>JAQFVV010000039.1:7499932-7520473 GCA_028023455.1 Epiperipatus broadwayi
TGTACTTCGTTCAGTTACGTATTGCTTTTTTAACTTGTATTTTATACTCTTTCAACTTATTTTTATCATTCATTCTCCATCCACATCTTTCACTATTGTTTCTACTTTTATTTCTATTCTCCATCACATGACTAACCATTTCTATTAAGATAAAGTTATGATCATTATTACATACTCTTTCCATTATCAAACACCTTAATTTTCTGTACTTATTCATTCCTCTTTCTTTACCAATACATAATCTAATATGTAGAATATATTATTTCTAGACCATGTGTATTATACCTCAAATATTTGCTAAATTTCCAATGCTCAAATTCCCTCTCTGATAAAATTTCAAAGCTGTCCATTTTTATTATCTACATCTTTAATTTCTTCCAATATGTCCATTCATATCACTCTAACCATTATTCTCTTCCCTTTTTCTTTAAAACTCTATATCCTTAACTAGGCATTCATATATACTACTGTTCCACTCCATTATAGTTTGACTATCTCCAGTGGCTATATATACACTATAGCCACCATCCATTCTTGTCTTCCCAACCTTATTTCAAATCACAAATGTTCTTCACATTTAATAATATTTAAATATTTTTTTGATATAACATTATACCATCACCCCTTTTTTTATTTTCTATTTATACCCTGCCATACTAAATGTTCCAGAATAGGTTCTTCTCTTAGATGTGTTTCCACTACTGCTAATACCTCAAGCTCTTCATTTCAATTGCTTTATTTAATTCCAGCCACTTTTCTGGTCTCAGTACCACCTTGAATATTCAAATACCAAATTTAATAATTTCTTCTTTACTAACTACTCTTTTATAAATTATTTTGATTCTTTCTTCTCCATTCCGTTTATAAATAATTTGATCTGATGTACTGTGACTTCTTAAATGGAATCAGAAATCTCTCAGCATTTGTGTCCAAAGAAACCTGTTAGCCACTTTGCCTCCTCCTTCATTCCCACCCTAAGCTTTCCCATAATCTGTCCATTTCATTTCCACAACATAATCATTTGTCAACTCTATGGCCTTTATATCTAAATCCCCCTTATCTTTTCCTAAACCCAGCATAAAAACCATTTCTGTATAATCACTTTGTTCATATTTATTCTTCCACAACTTCATTATTTGTACCCTTTCTGTTTTCAAGCATTTACATTCAATCAACAGATGCCTAATATTTTCTATATCTTCCTTAAACAATTTGCAGACTAAATCACCCATATTTTTCCATTTACATGTATATTCTCGTTGCTAAAAGATCCCATTCGAGCCTTAAACAATAAGTTACTTTCCTTCAGCATTATCATAAATTAGCTCGCATCCAAGGTTCCATTTACTTCTATATATATTTAAACTCTTTTACTCTCCATACTGAGTTCTCCATCTCTCTAACACCCTATTCTTTATTAATGCATCTATTCCTTTATCCTATTCTTTACCACTATAACACTCAACAATCCTCTCTAACACAATCACCCCACCTTTTATACAAATATACTGATATAAATTCTTTATCCAAATCCTTTGCATGCCACATTACCTTTCTCACCCATCTTGTTACCTGCCCTTTACTCATAACCCAATTAAACACTATTTTGTCTATTCTTTTATTATTCATAAACTGCAACCTACCAAACATTTTCATTTTACTTTTTGCATCTCTCATATAAAAAACTTGATCATCCCATTTCTCCTTGAATTTCTCCTTTGCTGTCCCTACTTTTGCATCTAGTGCATGTCTTCTTACTTCCCTTTGTACTTTCTCTAAATAATCTAAAACCCCTTTTACTAACACATAATGCATCATTACCATATGTTAACCCTGCTACAGCAACTTCCTTCCATACTATTCTAGCTACATCATATTTATTATATGAAAATACTGTTAGTTTCTTTACCAAACCCCTTTCTTTTCGATAGTTAGATCACTGGTGACACCACATGACCAATCCGGGAATTAAATTGTCACACCTCGTAATGTTATGTGCGGGCCGAGGGAAGCTAAAAGATTGCACAACCCTGCTACATATAGTATTTTGAACTTTCTCAATAAATTTCTTCGCTCAAATGTTTTTAATAGTATCACTAAAAGATCTTATATTAATGCATTAATAACTATTTTTACTTAGATATTTCGTGCTCGCTCTTAAGGATCGCTGTATTTTATCTCCTTTTTTTTTCCAACGAACTTTCGTTCAATCATAAGCTAAGCCGGTTTTTATTTACTTACTAAATGTCCACTAGAGGGCAGTAGTTTGTAGAAGCCCTTTGGATGATCGCAGTGCCTAGCTAGCAAATGCCGGTGACAAATTTGCTTTTCGCAAATGTTAGTCCTTTCATAATTTTATCTCTTTGGAAATGAAATTAGGCAGTATTAAACGTTTTCGTCAATCTTTTGTACAGTGTCAATACATTTATAAAATGTTCAAAAATAATGAAATTAGTAACGTAAAGGCTTTATCTGCAGGTAAGTATTAACACTTCTATATTAACCGTTAGGTAAAGTTAATTATTGTTTTTAATAAATGGTTAATCCTACATGTAATTAGCTAATGATTAATTGTCGAAATTTATATTGCTCTCGTTTACTCTATAGTAAACTGAACTAATAAAATAATGTGTTTGTATTGCGTCATTTTCGATTTAGTTTGCGCTTACGGCCATTTTAAAATCTAAAAAATATCGTTGACGTATTCAACCGATAAATGACAACTTTAAATTCATATTTTCGAAATTATACGCTAATAAAAATAATATGCTTTATTTTATTAGGTCTTTTTTTAAAAAAAATCACCTTCTTAAAATATTTGAAATATGACGGCAGCAGAGTATGCAATGAAGGGGTAGAATGGTTTGGCCGATGTGAAGTATCGTTCAAAAGATGCAAAAGTCTGATTAAACCAAGCTATCCCTATTTGGTTTCAGGCGAAGAACTTAAGGTAAAGGTTTACTGATGTGATGTATTATGGCTTTTTAAACGAAGTCAAGAATATCTCAGCAATTATGCCCAGATAAACCTGTTAGCCACTTTATTTACATTCCCCACTCTAAATTTACCCATAATCGGCTGTATCCCATTTCCACGACATAATCTTTATCAACTCTATAACCTTTATAAAATCCCCCTTATCTTTTCCCAAACCCGGCATAAAAACCAATAATTCACTTTCTGTATAATCTTTTCATATTTATTTTTCCCGATCATGTGTACCCTTTCTGTTTTCAAACATTTACATTCAATTAACAAATGCCTAATATTTTCTATTCCTTCCTTACATAATTTACAAAATAAATCACCCATATTTTTTCCATTTACATGTATATTCTTTTGTAGCTAAAGATCCCGTTCGAGCGTTAAACAATAAACTACTTTCCTTACTATTATCATTTATTAACTCACACCTAATATTTTGTTTATTTCTATATATATTTAAACTCTTTTTACTCTCCATACTATTTCTCCATCTTTCTAACTCCCTAGTCTTTATTAATAAATTTATTCTTTTATCCCATTTCTTACTACTATAACACTCAATAATCCTCTTAACACAATCATCCCATTTTTATACAAATATACTGATATGAATTCTTTATCCAAATCTTTTGCATACTGCATTACCTTTCTCACTCAATATGTTGGCCCTCTATTGTTTAAAATTATAATTAAATTGTTAGAAAATCTTACGTATATGCTACTATATTACAATTACATTAAAATTTAATCAAATGTAAAAGATAATAATAAAAAAAAAACATCTTTTTTAAAGAATTTGAATGTTGGATTAATTTCACGACATTAATTAAAAGAATTAGTTTTAATTTATTTGAAAGTAAAGAATTTAAACTATCTACAACTTAAGAATTTAAACCATCTATATTTATAGCACATGTTACAAAAAAAAAAGACACCCTCTGTGTTCAACAGTTCGAAGTGCACGTGTATAGTTTTCTAGTTGGAAGAAATGGCTGCTACATGTTTAGTTCCAGATGATGAAATTTTGAATGTTGCTGCTATTCTGGCAGAAGAATGGAATCTGCATCAGTTTTGGAATGCCATCCAAACTCCGGAATTGGCCATGAAATGGCTTGCACGAAGTCTCCTTCTGAAGAACTATACCTTATGCCAGCAGTGCGGTGCTCGTTGTTTGCTGATGATGTATTCTATAGGACGAAACATTATTTTCACAAATACCACAGGGGGACTCTATAAAGAGGTCATTGGGTCTTTGATGGTATAGAAAGAGTATCAAGAAAGTGCTTATTGACAGAAGTTCCAGACAGGGTGACTGATACACTGGAGGGCCTGATACAGCAGTACATTTTACCAGGTGCGCACATTATTTCAGATACCTGGGCTGCATACAATAACATTAGCAGTCTCAACAATGATGTGTATATGCATTCGATTGTCGTCCATCAGAACAACTTCGTGCGTCCCGAAGACCAAGGCATACACATCCAAAATATTGGAAAATATATATATGGATGAGAGCAGAGAGTAAGCTGGAATTCCAATCTGGTACCAGCAGAGCTTTGTTTTAATTGTACTTGCATGAATTTGCCTTCCAGAGTAGACACAGCAATACTGCTTTTTTCTCCAACTTCCTAATATGCATAGGACTCAATTATGCTCAAAAAGGTAAATGTTTTTTATATTATCTTTTACATTTGAATAAATTTTTATGTAATTGTAATGTAGTAGTATATATGTGATTTACATTGATTAAATTATAATATAGTAGCATATACGTAAGATTTTCAAACAATTTAGTTATAATTTTAAACAATAGAGGGCCAATATTCTACCGAACTTAATATATAGATGTATTTGGCATATTGTAGCTGTATAGTGGCTGACCCTGGAGTCCAAAATCCTGGATTCCATCCAGCTCTATCACTTCTGGTACATGAATTTTTACAAATTCTCAATAAATAATTTTTAGTAAACATGAAGTTACCAGGTTACAACAAAATTCGAAGTTTGTTTCAAATTTTTCTCACCAGAGTGTTTCTTGTCGAATTACTGTCCATTGTAGTTTTCGTTTATAGAAAAGATAAAATTTGCAAAGCAAATTCTTATAGATAGGATTGGAATAAAGTATTGCTAATAGTGTGAAATTGTTACAGAGTATATTTTGCCAGGGACTCGCATCATTACGGACGGATGGGGTCCATACAACAACTTAAGCACAATCCATAATGGTATATATATGCACTCTGTTGCCGTACACCAGAACTTTGTTGATCCTCACAATCCTGATATCCACACATAAAATGTGGAAAAATATGTGGATGAGAGCTAAACGCAAGCTCAAACATCAGTGTGGTACCAGCAGTACTTTATTCTAATCCTACCTGCAGGAATTTGCTTTTAGGACTCTTACACTGTCTTTGCGAATTTTATCGCTATTATAAGAGAAAACTACAATGAACAGTAATTATGAATGTTGTCAGGATATATTGTTATTATTTTAATAAATTATTTTTTAGAATATCATTTTTTTATATTATAATTTTATGCCGCCATGTATTTGATATTTCACAACAAATTTTTAAATAATTCGACAAAATATTCTGGTGAAAAAAATTTGAACTACAAAATTTTGACATGACCTGGTAACTTCATGTTTACCTTTTTTTAAAAAAAAAAAATAAAAAGAATCATTCTAATCAAAATATCAGTCAGTGAAAATTGTACTCATTTTCAATTAATAAAAATTACTGTAATAGTTTAAAACAATTATTTATTTCTGTTTAAATCCAACTAAGAGACTAGACTTGTGGAATATACAATCTAACCAGTAATGTTATCTAAATGAATCGGCAATAAAATCTCTTCTAATGATTTGATCTAGTATGGACCGCCATATTCCAATGTTAATTAAAACAACATGTAAGGAAATAATACAAACAACTAGCTGGTATAGCTCCCTATGGATATGGTTGTTAAACTTAAAATTGGCACTCGTACTTTGCATTGAATTATGAATTGTGTTGGTATGGTTGGGTTTCAATTGCCACACTTTTATAAGTGTTTTGTGGATTATTTTAGCATTTTTGTCATTGGCTCATTTCAAAGATTGACTAAAAAAATAATAGAATGGTTTTATTGCTCGGGGCTTTCTAAGAAGTTTGAGTGCTGGAACAAGGCAAGACTCTCCATACAGTACTGCCATGCCAGAAGGCTTGTGCATTAAATCCCTATCTAATGCCTATTTGTCCAATATCCCCAGACTAATTTCTGGCTTGTGGCATCCATTGATTACTCTGGTTGGCACAGGGTGGCAGTACTGTATGGAGAGTCTTGCCTTATTTATAAACAATTATGTGCTAGTATAAGAGATGGTGATCATGTGATTGAGGGCTGGAAGTGACAGACCTGGAATCAATTTGAGGATTTCATTTCCTCAGAGTCTGACATTCTATAATGGCACTAAACCATTAAGGGTAAAGATTGACTGAATGCATGAAAATTATATTTTATGCGTGTCTGCTTTCCTATGACAGTATTTGCAATGAATATTCGTAGTGCCATACAAAAGATGGTTAAATGGTATCAAAAATTAACGTAAGTAAAAATAGGAAAAGCCATTATTCATTATAATATTTTGTTAATCTTAAAAGTACATTATTATATAATGGTCAGTCCCAAAGAAATACAATTTTTTTCATTAAAAAAAAAATTTATATTAGGGTCTTCTAAGAATTTTTAATGAATTAAATGTTTGATCGTTTAAAATTGAAAGCGCTAAGCTAGATGAAAAATATTTAAACCACTGAAAGCCTTTTTTTGCTTTTAAATGTTAAAATGTTTATTAATTTATTACAGTTAATATAGGAAAAGGGATGAAAGTATTCTAGAATTTTATAAAATGGTGCGAAAAAAGGATTGATAATGGTATTCTCTTATTCTTCTCTTTCAGATTCTTTGCATATCTTCATATATTGCTTATAACAGTTCTTTCATATACACTTCAATGCAAACAAATGTTCTTAAAAACTTCTTTATTTTCCTTACAGTTTCGACTGTCCAACAATTTTCATCAGCTCTGATGAAAATTGTTGGACAGTCGAAACTGTAAGGAAAATAAAGAAGTTTTTAAGAACATTTGTTTGCATTGAAGTGTATATGAAAGAACTGTTATAAGCAATATATGAAGATATATATATGATAGATAATGATATAAGAAAATATAATCGTGAATTAGCAAGGAAAATTATAGAAGAGAATAAAAGTATATCATGATTATATATATAAACATGCGTGTAAATACGTTTTATAATATATTCATTAATAATACATGAAAATAAATATAAACATTTGCATATTTATGATATTTACAATGGTTGTAGGTATAGCTCCTAGTTTTAAAGAGAACTATGGAAGAAGGGACTGCATGTGCCCTTGTAGTTTTTCTATAACTTCCAACTGTGACAGCTTATGGGTAGATTTGGTGACGCTTCCAGCTGTATTTAATAGCTTGCTTCATGTCAGCGTTTAGTTCTAACAGCTTCCAGTCTTGAACATGGACTTGCCTTGCTGCATGAACCATTTTAACTTTGATAGTTATTGCCTGAAAAACATAGAATCTGTCTTTCAGCTTTGTGCTAATAGTTGTCTGGAGAATGTGCCATCTTTGTGACAGTAGTTCTCTGACCCTATCTTCAAAAAGCTTGACTATTTTTTGCCAAATAACCATCCCTAATGGAAATATTTGGTCGCCTGTTGGACCATTCTTACCATTGGCTATGCTTCATCTATTTACATACGCATTTGTTCAAGGTGATGAATGCTCTGTCAAATCTAAATGAGACAGGATCTAGACTAGTCCATTATTTAAAGGCAAGGTGAGATATAGGAAAAAAGATGGAACTATTGCTAAAAAGAGATGACATCATGAAATGTGTAGAAGAGTTCTATCAAGAATTATGTAGTAATAAAAAGAACATAAAAAAGGTACCTTCTGTAACTGTTATATCTTCTGAATTTCTCAGTATTTTAAATGAAAAAGTGAGACATGCAATTATATCTATAAAGAAGAGAATAGCTCCAGGTAATGATGGAATTATAATCGATATCTTAAAAGAACCAGATGAAGAAATAGAAATTTTTTTAGCAAAGTTATATAATAAATGTCTCAATGATACAAATGTACCAGGTTATTGGAAGAATACAGTATTAATATTAACATTTAAAAAAATGATTAAAAAAGATATTAAAAAATTACAGACCTATCAGTTCTATACAAAATTTTTACCCAAATTACATCAAACTTTGGATTTTAACCTATAAAATGAACAAGCTGATTTAAAAGTGTTTTTAGTACAGTGGACCATATCCAAGTTTTGAGAGAAGTTATAGAAAGAATCAGAGAATATTAGTTGCCATTATCTTTGGATTTATAGATTATGAAAATGCATTTGATTTTATAAGCATTTCTTCAGTAATTAAAGCATTGGATCATCAAGGATATTGTCATATTCTGAAGAATATATATAAAAATGCAACAGCAACAAGTAGAATACATAGTGATACTAGGAAGATTTAACATTGAGAAGGGTGTATGACAGAGTGCCATTATATCCAAAACTTTTTACAGCACTGCTTCAAGAAATATTTTGTGCATTAAAATGGGAAGCTAAGGGAGTAAAAGTAAATAAAACATTATTTAAATCATCTGCATTTTGCAGATAATATAATTGTTTTTAAACTATTAGGAATTTTAAACTTCTCTTTCGATATTATAATATATAAAATTAAAAGCGTGTGAAGCGCTTGAAAGAGAAGCTATAGAGAGTGCAAAAAATATTAAATGCTAAGCGCTTTCGAGGCCATTTGCCTCATATTCATAGCGATAATGCAGAATAGAGAAATAAAGACGATATGCAAATGATTTAAATAGCCCAACATTTGGAAATGTCAAAGCAGGCGTCACGTCTATTGATAGAGTTATTGTCATTAATGAAGTACACTTCTCTAATTATCCGTTTGATGTCGTTATTCTCTATAGATAGCCCAACATTTGGAAATGTCAAAGCAGGCGTCACATCTATTGATAGAGTTATTGTTGCCATTAATGAAGTACGCTTCTCTAATTATCCGTTTGATGTCATTATTCTCTATGTAAACTATTTTGGGGTTGGAGGGTTCTTATAGGTGTATCTATGCTGAGCGTTTCTGTTGGTTATGCCGACTTTGGTTTCACCGTAATAAATGGCGCGGCATCCGGGTTGAGGGCATGAGATGCTATAAATGATGGGGGGGGTCTGAGAAGGGTCAATTTTGTCTCTAGAATTATTGATTAGACGATTGATGCAGGGGATGTGTGTGAAAACTGATTTTAAATTTGTTGGCCAAGACTTGCAAATAATGCTTCAGGAAATATTGCAAGAGTTATCAGATGAAAGAACTAAAGTATTAGTTAAGATAAATGGTGAAAAAGCTAAAACATTTTAATCTTCAGTGGATTTTTTCAAAAGAAGAAAATAAAGATTGATAATGATGAGTTATAAGTTAACAACTACTAATACATTGGTCAGATTACTACTACAAATAGAAATATAATGAATGAAATTAATCATAGAATTAACCTTGGAATGCTTTTGGTAGAAATAACTTAAAATTTAAAAGGAAATATGCATTTAAAAACAAAGGTTTTTTAATAAATGTGTTTTGTCAGTTCTTACTTATGTATCTAAGACTTGGACATTTAACAGAAGAGCAACACAATCCTCAGATCACTCAACATAGTATGGAGAGATGCATGTTAGGAGTAACAAGAAGAGATTGCAGATGAAAAATATGGATGAGAGAACAGACAAGTATTATTGATTTCATTGAAAGAATTAAAAGACTGAAATGGAATTAGGCTAGACATATTGCTAGAAGAGATGATAATAGATAGACAATTGAAATCTTAAAAGGAATTCCAAGAGATTGTAAAACACCTAGAAAGATACCACGTGTGAAATGAATGGCTGAAATAAGGATGTGTACTGGAGTGATGTGGAGGAGAGAGGCTAGAGACCAGAGAGTGATTGAACTTGGAAAGACCTTCATGCTGCAGTAGATTGATAATGATTGAAAATCGTGATATTTCTCCACTAAAATAATATTAAATAAATGCAATACAGAGATCTAGGGTCCGAATATTCTAGCTCTCCACTGACGTGAGCCATAAGCTCGAAACCAGTTAGTCTGGAGATGAGAGTGTTCTGGATAGAGATTTTAAATATTTTCTCATACCACAATTATTAATTAAGAGCTTATTTGAGTTATTGGTACGCTCTCTGTATTGAATTTTGTAAATACAAGCTTATAAAAGTAATGCCACGTTAGATATGATTTGCCTTTTTGATTATTAAATAAACACAAATATATAACTATTCTATGCAAGTATATCTTTTACTTAATTGTTCTTGATGTAAAATATATATGTATGATTAGCCATTAAATATTTATAGTACGTTTTATTAAAATTGCCTATGGAAAACATTTAATAATAAATAAATGGCATTATTGTTAAAGCGTTCATAAGTTTGAGTGCCGGAAGTGCCAGAACTGGAATTATGGACCTTATATTCCAGATTCCGATTCTCCTACTTCTGCACAAAACTATGCAAATTAATAGTTTTTTTTTTTATGTTCATAACAATGTCAGATGGTTTTAAAACAATTCATAAATATATATTTTTCTGGTGAGAAAAACAAATTATTCCTTATTAATAAAAAATTATGTACTGTATATATATATATATATTTGATATATTTAAATGACAATTACTATACTAAGGATAAATAGTGGTAACTCTTCCACTTATTATAATCTTTAATTAAGGTTAAGTCATATCCCATATGCTCATTTTAAAGTGAAAATCAGCAATAAGAAAGTTACAAATGTCTGTTACTTGGGACCTACTAAAACAGCTGATGTGAAATTCAGCTATTTTCTTTTAAAATTAAAAATAGTTTTCCAAACAAGTAGACATCATTGCTATTTTATTGAATTGTCAAACAATTTTTTCATATTTTTGATTGGCTTACAATGTATATTACAAGGATCTCAAATTTTTCTTTTATATTAGCCAACCCAAAATAGGACTAATTCATAATCTATATTGGGATAAGCCGTTATGGTGGTATTTATACCAATTTTTCTATTTTAGTTGGAGACCAATTTGAATGCTATTCTATAACACTAACGTTTCCAATTTTAATAAAATTATTTTTTTATAATTTGCAATATCAGAATATTATATGCTATTTTTACTGAAGAGTTAACTCATTCCTTATATTCATAAACATTTATACTCTATGTTAGTCAATAACTTTTTATTGTACATTATTCCCAAAATTTGAATTACATTCTCATATAGTAGCCAATGCCTCTCACAATTTAAATTAAATTTGTCTTATTTGCCCTTGCAATAGAAAAACTATTCCATTTTTGCATTCACCATATGTATTTGTCACCTCTAATCACATAATATAATATAAATTAATGCCCCTACTTTTATAATTTACAATTATAAAAGTAATCTTAAGTTCAACTGTAATAATTAATCAGAATTCACTTCCTGCCTTTTCAGGAATATTTAAAGTCATTGTTATGCGACCCAAAAAACAGAGATAAAAATCAATGGCCTATTAGACTTATATGACTGGATCCTCATCAGGGTCATCAGTTTAAGAATTTTCAATAGATATTGTTCTGAGAGTTTGATACCTTGATGATAGGGAAGTACCAGTGCTTCATTGTCCATTTCAAATGGAAGATGGTCTTCGACTGATTAATAGAATTGTGTCTGCAGTTACTGTTGCTGATGTTCCTTGCTCAAAAGGCTATTTGGAAAATTTTGTTAATGAATACTGAAGCTAGATATAATCCATTAAGTTTTAAGATGTCACATGACTTTAGCTTATACATTGCGATTAAATTAGCAAATTCTATTTTCACTACTTCTGTGCCATCTAATTATTACCAAAATATCGCAAAGATTCTAACCAGGAGATAGAACCATTGATAGTGTTGTTAAGTCCTTCAGTTCGTCATAGTCGCCAGAGACTTGGCCAGCATTTAGTATGGGGTTCATAGTTTATATTTGTCCATGTTTACATAGATTGGTGACCAATAAACTCCCTTTATGAAGCAAATGAGCACATCAATCACTCTATTTGTATCTAGGAAGATCAAATTCATGTCTCTTTATTGATGGATCTGAGGAAATAAATTTATTTGGAACATCATAAGAATTCCATTTTTTATGCTGTAATTCTTCGATTGTAGATTCTTGGTTGAATATTCAAAAAAGGAAATATTGATTTGAAACGAGTCTTAGATGGTGAAACTATATATTGGGTTATTGGCAAGTCTGATTTGCTTATCAGCTTCTTATACATTTTTATGTAAAAGCGCCTTATTTTCCGATATCTGACAAAGGAATCTGAGAAAGAACAGAAAGTCACTGCAAAGGAATAAACTTGAATGTACTACTAATATTTCTCATAGAAATACTTCAGCTCCCAGAAGTTTTGTATGGGAACTTTTCTTCAAAAGGAGCACAAAATTTACCATCGAGGATATTATTACTATGGAAGCTGTCAGTAAAGTATTTGCACCACAACTTTTAAGTAGAGCCATCTAGTTTTCCAAGAAAGCTATTCTTAGAAATTAATTTTGATCTGATCTTAGCTAAATGAAGAAAATAAGATTACAGTCCAAACATATTTCTAAATATCAATGGATAAGATTGTGTTTTAGTCTATTATTACAAGAGGATATATTCAGTTTAAGAGACTACTTCCTTTTGCTTAGATGAAAACTTGATGGTGTGTTCATTGAATTAGAAATAAGACACTGGTCTCTGAAAAAGATTTCCAATCTATTCGTATTCACATTGACATTTCTATTTCAGGAAAAACTCTTTTGGGAAGTCAAAGAATATTACCAGCGTAGATAAATTTTCTGCATCCTGTTTCGGGAAGGTCACTAACGAATATATTAAATAAAGTAGGTGAGAAAATTGAATCCTTTGGTAGAACAATCTATAAAATTTTGTGTATATAATATGATTATCATTTAATATCACTTCAATTTTTCTATTAGCGAGCATTTTGTCAAGTAAATTAATGGTTTCCCTGAATTTAAGAAACTTTTAAAAGTCCATTCTTCCAGACAGAATCTTACAACAAATTATATAATAAAATTAAATGAAATAGTTCAGATTATATTGCAGACTAATTAGTTATTGAGTCAAATTTGAATCACGCCTCAAGCAAGGAACCATTTCAGTAATGTGTTAGCAGTAATTCTTAAGTTATATTTGCATGTACTCCTAAACCAATAAGTGTGATTTTATCATTTAATATTACTATATTCATTCATTAAGAAATAAACTTTATTTTTTGAAAACTGAACTACATTGCATTTTATATATGTTTTTAAATCAACTTATATTGCTTTTACTTTCTAGATTTTCAAGATGTGCTGAGTTAAGCAGTTCATTGCTTGAAAAAAGGAAGTGTGATTGCTGTTCCTACCGATACTGTGTATGGTATTGCTGGGCTGGCTCTAAATACGTTGGCTGTGAACAGCATTTATAATATTAAAACCGAAGTGAACACAAACCTATTGCTATTTGCGTTTCTAAAATCGAAGACATTCCATTGTAAGTATAATTGAATAACTAACATATTTGCGTTTCTAAAATCGAAGACATTCCATTGTAAGTATAATTGAATAACTAACAATTTTGTTACAATCCTTTGGTTATGTCTTAACGTAGCACAAAAAAATTTAAAAGTAGAAGAAACTAAGCCTTTCATCTCAATTTGTTGTAATCTCATTGTAATATTCAAATAAATGAGAATCAAGGTTGATACTAATATTCTCTTAAATATTTTAAAAATAGATCCTACGGACCACAAAAGGATATTTGGTTATATTTTCAAAGCTAAAGAAGTTCAGATAATTAGCTCCGATCATCATAATCCGAAACATAGTTCATTAATAATGTAGAATCATTAATTTATTTTATTTTATTTTGAATATAATGTTTGTCTTTTGGGTTCCCAGCATGGAAAGTGCCTTAAAGGTTATATTTAATGTTTTCAATATTTTTCGGTGTATTGCTTATTCCTAAAACATCTGATCTTTATTTTATTTGTAGAAAAAATAGTAAACCACTAAACATCACATGATTATCATTTCTTATGCTTGCTCATAATTGTTATTAAAACAGGCAAAACTCTCCATAAAGTAGTGCAAGCCAGAGTAATCAATGGATACCTGAAGGCCTCACTGACGAAAGCCACCAGCTAGAAACTAGTCTGGGGATATTGGATATTAGATTGGGATTTTGTGCACAAGCCCCATTGATTACTCTGGCTTGCACTGAGTGGCACTACTGTATGGAGAGTTTTGCCTGTTTTGAAAAATAGTAATTGAATTTAGACAGTGTTACGGATATGTTGAACTTCTATAGTCATTAAATGAATAGAATCTTTTCACATCGCAGAGCAAAATAAAACAGTTTTTACCGTAGAATTAGCATGTAGTGGATATACTCACAGAAGGACTCATATTTCTGTTTGAATTGCCTCCTTCAGTGAAAACTTTCCTTAAGCACATGTATTTTGTTCAGTAACAATTAAATCCTAAAATAGTTACATGACAGAAGCAATTTGGCTTCTTGATTTTCTGCAAGTCTACTAAATTGATGTGTATAAATTCTTGAGCAGAGTTTGAAGTTATGGGTTAAGTGAAAGATTTCAATTATATAATGATGCCATGTGATTTAATGGTGTTAGTGTCTCTGATATTGTCTAACAAAACCCAGAAATGAATTTACTGTTTAAGAACTTTAGGATTTTTTTCAGAGTACATGCAAACAGGTGTGTGAATAGTTAGATTCCTAATTTAATTTATGATGTGGTGTATTGTATATTAGTTTATGTTACTCCTAGGCTTAGCTGAATAGCACCAATAAGTCTAAATATGTGCTAATGATATTGTACTGAAAGTGTTATCATATACGGTTCTGGTAATTGATGCTACTATTTGCCTGTCTGAACCAATATTATATCAATGCTTAATACTAAAATAATTGTTATCATCATAACATGACATTATTGTAAAACCCGTATTTGGTAACTGGAATTTTATTGTGATTTAATTTACTGGATTTATTAAAATCATTAAGATTGTATTCATGCAACACGGAGTGGATATTAAGAATTTGCTCTGCTCAGTTCCCTTTAATGACTCAAAGGGTCGCCTTTCTGCCGCAAACTTTGGCTTCTAAGTAATTAAAAGAACATGCTGGATTGAAAAGTGGTTTTAGTACAGTAGAACACTTCCAAGAATTGAGAGAAGTTACTAAGAGGACCAATGAATATGAGTTACCATTATACTTTAGATTTGTATATTGTGAAATGGCATTTGATTCTATAAGCATTTCTTCAGTGATTGGATCATCAAGGTACACCCAGGATATTGTCATATTTTGAAAAATATTTATCGTCGTGCAACAGCTGACTCAGGAAATTAATATTGAGAAGTGTGTGTACTTCAGGGTAATTCTATGCTAAGGGAGTGAAAGTAAATGGAAATTATTGAAGTCATCTAAATTTTGCAGATGATATAGTTGTTTTTACAAATAATGCTTTAGAGCTTCAAAAAATGTAGCAAGAGTTATTAGATGAAAATAAGACTTGAAATAAATGCTAAAAAACAAATAATTTTTGGTGGATTTTGTCAGAAGAAAAAATAATCATGAATTAGAAGTTAAACAATTACAGATGGAAGCATAATAGATGAAAAGGATTTTTAATAGATGCATTTTACCAATTTTTTCTTGTAGACTTGAGATACTTAACAGAAAAGCAATATAGAGACTTCAGACCATTCAACAAAGTATGGAGAGATGTTTGTTCGGAGTAATAAGAAGAAATCGAAATACACGGATAAGAACATTAAACTATTACGAGACTGAAATGGAGCTGGGCTGGACATATTGCTAAAAGAGATGATGGGCAGATGAAGTTTTAAATTGTATTCTAAGAGACATAAAAGACCTAGAAAGAGATCACCCGTGAGATGGATGAAATAAAAATGTTTGCTGGTTTGTTATGAAGATGGTAGGGATCGGACTTGATTAAATTTCGATCTTCATCATGCAATAGAATGACGATTCATCGTTAGTAACCATATACATGTTTAGGATAAATTCCTAAAAATTGTATTGTTACACAAAACAGCTTTTAACAGTATATAAAATTAGCTACAAGAAAATGTAAGAGCTAAATCATTTTGTATTTATTTTTATAAAATTATGTGATAAACGTATAACATCTATATTTTTATTTTAGATTAAGAGACTGGTCTAGTCTAATTATCTACTCCCCTTCAGTCAAACACATTATGCAATTTTAATCTCAACATTACAAAAAAAGAGGGAAAGTTTTTTTTTTTCATGTGTCATAGCATTGGCCGGGAAACGAACCTGCTAACCCGGGACAACTGCTTGTAAAGCAGCTGTGCTGACCTCTCGACCACCAATGCTTGCCAGTTTTTTTTTTTGTCATTTATTAGTAGGCTAAACTTTAATAATTACCACTTATATCATATAAATTCTTTTGAAAATATCAAATAATACAAGTTTTACAAAAAAATTCAAAATGATAAAATTGTAAATTAGATTGCTAAAGATGTTCTTATTAGTAAATTATATGTATACATCTATTGAAACAGACAGATCGAAGAATCGATCTTAGTTTCATGGTTGTCATTTAAGAACGGTAATTCTAAACCACTATTTACCCGCAATGAGACTTTTTCTATTCCAAGCCACATAAATTTTAAGTTATTTATTTTGTGTTTGTTTAAAAAGAATTTAATGTAAAGAGTATGAGTATAAATGTCACAAATCATGATAAATAATATTCGTGTGTGTGTGGTTTGTGGATTTATATTAGCTCAATTTAAAAGTTTCAATTGCGTGTATATTTTCTTTAAATTTTAATTTTGCAAATTATACAAAGTCATTTAAAAATGCTGATCAAAAGTCACATTCCTTTGATCAGTATTTTTAATCAAAATCTTACTTGTACAAAATGTATAGAATAATTAATTTGTACTTTGATGAATTAACATAATGAATTTATATTTTTGTATTCACGAATTCCGATGTAATTGTTTTGTCAATTTAGAATCATGTATTAAATTTAAAAATAAATGAAAACCGAACAATGGAAATGAGAAACGTAGAACTCTTATCAAGAAAGGCAAATGCTATTGTATAGTCAAAAATTAGATATTGCTGGAGGCCAGAAAATCAAAGGAGGCGGAGTCATGAACAAAAACTAGGCAGAAAGGTCAACCGTAGCCATCTTAAATATAATATAGACACTCTAACTTTTGACT
This sequence comes from Epiperipatus broadwayi, assembly GCA_028023455.1. Lineage (NCBI taxonomy): Eukaryota > Metazoa > Onychophora > Udeonychophora > Euonychophora > Peripatidae > Epiperipatus > Epiperipatus broadwayi. The sequence continues at coordinate 7,517,367 of JAQFVV010000039.1, forward strand.
TGGCTGTGCTTAGATCGTCTCAAGCTACAGCAAAGTAGTTGTTCCAGAGAAATCACTTCAACCGTTATTAAGAAGTTGCCCGGTAAACTGCAATCATGATGGGCTAAGTCCAAGAAGCTGATCCCTGTTCTGCCAATTTAAATCTTTCGTACCGCTGATCTGTAATGTTTTCCGTGCTTCCAGTCTTCCAAATTCCAACATTTAAATTAACCATGCCGTTCTAAGAAATTCAAAATGCGCGCCTACGTTCTTCATACATATCACCGCAAGAAGAAAAGCCGGACGAAGAAAGAATGGTAACTTTTGTTACATGAACTTTTTAACTTTCCTCTCAGTAATAATTTTATATTTAATCTGTAAACCTAATTAATTGCATGTAAATTTCTTGTTTTCCATTTGAAAATGTTACACTAAAACCTGTCAGTAAATTTCTTCTCTAATATTTCTGTGCTCTAGTCTTTAGATGATAATTATTAATATTTGTGCCTACTAATAATCCATTTGTGAATACATTTATATTTTTACTATTACTTATTTTACAAACAAAACGATGCCAATAATAATATTTCTCAACTCTAGTTAAAGTCAGTAAAGTTTATATCATAATATTTATTATATTCATTTTAAAAGTAGTTTTCTTTTATCGAACTAAAAATTGTTTCATATGTTGAGTTGAGAAATATTCAAGTATTTTTATTGTTCCTTTTACTTTGTCATGATATTTTAATCTATACTCCAAATCTCAAATACTTAAAATAGTCTAAAATTTCATTATATTTTTTTTATATATTATTACGGAGTAATGATAATAAGTGAATATGTTATTGCTATTATTACCTTCCGAACAATCTGGGGAGTTATGGGTTTCAGAGTGAAATTAATTAATTGTTACTTTTGCGATCGTTTGATTTCGCCATGTTTTATTGAATAGTTATATCGGACTGTTGCGTAGAAAATGTTACGGAGAGAAAAGGTTTTATATAATTTCGTTTTAAAATCCACTTCCGATCACTCTTCCTCGATGTTACTGTGGCAATGCCTTTACCTTCGCCTAAGTTGGCGTCTCGTTTTACTACCACATGGAGAGAAAGAAATTCTTCTCCAGGTAATCTCTTGGATCACCGGGGTTCGAAAATGAGCCCGGCTGGTTGTAGTGTCCCGGATCTACTTGGGGGCATTAAGACTTGTCAAAGTACAAGCCGCCCGGTATTCCGTCAATGCACCGCAAGTTATTATTTGTAGTATACCTTAATCCCTGCAACCATCAGTACATCAGTATTATATATTATATTTTTATATAAAACCGCCTCCCATTTATCCGTATACGCAATGGTTTGAATCTATTAAAATAAAACAACTTAATATAAACTAGTAGTTAAATATTTTAAGTGCTCCAATTACTCTGATTCTCATATCAACCTGTACAACCATTTAAACACATAAATATTGGCATGAGTTTGTTAATCAGTACAAACCGATTATTGATGACTAGCAGCAATCTATTATAAAATACATATGAGAGTTTTACCGTACCTGTAAATAATATTATTCAATGCTTTCAATAATTTATTAAAAATTTATCTAACCTAATTTTGTCTCTCTTGCATTATTACTCTCGAAATCTAGTCAATCACCTGCTGTCTGTATCGACAACTTAAATATATACATTAAATTATTAGCCGTACCAATATCCCGACTATAAGATATCTATGAACTAGCTGATTGTAGGTAATTTAGTCTGTGTTTTTCGATGAGCTAGTAAAGGGAAAACCCCGTACCATTGTAATGTTGTCATCGGTGGGTCATGCCAGGGTTTTGGGTTTGAATTTAGTTTGCATTTTGGAATTTATTCCTAGACGTGGACTGGGTTTGAATTCGGATTACTGTGTGTGATTAAGCATGGTGATTTTTACCGGTACAGTGTTTAAAATTTTGGACGCCCTCCATGGTGCTCTGATGAAGAAATCTCCCACACCCTGCAGAGTGAACAAGAGTAAATATTAAATTATAGAAATATTCGATTTTTTTTTCATACCGTTGAGATATATATACTTTGCGTTATTAAAATGCGCAGTTTTAAAACGATGTTTTGAGTAAGTCAAATATACTAATTTTTTTTTTCACCTGGCTTGCAAGTAGTTTCAGTTGAATAGATTGCCTTCTAATATTGTTAAGATAATATAGTGAGATTTTTTTTTTTGAAAAAAAAAAGTGTGAAAGCGATTTTGAAGTTTTGTTTTAACGACAAAAATATTGAGAATAGTTTCAAAGCAAGTGAAAACCTGTATCGATTTTGTGCGTTTATTTAATTCAAAATAAACGAATGTTATTTCATAAATCTTTTTGCAAGTCAATTTTGTTTTGTTGTTTGAAAATTTTTTAAGAAAAAAATAAAGCAAAGAAAGTAGGATTACTTTTCATGTCTTAAAAATAAACGCGTGTATGTGTGTATATATATATTGTTTAATATAGAAATCTTATCAAAGCCAGTGCATAATATAAATATCAGTTGAATAAAGTTTGGCCGGAATATGTGCTATCCGATATTAAGTAGAGTAACCGTTTAGGTTAAGTTTTTTTGTATAAAACCAATCAGCCAAATACAGTCGTCAAAGTGTTAACGGTATATACACGTACGTTATAGAAACTTGAAATTGTATGATAACCCCGCAGAAGTAGCGTTAATATTAAACGTTCTACATAAAACATTATGTTCTTGAATCAAATGATTTTATTAAGTCACGTAAAAAGTATATATTTGGGGATCAGTGGATTAAATTATCTATTGGTCACATGTTGCTGGCTGGCGCCTTTCAAATAAATTTGTCAGCAAATATGTTTGTCCATACAGCAGTGGTGAGTTTTGTTTGGTCTATAAAAGAGAGAAATGGTGATATATATATAGAGAGAGAGTTACTGACAGTATTATAAGAATATTATTGTGTTATATACTAATTGTTAATATGTTGTTTTATAGGACTGAGGAGAATAGTTCGAACTGGGTGAAATAAAGTTTTTCTCTCCCCTTATTAATAATTTAGATACACGTTATCATATCATATATATACATGTAATAATAAAAAAAAAGTGAAAAGGGGTTTTATATA
>JAQFVV010000039.1:8120498-8564042 GCA_028023455.1 Epiperipatus broadwayi
TTTATATAAAACTGATAAAAGGCTGATAGGTCTGTAATTTCTAATATCTTCTTTATCACCTTTTTTAAATATTAATATTATTACTGCATTCTTCCAATCATCCGGTACATCTTTATCATTTAGACATTTGGTATATAACTTTGCTAAAAAATTTTCTATTTCTTCACCTGCTTCTTTTAATATATCAATTATAATTCCATCATTACCTGGAGCCTTTCCTTTCTTCATACATTTAATTGCGTATCTCACTTCTTCATTTAAAATTCTGGGCAATTCGGAAGATGTAATAGATATAGGAGGTACTTGTTCTTTATTACTATATAATTCTTGATAAAAATCTTCTACCAATTTCATGATGTCATCTCTCTTTTTAGTAACAATTCCCTCTTTTTTTCTTATTGCAGATATAAATTTCCTACCAATACCAATATGTTGTTTTACATTCTTAAGACTTTTATTTTCTTCTACAGCTTTCCTTGCTAGTTCACAGTTATACTTTCTTATATCATTTTCAACTCTTTTCCGCACCATTTTACAAAATTCGAGATATTCAATTCTTTTTAATGCATCATTTTTGTATATCTTCATATTCCTTCTTTTCTTCATAAATTCTCTAGTCTCAGTAGAAATTTTATTGGTCAATTGCTAACCAGCTATTTTTGTTGCAGTTTTTAAAAGTGTATCAGTTATTTTCATATTAATTTCATTCAAATCTGAATCATGTTCAAAATCTACTAATACTTGAAACCGATTTGTAAGTTCTAATTTAAATTCATTAGAATGTTTCTGAAGATTAGGAATATCAACTGTAAATATTGTTTTTCTTAATAATTTTTGTCTCTCTAGTTTCACATTAACACATATCTTACACCTTACTAATCGATGATCACTTCCTGTGTTAAATTTATTAAGAACATTACAATCTTGAAATATGTATTTCCTATTAGTCAAAATATAATACAATTCTGCTGTACCTTCATTTGGATGCTTCCATGTCCATTTCCTTTTAACATTTTTCTCAGAAAAAAAATTCATAATATAAAGTTTTTCTTTTTCTGCAAATTCCACAAGTCTATGTCCTTTCTCATTTCTATTACCATAACCAAAATTACCTACAGCACTTTCATCTTTCATTTGTTTACCAATTCTAGCATTAAAGTCTCCCATAACAATTTTAAAATGTTGTTTACTCTGATCAAAAGCCTTTTGTACATCCATATAAAAATTTTCTACTACTTCATCACTATGAGAACTTGTTGGGACATAAACCTGAATTATCTGCATTTGGTATCTGCTATTAAGTTGTATAACTAATCTTGCCATTCTGTCCGATACACCATCAATCTCCACAATATTGTTCTTCCACTTTTTATTTATAATGAATCCTACTCCACTTGTATTTCCAGTATTTGTGCCTTTATAATAGAGTATATGTCCACTTTTTAAATCAATTGTCTCTTCACCTTTTCTTCTAACTTCACAAAGTCCAATAATGTCCCATTTAATATAAGAGAGTTCTTTTTCTAATTCTTGCAATCTTCCTTCACTTGAAAGTGATCTGCAGTTGTAAGTACCTAAATAAAAAGTCGTCATCAAATGGCAGCCTATATAGTCATATATATTTAAATATTTTGTTGCTCTAAAGAAGACTGTTGGATAGTGGAAACTGTAAAAATTTAAAATAATTTGAAGAAAATATTTGTCTTGCATTGTATAAAGTGGAGAAAATAAAGTTATTAATTATATTAATCTGTGTTCGTAAGATGAGCGAAATTATAGCTGTAATATGATACTGCCTTAACCAACAATTAGGGAAGTGCTGAACCTTTAATTTAATTTCAATTTTTTAAATCAAAAATAAATGGAATATAAGTTTTTTACATCACAGTCTCCATTTCATATAATAAATTTTTATTATCCAAGATTAAAAAATAAAATAAAGAATTATAGGATTATGGTCAGCTATATAAGAGAACAAGGGATATTTTAATATCAAAGTGATAGAATAAACACTTTTTTAATTTTATCTGCTGAGAATAAATCCAAGAAACTTTAGTTCTTGAATCCGCCATTCTCTTCACTATGTTACATTGCACAGGACACTATTATCATTCCACATTATATATTATTGATATTTTTATTATATAAAATATTTCTACTGCAAACTAACTCCAATTACAAACTTTTCCCTGAATTACTAATTTAAATCATTCTAGTTGATTCCACAATATCAGCAGCAAATAGAATTTATATATCGTTGCCTGTATATATAAATGTTAATTTACGAATACATTTTTTTTTTAATATGTATATACTTATATTCTAAATATATATGCTGAAATGAAGGTTTTCACATGCTAAAGATTTAAATATTATCTGGCTTTATCCATGCATGATTCACAGTACTATTGTATATATTATAACACAGCAAATATACAATCACTTTTTCTTTTAAAATATATATGTTCTACAATAACATATATATGTTCTAAAATAACTGATATTTTGGTTAGGTCACATTGGTTATTCATTACCTAGCCAAAACATCATGATGAAAGTACTATGAATCATACATAGATATACCCAGATAATATGTCACTTATATATACACACACATGTTTATATTCTGAATGTGAATATATGTCCTGTAATGAAAATCTATATTCATTTTTCAATTTTTATATATATATAAAAATTGTTATGCGTCAAATGCAAAATCATTAATACTTCTAAATTTTTTTTAAAAAATTGTTAAATACTTTAATTGTATATAATTTATAGAAAAAGAAAAAGAAAGTAAATTTTAAAAGTCAAAACATTACCTTTGTAATAACATCCACTGCCTTTTCTCGGTCACCTTCTTTATTTCTTCTATTTTAAAAAAAGTTTGTGACAATTATACATATTTACGAACATGCACATGAATGTGTATATATAAATTTATATATATAATGTAAATAAATGATTTGGCTTAAAAATAATTCTTTATTAATCAAACTATTTACAAAAGTGCAATTTAAAATATATTCATATATAATATGGAAATATTAATGTGGTTAATTAAAAAATGTGAAGTTCAAAAAAAAAAAAAATTAAAAAAAATACACAACACAATTTATCATAAAAATTAGACACACTTTTCTGATCTTTTTAAACAAGATACCTTGGTGTAACTAAATTATCCAATCTGTGGAATTCAAGATCTTATATATATATATATAGTTTGATTGCAATGTTTTTATGAAATGATTTTGATAATCACATTTTTTATAATTCGTTAAAATAGTACAAATATAATTCAGAAACAATAAACTGCATTTAGGCCTTTTTCAATATTATTTAAATGCGATTGTGGTAAAAACATTTAAATAAAATGTAATACAGTATAGAAATTATATTAATATAGTAAAGTGATTAATCATTAAAAACCAGTCAACATTTAGACAATCCCAATATCAATAACAATTTCAAACGGTTGTCAAGGCAACCTCCTTTTAACAATAAAAGTGAATCCCCCAACCTTTATTAACGGTCCAATATATTTATATAGACACTAAATAAAGACTGCAACTTGACCACAGAGATTGAAATTATTGATACAAAGAACTGTAAGCAAACCTCTTTAAACAAGTAAATATAATCTATTCTGAATGAAGAGGTTTATTTAAACTTCTTTGTATCAATAATTTAAGTCTCTGTGGACAAATTATAATCTTTAGTGTTTATATAAATATATGGGATTATTAATAAAGGGTGGGGGAATGCCACCTTTATTGTTAAAAGGAGGTTTCATTGTTGATTGTTATTGATATTGGGACTGTCAAAAGTGTTAACTGTTTTTTAATGATTATTTACAAACCCATTTAACCATAAACATTATTATTACACATATTAAACTGACTAATTATGCTATTTAACAAAAATTGAAATTAAAATATGTTTTTTTTTTCTTCACAATACACTGAACTGATAAATACATTTGAGGAATTACTATTATGTAGGATGGATTGAAAAGTCTTGATAGGAATGGTCATAAACCAATTTGAAAAATTAAAAATGATTATTTATGAATATTATAAATATTTGGGAAAGCTAACTTCAAATAAATAATAGATTGTATTTTTTAAAATATAATACCCGCACAATTTAAACCAAAGCTAGAAAAGTTCTTGATAATATTGGCTGTTATGCATCATAAAAGTTGACTTCTTTAAATAACTTTTATGGCTTTAGGATTCCCTTTAGCTTGTATATATATATTTGTAGTAATATTTCCACCTCAGCTTGGGGATATATTTAATATACATTTCCCAACAGAAATATTTCCAAGGTGACTTTAAATATAAGACTTTTGCAATTGGCATTAATATATAATCATTGAATTATGGCGTGATAAGTTTTCATAAATTTCTTTACATAGCTACAGCTATTTGAGAGGATTTGTTATATCTATGTGTTAGCTTCACATATGGATGTCGAGGGCAGTTTGGAAAGTTTGAAGGCAAACGAGCAAGCTGCTAATTCAAAACTTGCTTTCTTTTTAACTAATTATTCTACAATACAATTAGCCAATAATTATTCTGCTGTCATTTGGCAGTTACTTTCTGGTTTTCTAATACTTCACAGTACAATTATTTAACTTCTGAAATTCTACGAGTAACTTATTAAATGTCTTATTACAGCTTGCATAAAATCTATTAAATCTGTGTTTCACAAAATAGTTTCAAAATTGTTTTCACAATAAAAAGTTTTTATATTCTTACAGATTTAATCTTGTTTGCAGCTATAAAAACACTTTAATCCCTTTTAATTTCTTAATTAGTTTTACTTGGAAATAGAAAACAAATATGCTTTTCTTTCACATATATAACTGCACTTGCAATAATAATAATAAAAACAAATTTTAATTAAACTACGTAAGAGAACCCAATCAAACCTTCCTCAGAAATATAAAAATTTTTTTATCATCTCCTCTTATACACTTTAATGCAATCTTTTTTCTAATTCCATCTCTATTTTGTTTACAGTTTCGACTGTCCTGCAGTCTTCATCAGAGCTACAACATTTAAACATATAATCATATAACCATTATTTTACATACATATTAATGTACATATTTTATGTTACCATTCATAATCATATTTAACTTTAACGTTTTTTTTTTCTAGATAGACTAAAATAAAAAATAGGAATAAAGTGAAAGTAAAAATAAATAAAAAATAATAAGAAAATCTAAGTAAGAAATAAGAGAAGTAAGCTACAAAATTAAAGTTAAACATGGTATGAATCATAATATAAAATATGTATATTAATATGTATATAAAATAATGGTCATATGATTATATGTTTAAATGTTGTAGCTTTGATGAAGACTGCAGGACAGTTGAAACTGTAAGCAAAATAGAAATAGAATTATAAAAAAGATTGTATTAAAGTGTATAAGAGGAGATGATAAAAAAAATTTAATATATATAAATATATGAAGAGAAATGCACAAAAAGTAAAGGAGAAGATATAAGAATAATAAACATATAAAATTATAAATCTAATACATTTATTATTTATTTAATTCAAATTCAGAAATGTGAGAATTAATTAATTATTTAGATTATGGATTTTTTTTTTTTTAGATAGCTTAAATATTAACAAAATATCATTAAGAAATATTTAGAGAATCCAACCAAGAAATAAATTAGCAAGTGGTTTTATTAACTCCTTTGATTCTGCCACAGCCACTAACTATATGTTTTATGGTTTGCTTTGTCAACACCTACATAAGATCAGTAGCTACTAAATTCCATTTATGAAGCAGATGATCATGTGTTTTCTTGAATCTGTTGATAGAAAATTCAAATCCAGTTGGCTTTATTGCTGGATTTAAAGGGGAAAAAATGTTCAGGACCTCAGAAGAATTGCACTTTTTATGCTGTAATACTTTGATCACGGATTCTTGGTTGAATATCCATAAAACAAGCATTAGATAGTGAGACTATATCATGAATTATTGGTAAATGTGATCTACTTAATAGCTTTTTATACATTTTCTATAAGGCAACTTCTCTTCTGATATCTGACACAGGAATATATATGGTATTATTCATATAGCATGAAATACAATTACTAAATGTGATTACAGACAGAAATCATCAATTCCATTTTTATATATCTTACCATTAATATATATATATGTAAAAAAGTATTTAGTTTATAAAATTCACAAGAGTATCAGATTTAATAACTGTATTTCATCTTTCACATTTTAAAATAAAACTGGCTTAATATCAATAAGATTCAAATCTATTTGACTCGTAGTTAGTAGTTTAAGGTCTTGGTACATTTGATGGAGCCTGAAATCAATTCTGAAAGCCTTCTATTGTCATGATTTAAATTTCAGAAGTTGGCTATTATATATAATATCTTATTTTCACAATGAACTAGTAGAAAAAGTATTTAAATGCTATTATTCATAATATAAAGCTAAAGCTATTATTACATAGATATTGCATGACGAAATTGCAATTACATATAGCTTTAATTTCATTCTACTGAAACTTTATTTCGATATCTAATAATTAATATGTAAAATTCTTACCGATTAAGAGCAAAGGCGTACAGGTGTTGAATAGGTGGAGTACAAGTGATTTTATTATTTGGAAGAGCATCAACGTCAATAACAAGACTTACCATAGAGTCATAATCCTATATAATAATATATACATATAAATTTCATTTACAAAATGAAAACTAATACTTAAAAAGACACAATTGGTGAAATATATTAAAAAATAAATTTCAAATAATTATTAATTAATTCAATAAATAATTAATAAAGGCTTAATTCCAAATATATTTTTCTTCTGCCTTTTTCTTTTTATTTTCACATTACAATTATATCACGATACAAAGGTGACAATAAAAATTTAAATTTATTGCTAAACCATCCATATAGGCATATATATCATTTGCATAAACTGGTACAAGAAAATGATTCTGAATTCATTTTTCTTGAAAATTAGTGAATTATTCTGTCTTGAAAATATGTAGTAAAAGATCTAGAAAGTGACCACATGTAAATAATGATATAAGAAAATTTTCTGGTATTATGTGGTGAAGAGAAGCTAAAAATCAGGAAACTGAATTAAGCTTAGAGAGATCATCATCCCAGACCGGATCGAAAGTGTTTGAAAATGATGTTGATATAACAACTAATTAATACTTTTAAAAAACATTTAAAAAGTATCTACTGTCAGCAAAATGTATATACAAAAAGTATTTTTTTCATGCAAAGTTATTTACTGACTAACATATTCATATTGTGGATTTAGAAACATATTAATTTTTTGAAATTTCATTACAAAAATAAAATGCCAAACTTAGAAGTGACGGGATCTTCAAATTTAAAACATCTTAAATCAGATTTATTCCACCCTTGTAGTAGTTGACATTAAGATAGTTCTTTTGATAAGACAATACAGATAACACACATCTACTTATAATATTATATCATCATCAACCATTATCAATCCACTGCAGGATGAAGGTCTCTCCAAGTTCAATTCATCTTCTCCGATCTTTAGCTTCTCTTCTCCACATTACCCCTGCACACTTTCTTATTTCATCCATCCATCTCACATGTGGTCTCTTTCTGGGTCTTTTGCAATCTTTTGGAATTCAGTTTAAGATTTCAATTGTCCGTCTATTGTCATCTCTTCTAGCAATATGTCCAGCCCAACTCCACTTCAATCTTTTAATTTTTTCAATGAGGTCAGTAACACCTGTTTGTTCTCTTACCCATACATTGCATTTTCGATCCCTTATAAATCAAAATATATAAAACCCTCATCAGTAAATTTTTTACAGTAAAAAATAAATAAATTTTAATTATTCAAATTTTAATGTATGATGGTATCATCTTATATATAAAATCCATATTTTCTCTATTGTCTGATTGGTGAATGAACGCTTGTCTGATGTCATGTATCCAATCCATAACCACTACATTTATGCGAAGGAAGTAATTTCACTATTAAATAACAAATTCTGGGGAAAAAATCAATACTTGGGCTTTTAATTACAGATATAGTATATATTTTGTGGTAAAGGTTCCCAGTCAGCTGCAAAAACAGTCACAAATACCAGTTCGTAATTTGGCATTAAGGCACTCTGTGCTTTCATGATCTATCAATCATCTAATATAGTTCAAATGAATGTCATAGTTAGCAATGTTTAACAAAAAAAATATTTACATTAAATCTTAAAAAAAAAAAAATTGCTAAAGCAACCAATTAAAATTTTTTTTATACATATATTATATTTAATTAAAAAATATTACAAAAATGACAGGTTCAAAGGCCAGCATTTTTGTACTCCAGCATTAATAAACAGTAACTCTTAATAAAGCTAAAAAACATGATTAGTTGTGACGCTGTCAGAAAATAGGGGAAAAAATTAAATTTTTTATTCAGCAGGCACTCCAATGAATTTGTGCCAACAAATATAAAAGGTATATTTAAAAATGTAAATTTTAATTTAGCTTTATTAAAATTTGGAAATTTATTCATATAATATTAAAATATTTTGTTTAATTTACATACAATTTGTCAATTTCAGCTATTTTGGGGGGAGGGGTGGATTTTACGTTGATAATTATTTTTTGTGTATTGCTTTTTCATTATTTAAATATTATTGCTGAATTTAGATATGCCATAATTTGAAAGCCAGAGAACAATTAATTGCTTTTGAATATGATCATAGATGCATATTTACAAATGTTGAAAGGTAAATAATTTGATGTTTTTGGATTTCTGTCATGTTTCTTAGTTTGTGGATTTTCACCGATTTCTGTTTTTTTTTTAATTTGAATTTTATAGGATTTTCTTTGTTTTATTTTTTTTTTTTTTTTTGTAATTTGTATTTTCGATGGATTTGTTGCATTTGTATTGCCGATTTCAGTGAAGAATTTGATTAAATTAGCTAGTTGTGGGGGAGGGTTGCGTATTTTGACCGATTTCTGTTTTTTTTTAATTTGAATTTTATAGCATTTTCTTGTTTTTTTTTTATAATTTGTACTTTCGATGTATTTGTTGGATATACATTGCCTCAGGCATTTTTATTTGTCAATTTTCAGCCACTTTCGGATATAAATTTATCACTTGCAAGCTTTGGGCTGGTTGTTGATGGTAGCGCAGCGCCATCTACCGGCAGTAGTACGGTCCCTCCACAACGACCAAAATTAAAATAATCTGAAGAAATAAAAGTTTTTGGATAAATTGAAAAATTCTATTTTATTTGAAAGATTACAATTTTAAAAGCACTATTACTTAAATAAAAATATTCATCTTTTTTTAAAAAAACAATTTGTAATTCTTCTGCATTCCAAAAATATATCAATGACACATGGAGTGTTATATGTACATAGTCCGAAGGCGAGAGTGGTTTCTCCATTAATTACATATATATGAAGAAAGCTAATTTACTGCTTACAATTATTAAACTTCTGTTTAATTATTAAAATGAGATCTTTAAAAGTGAGATTCAGTTTCCATTCTTGTATAATTGATAATTAATTTAATAATTACTAAACTAATGCCATGTTTTTATCTGGACAGTATAATAAATGCACTTTATATTTCCAACAATGTGGGAAGAAATAAAATTGTAAACATCAAAAGTTTAAAGAATAGATGAATCTGTACAATTCTTGACCCTTTGTCAACAGAATATTATTTGTTCATCGCCTGAAGAAGAGTGATTTATTCAATTAATGATAGATATACTGCATTATGCTAATTCAATGTGTACATATATATATAGTGATATATCGCACCAAACTGTTCCAATGCATATATATAAATTTATAATGATTTTAAAGAGCAAGTAAATAATTTTACGATTTATCAAATATATAACGCTAAGAATATAAACCCATTCATGGAAAAAACATGTTGTTTGCAAGTTCATTTAAATAATTCTTTAGAAATCTTGCTTGTGAATTGTTTAAGTAGAGCATTTGGATTTATTTGTTCCATGAATGGATTTATCTATTTATAAAAATATAATAATCTCAAATTAATACAATAAAAGCAAAAAGAGCAGTATTTGGAAATAGTGCCATACCAGAGCAAGCAACAAAAATCAAATTAATATACCAGTTCCCGTTAGGAAACATATCATATATTAAGCTGATAATAAAAATTACTACATAACTAATCTTAGTCAGTAAGACAAATAGAAATCATAGTGACTGACTTCTCATAAACAGATTCGAGTGTAAGTTTGTATAATATTAATAGATTCCACTGAATTTCAAATTAACCAACCAAAAGAGAGCAATCAAAACAAAGGAAAATTATAACATATTGGTAAAAATCATGATGTAATTTCTATGAATAAATGGAGGTTTCCAAATTCCCAGCAATAAATTATAGTTTTGCTTAGTGATATTTTCTCTCTTTTCATTCAGTAATTTGAAAGTCAATGAAATCTGTTAGCATAAAATAAACTCAATCTCAGATCTTTTCTTTGATATCTGATCACTGCAGACCTAAAAAACATACTATGATGAAATATTGAGCACTTTCGATTCTATTTGGGACTATTCTCCTACTGATCATTCTCTGTATGGAAAATCTCCCACTTGACCTTACACAAGGAAGACTTAAAAAAACACTTCAAATCATTTACTTTTAAATATTATACAAATATTAACTAAGATCATAGAACAAACAAGTATGATTCACATCACTGGAAGTGATAAAAGACTGAAATAGAACTAAATGGACATATTGTTAGAAGAATGATAACAGATGGATAGATCTCAAGATTGTCAAAGACCTAGAAAAAGACCACGTGTAAAATGGATGGATGTTCCGGAGAAGATGTTAGATATCAGACAAACTGGATTAAACACGGAAAGATATACTGTTGTGGAATGAGTATTTAGCTATCCAAAAGTTAAAACAAAGATGGAAAAATTATTAAAATCACCATCTCTCAGTAGTTGCCTGCCAAGTTTGGTAAAACTTTTTCTTTCAATTTTTCACTTTGTAGGGTTGCTCTAATTTATGTAATATAGTGATTTATTGGAAAAAAAAAACAAGCTAATAATTCATAAATATATTAACACTGTTACGGTTTATGATTCATGATCACCATTTCTTATGCTTGCTCAAGCTGGTAAAACAGAGTCAAAAATCTCCACATAGTAGTGTCATTTAGTGCAAGCCAGAGTAGTCAATAGAATGCAAGGTGTGTTATTCTAAGATCTAGGTGCAGTGCTCTCAGATACAAGGCTCCTCACTGATGAAAGCCACAAGCTAGAAACTAGTCTGGAGATATTGGATGAGTAGGCACTAGATAGGGATTTTATGCACAAACCTTCTTGCATCTATTGATTACTCTTGTTTGCACTGAGTGGCACAATGGTATGGAGATTTGTTGCCTCTCTTTTAACTATCTATGATTAATAAACAATTAACTACAATTATCCAACATTTTAACTGATTACACTAAATTTTCTCTCAAGATTTCCAGTAATTATAGTAATCTCAAATTATTTAATACGTGTATGCACAAAAGTTCTTTCAATTTAACTAATGTCAATTATTTCGGTTTTAAAAAAACGTTTACATCATTGATAATATTATACTAAAAATTTAAATTGTATGTGATTTTAATTTATTTTATTATGTTCACATTATTGTTTTCGACTTTACTTCTATATTTTAAACTCTTCACTCATGATTTTTTGGAGTTTGCATTATTTATTTGTTGCTTTTTGAATTTAAATACATACCTAAATAAATTATATCTTTATAGAATTTTGTCATTTTTAATTTAAAAAAATACATTGAAAGTAATAGTGACAAATATAATCTTTAATATCATAAATTTTGTTTGAGTAAAGCAATTTACAATTCACAAATATCAAATATCCAATAATACAGAGTGAAATTTTTTATGACAAAATTCTCATTTCAATATTAGTTAATATTTGTATACTTTTCTATGTACTGGTATTTTTAAAAATATTATAACACCAAGTTTTAATTTTTTAAAAAATTGAAACTATTTTGCATAAAAAGGATAGTATAGGGATCGGCGACTTTTATAATATGAAGAATGACCAAAAAAAAAAAATAAGAACCACAAGGGAGGAAATGAAAAATACATTGATGCAAAATACGGCTTTTTGAATGATCATGGTCGTATTTGAACATTTATTTCAATAACAGAAAGAATTACTGTAATGGAAAATTGAAATTCTCTTAAAAACAAACAAATAAAAAAAAATAAAAAATTTCCTACGTCTGTCTGATTTATTCGCAAATTTCTATTCACATTTATTATATAGAGTAATTGATATTATTCTATAATAAGGTAAAGTTCAAGAACCAACATAAACATAGTAAAGTGTTCCTAACTCTTCTACAATTATGAAAATATATATTTACAAATTACAAGGAAAAATAAAAAATGTGTTTATGATTAAAGGAGCCGCAGGTTGATGACTCTGGAATAGTAAATCGGGAGCTTAATATCCACAACTAAGATAATACTAGCAAGCATTACATGATCACATCCATTGATTACTCTGTTTAGCATAGGTGGCACTACTATATGGAGTTTTGCTTTGCTTTGTTTAAGATAATACTCATGGATATTAAACTGCACCATATTACAATCATATAGTCATCACATCAACACTTATTTAACTAATCCAGATTAACTTGAGATCTTTACCTTCACATAAAAATAGCTAGATATCCATTAACTTACTAATAATTAGGTGGCTATAGACCAGTTATTCAAAAAAAATCTTAAGCTTGTTTGGAAATA
Organism: Epiperipatus broadwayi; assembly: GCA_028023455.1. Taxonomy (NCBI): domain Eukaryota; kingdom Metazoa; phylum Onychophora; class Udeonychophora; order Euonychophora; family Peripatidae; genus Epiperipatus; species Epiperipatus broadwayi. The sequence goes on from JAQFVV010000039.1 coordinate 8,133,336, forward strand.
TCTGAAAAAACGTCTGCATTCCATCTGAAATAGTCTCATATCACAAGCACTGCAGATACTTACACTAAATACCACTCTAAGAATCTTCCATTTTATATAAGATACAATGAGAACAAAACCATTTTTTTTTTTTCGTTTTTCCAATATGGTAACTTCTACATATTTAAGTTTAAATACTAATAAGTTTAATAACAGGCAAAAACTCTCCAATGGTAGTGCCACCTTGTGCTAACCAGAGTAATCAATGGATGCCAGAAGGCTTGTGCATAAAATCCCTATCTAGTGCCTAGTACTCTCAGATCCAAGGCTCCTCACTGATGAAGGCCACAAGCCAAAAACTAGTCTGGGGATATTGGATGAGTAGGCACTAGATAGGGATTTTATGCACAAGCTTTCTGGCATCCATTGATTACTCTGGTTAGCACAAGGTGGTACTACTATATGGAGAGTTTTTGCTTGTTTACTAACAGTTATGTGCTAGCATGAGATGATGACCATGTGATGTTAGTAATAAGTTTCTGGAAATGCGTTTAAATCATTACAAGGTTTCTACATCTGTTTGTTAATAAGTAATTATAGCATAACCCCAATTCTTCTTTTTTACTCCAATTTATCTTCTAAAATATTTTAATCTTTCTCGATGCAATAATGATGAATAAATATAAGCAGATAATAAGATTAAATTATTAAAGTCAACTAAATATCATGTAACACTTACTTACACAATGCTATTCAACAACAAATTCTTTTTTTTTCCTCACCACATTTGCGCCACTTAATGTTAAGTTTTAGTAATCAATAAATGCCAGATTATATTGTTTAATAAATCCCTATCCAGACCTGTCCTATTAAAAATTTCCAAACTAGTTCCACACTTTCATCAGTGAGGAATTTCAAATCTTGGAGCAGTACATTTGGATCTTTTGGAATCTAATCGAATTTTCGTCCAGTAGTTATCTTTCACTTCTTAATTTTGTTATCAAGTTACTAACCCAAAGTTAAAACAGAGAGCTGAAAACCCTTTCAGGAATTACATATTATATCTAGCATCTATTGATTACTAAAACGTACATTAGGTCCCATAAATGTGGTGAGGAAAAAAAACTGCTGCTGAACACATTACGTTATTTAATAACATGCATTAAACTTGTTATATAAAAACTGTAATAGTTTTTAGAATCATAAAAATAACAATAATATTAAAAGTATATTTACCTGAATTTCTCTATACGATATTAGCATATTCAAGAGTATATCCGCTGACAAAAGATTAGGATCATCAAGCCTATTCCTAAAGCACTGAAGTTTCTTCACATAAAATAATACATAAATTAAAATATAATATATGCACTGACATGCTTTTGTAAAAAAAGCCACAACTGCCTGAAAATTATCAAAACTTAGCACTTTTGAGGGTGTTAAATGTCCTCATGTCATAGCTTTAGAAGGTGCGTAATTGTAAGGGTATATACATATAGGGAATAGATTATTTAAAGGGGAAGCAGGATTCCTTCTAATTTATGGCATTAGAGTTATTAGCTATATGTCATGCCTCTTCAACCATCCATTTACAGTCATTTCCCTCAATGCATGCCATGATGGCGGCTATGAGCTCAAAGGTATGGTCTATAGTATTTTGGTGCTTGAGAAAGATTGACTTATGCTTTGAATTATCTGTGACTAGTCTATAAAGGTATCTATGATGAGAAATCTGAGTAGTGAGACATGCATGTGATTGACTGTAATATATAGCAGTGCATCCTGCTTGGGGGAATGTGATTTTATATACAGTGTACAAAGTCTGAGAGTGGCATACAGCTAATGATCCTAATCGGAAGGAATCCTGCTTTCCCCTTTAGATGAAATGTGCAATTTGATTTACATACACTTTAAATAATATATTGCCTATATATATATAATAATAATTGATAAAACAAGACACAAATTGTGTAACTTGCTTTTAAGCTTGTATTAAAATGTTCACTAGAGGGAGCTTACCAATAGCTCCAATCAAGCTTTAATTAAAGCTTGATTGGAATTATTGGTAAGCTCTCTCTATTGAACATATATATATACCCCTATACAATTATGCACATTCTAAAGCGATGACTATGAGGATATTTAATGTCCTTGAAAGCGCTAAGTTTTGATCATTTTCATGCAATTATAGCTTTTCTTTCTAAATAAAAATAAATTAAAATGGTACATTTCCAGATATATAATTATCTTTAAACTTCTAATTCAAATTTAAATAGTTAGTATGGTTTAATAAAATTCAAACTTTAAATAATAATAATAAAAAGTACCTGTGCTAATTCTTCACCTTTAAAATTTTCTCGTGCTTTGCGAAGATCTGCTAAAAATTTTTCCTTCATATGAGCACTAAAAATTAATTATTGTAAACAACTCATTAAAAGTTATCCTATCATTCAAAGAATAGCCAATACTAAACAAAAAAAGAAAAAAGAGCATGGGAGGGAGAGATAAAGGTAAAAAATGAAATGGAAATATAGACATAAATAAATCAGTGTACATAAAAGAATATATATATTGTAACCTTTTGATTGCTTAACCATTGTAGGAATAGAATATAAAATGTATATTATAGCTCCAAAATTCTAAATTTAAAATTAAGATAACAGTTAAGCTATAAAATTTGGTAAAATAGAAATAAATGACTTAATACATAAAGATTAAAGATTAAATTCTGTAGACATTTAATAATCATCATTACTTATAATCATTTATATTATAATCCACTATATAATTTCAATACAATACTTGTTAATCCAAATAAACATTGTTATTTATAAATTTGACTTTAATTTATTTTTATTGCGATGTTCATTTAAAAGCTAATTATATAGAATTGTAGTAAATGAAAAAAGAAACAATTAAAAATTACATGATAATTTATTTTAAAATTATCATAATAGTAATATATTTTAAACACAAATATTTATTATAAATTTTATATTTAAATTCAATTAATAATATCATATATTAAAAACATAATTAGAATTAAAATTTAAGTCTTAAAGAAATGATTTAAATTAATTTAGTTTGTAAAATATTTATTGAATTTAATTATTTTAAATAAAAATAAAAAAATATTTAATTTAAAAGTTATAATAGTTGATTTGGGATATTGTCCAATGAGATTTAAGTAAATAGTTTTCTGATGTCACTTTATCCGGGATTTTTAGAAAAAGGAGAGAAGTAGACAATGAAGATTCAGATTAGCAGATAGCTGTTTCATTACATTTCTTGGTAAAAATTATAAAAGTTTTTAAAATATTTAAAGTTTTAAATAGTAAAATAATATTTAAAAAGCTGTCCAAGGATATATATTTTATAGCAATTGTTAATGTCATGGAATGAGTTCAAATCAGTTTCTTTATTATGACCTAGTTGTAGTCTTGATCATTTGATTATAACTAAGATGATAATTAAAATAAGTTTAAAAGAAAAACCAAAGTTGCTATTGAGAAAGAAAAGACAACTACATTTCTTCAAAGAAAGATATACCTGCATTCACGTAAGCGAGCATTCATTTATGTCAAATTAAGTATATTTATTAGTCATAGATTAGAAATGAGAAAAAAGTCTAAAATCTTTAGAAATAAAATTTTAAAACTTGTAAAAGTATTTTATTGGACGTTAAAAAAAATAATGACTTAGTTGAGAGTCTAATGAAAATTAATATTCTGTTTGAATTGAACAATTTATATGTGATAAATAGCTTTAAAAAAATTTTTTTTACGAAGAAAATGTTTCGCATATATTTGATAATGAGAAGAAAAAACAACAGATGAAAGATGAATTAATATTTCTCATATTTAAATAGAAAATGAAATCTTATATTATTATATGAAAGGAACAGTAAAATGGGAAGGATAATTGAAAAAGTCTGTTCAACTTTTTAATAGTAGATGACAGTCACGAAGATGATACACTGTAATACAGAAAGTTAAAGGAATTATCCATATGTATTTAAAACTAACGAGATTAATAATTAACAGGAAAAGGGAAGAAATAATGGAGTAATCTTATTGATGAATTAGTTAAACATGTTTTAAAGTTTTACAATGTGGAGAAATAATGTAGAGATTTATTGAGAAGATTTATTAAACTCTTTTGTTAGTGCAATTTTCAAGAGCATGATTATGCGCATGTAACTTCAAACTAGTCAAGGAGGAAGGATGCATCCAATTCAGAAATTTTGTCCAATTAGTGTTGTGCTTGTTTGTCAATGTTTTGTTTAAACAGACATTTGTTTCTACCAGAAAGAAGATATGAGAAGCACCCAAACTCGCGAGAAATGGTGAACATCCATTGGGTTACCATGGTAGTATTAAACCAGGAATTGAAATAGGTTTTTTAAAAAAAAAAAAACAGAGAGAAAAGGATTTTAAATTTAAATTTATTATTAATAGTTTTTTTTTGTTCGATATAAAATATAAATGCTGGATATTCTAGTTAGTAATAAGTAAAATAATTTTATATGCAATGTGGTATATAAGGTTAAAAGCTATTAATCTTTTTATTATTCATTCTTGTTTTTAAAAAAAGGGGGGAGCTTAAAAATATAAAGAGAGTATACATGAGTTATAACCTCAGAGAGTGTGTGGAGTATAATATTTTAACTTTATATTTTAGCTGGTATATATTTAAAATAAAAAAAATTAAGTGTGGTAAAATGTGCTGTAGAGGTAATTCAAATGTATTGTCATAAAGTATATTTGACAAAAAGGAATGAACTAGTGGTGATAAATAAAATTTTATAGTATTCTATGAAAATAAACATATTATAAAATGTAATGCTATTTGTGAGAGTAAAAAAAGAGTGAATGTTAATGTAAAGAAAAAGAATATTAATCATGATCTCATTTGTTATAAAGAAAACAAAAAGTATCACATTAATAATGATAGAGGTAGACTATTTGTTTTATAACATGATCTCAAATGTGGATAGAAAATATTTAATGGTAAGATTATATTATATTACTAGTCCATAAGTAGTATAATAACATATGCTGAAGATACAGTAGGGAAAGATGAGTTGAAATTCCAGGATAGGATATAAAATATCATCCTGAAGAACTGATGGAATAATTGAATAGGATTAATCTTTGCGATACCAGATAGTTTATTAGAAAGAGATTGGAGGATTTTCTGCAAAGACATGAGTGTAATATATTGTAACGAGCACAGACGTTCGTTACATTGTTTTTTTATATATAATTATTAAACAAGTTAAAATAAAAAGTTCGCATTTAAAAACTTTCTTTAAAAATTAAAAATTGAAATTAAAATATCGTCTTAAACTCTTATATATTAAGTCGCACAGATAATAAAAATTATTAAAATAAAATTTTTATTAAAGAAAAAGGTATTTGTAAAACTAAATTTTAAAAAGATTTGGAGATAAAATTATATCTCTAAATCTGTCTTTAAATATATTTTTGATTTGGAAAACAGGGTAATTAATTAGAAATGGAAATGATTGTTAATTAGTTAAATGTAAACCAGCCTTGAGCATTTAAATGAAATAACTTCAGTCAGATAGAAAGAAAACAATAGAAACGGATTAGCCAATGAAAGAAATCCATTTGGGAAATCGGACCTCAGCGAAAGGATCATTACATCCATGACGAAATGTTAATTCAATCCTTTGACAAAAATATAAAAAGGACAAGTTTTGGAAAGCATAGGTTAGTGACTGGAAATTGATTGATTATTGACGATGTAACAGCTAGGTGTTAGCGCTGGGGGGGATTGAAAAAGACGCACAGCTTCAATCCCTTCAGTTCTGCTAAGAAAGAGAAAAAAATGGGCCATCGTTTATACAATGAGGACCAACTACACGAAAAACAAAATCTCCAAAGGATAAATAAATAAATCAACCGGATACTAATCTTCAGACGACGTGGGAATTCACGTTTAAACGGCCAGGAATATAATAGGATGAACTATTTCAATAACCGTAAGAACTTTAAAATTTATGAACAGTAAATTAAAAACTTTTCATATTTAAAATGATTTCAATATTATTCTACCGGACCAACATTATTGTATTAATTAGTTATAATTTTATTTAATGTATTTAATTTGTAAAATCATTTCCATTTATTTATATTTATTTATTTAATTTTGTTCTTTAAGTTTTATTATGATTTCTGTTTTCCGTTAAATAAATTATAAAAAAATGATAAACTTGAGTCGGGCGTGAATGGCTGTATCGATTTGTAAAGATAATTAAGGGAGGGTAATCTTGGGTTGTTCATTTCGTGGTTGAATTGGTTCAATGGATTGGATATATTTATGTAATTAGTAGGTGTAGCATGAGATCCGCTACGGGCAGGATTATAAAATACGCCACACACCCTCTGTTTGCCTATGGATGGGTTTGTAAGTCGGCAGAAGACCGCAGCCCATTCCTATGGAGTTTTTAGTTTATTGATCTACTTGCCCACAGATGTCACATTCCTGTGGGTGGAGAGTCAATGTCGTTTTTCTTTCTTCATATTGTTCAGATGTACATTCCTGACAATATAATTGTGTTGTCGTATCATGCTACATTGAATACATGAATGTATCAGATGGATTGGCGCCGGTTGATTGCGAAATGTGTTGCCTAGGGTTAAATAGGGATAGAATATTTTATTTTCGAATGCAAATCTATATAGTATATTCAGGCTCGATCCTATAAAACTATTAAATTTAAGTTGTTTATAGACGCTTGCATAGATTGGCTATCGGTTAAATATGTTTGCGTTTTCATATTTGATCAAGATATATAGACATTCGACAAATACTGATACCTTACGGTGAGTATCTAAAAGGTATTTATTCGGATGTCTTTTAAGTTATTGGTGACGATGCAGGTATCTTACGATGAATACTAGAGGGTTTCTTATATTTCCCTCTGCAATTGTCAGTAATCAATAACTTTGTATTTTGATCGTTTATGTTTACTTTGAAATGTTTTTGACCGTTGAAATCTATGTAACCGATCTATAGCAACATATTGAACAGGTTAATATAATCCCATCTGTGCGAACTTGATTAAAAATGTAAATTTATAATATAATAGTAACTCAATGTAAATTAAAGTAAAATCAAAGTTAAAAATAATGTTAAATGTTTAAATGTAAATCACTAAAATAATTTTAAATCTTATATATATGTGCATAAATAAATCTGTTTGTATGATAATTACTGGCAGTGGCTTACTTTATTCTTTTATATACTAGTAAATGATATTATTAAATCTCTGCTATTCCACTGAGCTAGTGACAATGGGCTAACGATCTAAATATGTAAATAAAGTGGAATCCTAACAGCGCGTATCTGCCTACTTTATAAATTTTTCTAGGCTCAAATGCCTAGATGGCGCCCTTTGGTAGTGCGGTGCGGTGCGATGCGATCTCCCACTTCGTTTGGATCGTTATAATATACTGTAAGTGCTTGCTGAATATAAGCCAAAGTAAAATTGGGGTAAGATCATTAGGACAATGATTACCTGCCAAAATATGACACCTCATAAATAAAGGAAACATTTATCCCTCTATTATGATATAGTACTTTTGGATAAAATCAGTTTCTTATCTAGGAAGTTTTCTGGTAAATGAAAATAGAGTAGGCATCGAAAGTTGACTAAATATTTTAAGAATTTTATAATTTGTTTTCCTAAGTTTTGACAGATTAGCCTAAAAGTAGTAAGACAATATACAGAACAAATATTTTATATTGAATAAAAATTTGAATGAATTATTAAATGAATCATGATACCTGAGATCAAAGATAAACAGAAAATATAAGTAAGATAGAAAATGAATGTATAAAATGAATTACATTATATGAAAAAGTCCTTAATTTCATTATTCATTTTGAATACATTATAAATATTGTTGTATTTTTTTTTGTAACATTACCACAGCAGCAACAATTTTGTTGATAAGATTCTAATGCAATATATTTATACCAATTTTGAATTTGAAATATAATTTAAATATGATAATTTTATTAAAATATCTGGAGTTACAAAATATAAAGTAAATAGAGAAAGATGACTAAGAAGATAACCACTAGATAACTCATGAATTGTAAAACTAAATAATATTAGTACGAAAGCATACATGATATTAAGAAGAATAAACTTATGATTTTAAAAAAACTAGATACTGAACATGGGAGGGGTCAAATGTATATAATAATTATTATGTCTATCTGTGATGAATGTCCATAATTTTGTTGTAAATCTATAAATGGTTATTTTGTTAGTGAATTATTTAACCTAATGTGTACAGCAGTTTGTCGTTCATTACTAATTATTGTAAATAAATGAATATTTTGATTTAAATTTTGTATTAGTAATTTCACTGCATTTGAGAGTCATTTCCGTCACAAGGTCATATCAATAAAGCACATTATCCGCATAGAATGATACATAGCATATATTGATTACATGCTTTATCTGAAGAATTATATTTAAGAATTTATAATTGACACATTAATTACCAATTGTTTTTAAATTATAACTATATTAAAGGGAATTTGTAGTACTTCATATTTTTATTAGAAATAAAAGAATCTTGAAGATTTATTTGAAAAGTATTATTAAGTATTACAAAATGGAGAGCACATAATAGAAATTAATACTGTAGTAGGTTTTAAGAGTCGCATTCTGATTCTGTAATCTAACTTTGAAATGTATTATATATCATAAATTTAGAAGCACTATATTATTTCAGAGTAAAAGTCACTGATCAAATATATTTTAAGGGTTGTAATTCTGAAGGATCGATTTACAATGGGTGAATGCTACGTAATTAAGAAATGTATTCAATTGAGTCAGACTTTGTAGATAATCATTGTAAAATAAAGCTTTTGAACTTAAATAAGCATATGGGACTGAACTAAGTTCAGATACATCATATATTAATAGCTTTAGCAATATAAAATCACCAAAGCCTTAATAGCAAAAAATAAAATTTACAAAAAAAAAAAAAATTTGTAATACAAGCTTGTTTAAATTAGGTCATGTGACATCTGCCTTGATTTTTTTTTTTTTTTGTAATATTTTATATATATGAAGTTTCAAGAAACCTCGAATATGTTTTTACTTTCTTTAATGATTTTATTTTATTAAGTTTCGGTTGATCCATGGTATCAAACAAAACATTTTTTAAATGTGTCTGAATTAACAAAAATAATTGTAAAATAAAACCAACAAAGCATTATATTCAAGTGCATAGAAGTGTTTTTTTTCTTTTTACGTTTTTAAATATAAATAATGCAGAAAAAACAAATAAACTAGAGAGTTTTAACAAAATGCTATATATCAGACACTTTCAGAAACATCTTTAATATTTTGATCAATGCAAAACTTCATGAATAAAAAAAAGTATTTACCGAAAATAACAATAATAGAGTATAATGAAAGTTAAAAATGTCAAAATATATTGTCAACATGTGGGAGGAAGCTAAAACCTTCAAACATGCACTATTGGTATTAATTTGCTTGCACTCATCCATCAATAGATGTTTTAAAAACATAGGTGAACTAACTATGCTTAGAGCTCACTATTATATAAATCAACATTTATTGGTCATGTTTAATTCAGGACTTGATTCTATTGTGAACCTGATAATTCAAATGTCAAAAGTATTTGTACAATTTTAAATCTATACATCATAGGAAAGCGACAGCATTAGGTGAATGCAATCAAATTAATACCAATAGCGCATGTTTGAATATTTTGGTTTCCTCCCATATAATTATATATAAATTGCTAATAAAAATTAAAAACATTGTTAGGAGATGAAAATGATAAATATTATATAGTCAACAATGACAGGAAGTGATTAGATAATCTTCCTATAGATAATTATGAATACTTTGTGTATTGCATCAAATAAATTTTTGAAGTACTATCTTTTAAATTTTCCATATTGTTTCCTGTTCTTCTGAGTCATATATGATTAAAAAACTATAATTGGACTTTATAGCAGTTTATTTTGTCTAAATTGTCTTGACATTACAAATAAGTCGGGAAGAAAATGTGTGTTACTAAATGAGAAATCTGCCTATAACATTGCCATAGTCATTATGTTTGACATCCCCAATAAAAATTCATATACTTCACAAATGACTAATTAATATCTTTGTTTGCCTACATGACAAAAGCTATGTTAATTCTAAAACTTCAAATGAACTAATTGTAAATTACATCACCATTACTAAGTGGATTTTTGTCATTCTTTTGGAGTTAATAAAAGCAATTTGTCTTTAAAAAAATTTTTTTTTATAAATTTCTTACACTTTTTATTTATAATTATTGCACAAAGATTCATTTTCTTTTATGCTATAACGTTTTGGTATTCTATTGAAAGATTACTTGTCACCTTTTGATATAAAATCAGACCTCATCTTTGCTATACTTTTCTGATTGTCCCCTCTGCCCCCCCCCCCAAACTGCAATATAAGATTCAATAGTTTATGAAGAGTTGATTATCTCTTCTAACAATCAGATCCACACATTTTTCCTGTCATTAATGCTCCTTTATTTATTCTTAACTTTAGTTCCACTTTTCTATAACGAATGTCTCTGTGTAAACATAGAGATATCTACCAAATGTAGAAAGAAAAATACCTAAGTATGCATCAAACCCAATCTGTTTCTTGATAATTGATTCATAAAGTAGCTAAACAAATGATCCAAGAACTTAGTCGTAAAAATAGACACCAAAGTTGGTGGTAGAATGCATCCTAGTGAAACACTAATTTTTATTTCCAATCCCATCAATAAATTATGTTTTCATGCCATCGTGCAAAATAGGAAAAAGATTCAGAAGGCAAACAATTAACCGAGTCGAATACTTTGCCAAAATGATAAAGCAACATATAAATCATACCTTTACTCAACAGGCATTTAACAAGCAACAAACACCATAATATAACATTTCTTGATGCTCTTTAACTCACACTAAATCTTTCCTCTTGGAAAACTCTTTACATATGATTGGAAGTAATCTATTTAATACAAATTTTTGTTGTGCTTTTACAGCAGTGGATAACAATGATATTTCAATCTTAAAATCAGATAGGAAAAATATTAAGAAAAAAAGAATATCACAATAACAAGAAATACTGAAAATTATACAATATTAACATTTTATTAAGATTCTAAAGATTTTAATGAACCTGGAAATAACAAGACTTATTAAAAATATGTCATGCCTACTGTATAAACCTATTCATAGAATAAACAAATCCAAATAAGTTACTAAGAGAATTCACAAACCAGATGCCCAAAGAATCATCTAAATGGATTTGAAAATAATGTCCACCTTTTGGTTATATCAATGCCCATCAATTAGATAAAATAAAAACCTCACAAATAAATTGACATTAATATAAGAAAATTTAGCTGTTATTTATAGGTTCATTTAAGATTTTTAGGGGATATGGCTTGTGGATTATCTTAGTAATGCGTTCAGACTTGTTTGTTTAAATGAGAAAGTTAATATTATGATTAAACAAAAAATGAAAAATAAAAAAAATATCCTGATTTTTAAAACAGCACGTGCATATTTCAATAATTCATCGATGCAAAAATTCAGAATGAAAAATATAACTAATTAGTTCTATTGAAAATAATATATATATAATCTATAATTTTCAGGTGGCTAGCCAAAAGATTTTTTTTTTATCATCTATACTTCTTTTAGGATAAAAGATCGAATGCAATAAAGAGCAAGAATTTAAGATCAGCAAATTAAATCTCATATACTGCAGTTAGTACTATTGAAAATAATAAATAGAACATTAGATTAGAGATATGACATCAGAAACAACTTTTGAGTATAAACAGAGTGCAGACATCAGATACAATAGAAGCAATGACTATTATTGAAAGATATATAGAAAATTAATATTTTATATAAGCATACTCTATTATTCTAGTCCACAGCTCAAGCTTAGTGTAAGCTTAAATAATCAATAGACTTAACAGTAATAATTATTAAATCCATACTCAATGCCAACGTATACATATACCAGATTACTTTCTAGCTTATGGCATTCAAAAAATAGGAGCTGGGGATTATTTGATGTTTAAAGTTAATATTTGTTCCATTGATTTTCAAAGGGCATTTGAAAGAGAAAATTTAGCAATTTTGAATATTTTAAAAGAACAATATACGCTGGATAGAGAGATGACTGTTAAGTAATATGTATATGAATTAAGATATTAATAAAATGAAAATCTTCTTGCAGAAGATATATATATTGTAAACTCAATGTTAGAATCTGCATGCATAGCTTTTTAGTAAAGATAAATGTATAAAATAAATTATAAAGAAATTTAAAATAATAATAATTGTAAAAATTTTAAAAAAATGTATTACAATTTTTTATTGTAAAATAAAATTAACTATTAATAATACAGAGTTATCATGGAAACGAATTGGAAATGAAAAAAAAAAAAACCCTGATCATCTACTTTTAAACAAAAGAAAGCAAATCACTTCTTTATTGTGTTATTGACAGGATGGAAGTCAAGAAAATTTTAATGATTGTTTAAGTAGATATAATGCAGTTTTGGAGGGTAAAATCTTCAGAGGGCCTCAACCTTTGACTTTTTCATTAATGTGGTTTATTATGAAACTGTAAATAAAAGAATGCCTTAGAAATTAACTTCAATTCTGCCATTCTATTAATTGCTTTTGTAATGTTAAAATGTGACACTTAATATAAGGAAACTTGTCCTCTAACTAGTTGACCAATGGAAATATTCTTCTATGAATGGATTTTTAAATCTACATAATTTTGATACCCTCAATCATAGCGGAAAAAACTTTATGGGAATTAACTACGATTGAAACAAAACCATGAGAAATTACAATATTAAACATTGCTTTCAGACATTAAAAATATGAGAATTCTCACGCCCATATGTCTATATTCAAAAGTCAAAGAAATGTGAACTCATTGAAACATAAATAGGTAACTGCATAAACTTATTATAAAGTTTTTTTTTAATTATTATGAATCAACAAAGAGTTTCCCATCATGCATGCTCTCCAGAGAAATATGTAGCTGCAAATATGATTTGTTATATTATTTTCGTTATGTTTGTTAATTAAAAAGAGTTCTTGTTAACAATTTTTGTTGCTTGTTTATTTCACATCTAAATTCTAAGTATATTATTTTATTTTGTCATATCATAATATTATTAATGTGGAGAGGATAACGATTAGCGACCATCGCTAGATTTGCATAAAGGCTTGTTTTTTTAAGTGTGCCCAATCTTGACCTTGTCTGGGAGTATTATAAATTAGTTAATGAAAAATAAAAATTGTATAGTCACTCTACTATGTATATGGTTGCCTGTTGGATATTCTTAATTCTCCTATACTAATTTAATTCACAAATATCATACACTTATTATTCTACATTTCTATTACCAACGTATTTTTGTTAGATGGGCAATAACCATTACATTTTTGAGGCCTGTCCAGGATAATCTCAATCGAAACAAACAGGGACTGAACCTAGTTTAGTTTTAAATTTATTTATTTTTTTATTAGCATTCGAAAAAAAAAAAAAAAATTGGCCATTTAAATACGGAATACAAAATGATCAGATGAGAAATATGAGAATTTAAATTTCATTGTAAACAAAAAACAATAAACTTAGAAGTGTCTTTAAACAGAGGTAATAATAGAAATAGATTGGTAAAGATAATAGTAGGGAAATAAATAAAATAAGGCATTAAAAATAAAATATTGTGCAGTGATAGAAAGGCTGCATAATGCAAAGAGGGGTGGGCATTCTAGTTGTCAAATAAATAAAGGAAAAAAATAATAAGAGAGTTTTAATACATATATTTCTAAATTGTTATAGAAAAGTTAGCAACTAATTTTATTATAATTTTTTTTATATGATTACACAAGCTAAAGCAAAAATGGAAGCTCAGGGAAGTGAAACCGAGACTCGTAATAGTAAGTTTATGAATATGTTCACAGAATAGAAATATAAAATTGAAAAACAAAATGCAAATTGTAAATCCCAAATTGAAGGACTGAAAAGCCAAACGGAAGAACAAATTGAAAATCTTAAAACCCAAAATAAAGAAATGAAAGGCCAAATGGAAGAACAACACCAATGACTTAAAAGCTAAATTGAATATCAGATTAGAGAAAATAAAAATCAGAACAACTAAATGAAGAAATAATAAGTAGATTAGAAAGTTGCTTTGTAGAGTTAGAAAGTAAGGTTACGGAAATAAGTCTTGAAGTCCAACTGATTAAAGATGATAGAGCCCAGCTGATAGAGAAAATTGGAGAAAATGATAAAGATGTTGTGGCAGATGAGTAAGCAGATAAAGCTAATTGTGATATAATTTCAGATTCACGAGATAGATATTGTATCTAAGATATATGAAACAGATAAAATTAACAATAAATGTCAAAGTGAAATAGTTAAAGATGATAATATGATGTTGATAGTATAAATGAGTTTAGAGTTAACACAGAAGCCTTAGAATGTGATATTTGCATTAAAGTTGATAATGTACCTGAAAGCATGCACAATAAAGGTAAAAGTGAAGCAATGTCTGATTTGGAAAATGAATTAGGTTACTTAAATATGAAAGAAATGATCATAAAGATCATTTTAATAGAAATAAATATATAAGTATTTTGCTTAGTAGGGTGTATGAAAGAAGAAGTACATGAAAATTATCAACATTAAAAGTTAAAGAACCACAGAAGAGAAACCTAGTGTTAAAGCAACTAATCATGTTAGATAGATGGTCTAAGAAATTATTAGGTTCAAAAACTCACTATGTGAGAACAAAAGTAAAAAATAGAGCTAAAAAGCAAAAAATATAATTTTTTTTTCTTTTACAAATGACCATATGATAAATAAAAGGTATTTCTGGTTATTCCAAGTGAGAGCCTGCATATTAATAAAAAAATATTTAGAGAGAGGCAAAATTTAATTCTTCTATGAATAAATATGGCCTCTAAGCTGACAACCCTGGATTTGTTAAAAAGGTACGTTGTAAAAAAAATGGAAAAATAAGTAGATACTACTGAGCAGTAAAGAAATGATTAGTTTTGAAAATGAATTGCGCTACTCAAATGCTAAAGAAATAGTTGACAGAGATATCATGCTAAAAGAATTAAATATAATGGTGTTATCTTCTAAAGCATACAAAAGAAAGCACTACAAAATTTGAATTAAAATTAATTTCATAAGTTTGTTGATGGTTGATCATACTGCTTTCTGTATTTATGATAAATAAAGAGCTTTTTGTTGTAATGCGGTTGTCGTGTTTTTGGAGAATACTTCAGAGTCATTATCTCAGCATTGTTCCCAACCATTTTATATTTGTTAGTCTCTAAGTCTCAAAAGTGAGCCAGACATAATTTTTATATTTGTCAGCTTCTAAGTCTCAAGAATGAATCGGGCATAATTCACACATTGTATTGTAAATTAGTTTCTAAGTCTCGTAGTAAAACAAGGTTTTAGTGAAACGTATCGGTGTTCATTTATATGTAGCTTAGTTGATATTATGATGTTCATGTTATATGGTATACTCATTGTTGGTGGGAGATTTCTTTGTTGATCTCAGCATTGTGAATGGATGATCAAATCCAATAAATAATTTTAATTGAATTTATGAAAAAATTATGTGTATACCAAGTATAATAAAATTAGATAATATGACCTAGATAAAGGATAACAAAAAAAAAAGCAAGTCATATATAACGCGACATTACTTTTATAAGCTTGTATTACATAAAGGATAACATATTGTTTGTTATATCTGTACCAACTTATAAGTTTCCATTTTTAAAAAACAAAGTGTGGCTAAGTATGATATTATTTTAAGATTAAAAGAAAAAAATATATTTTAGAGAAGAAATAAAATCGAGTGACGTTTAAGCCAAATTGACTCTTATTTTATTCCTAAGTGGAGGAGGGGCAAACATAACCTCCATGCCAGAGTTTACATGCCTGGCTTCTTAGTAAATGAATATATTCTAAGATGTATAAAAGTCATGTGTATAAAATAAATTATGAAGAAATTTAATTGTAAAAATTTTACAAATATATTACAATTTTTTATTATAAAATAAACTATTAACAATACCAAGTTGCTAAGAAAACAAATTGGAAATGAAAAAGAAAAACTGATTGTCTGCTTTTAAACAAATGAGAGGGAATCACTTCTTTATTGTGTTACTTACAAGATGAAAGTCAAGAAAATTTTAGTGATTGTTTAAGTAGATATAATGCAGTTTTAATCTCAGGAGGTAAAATCTTCAGAGTGCTTCAACCTTTGAATTTTCCATTAATGTGGCTTATTATGAAACTGTAAATAAAAGAATGCCTTAGAAATTAATTTTGATTCTACCACTCTATTAACAGCTTTTGTAATGTTAAAATGTGACACTTGATACAGGGAAAATTGCCCTATAATTAGTTCTCAAATAAAAATACTATTTTTTTTCACGTGTCAAAGCATCGGCTGGGAAGCGAATCCGGGACAACTGCTTGTAAGGCAGCTGTGCTGACCACTCGACCACCAACGCTTGACAAAAATATTCTTTTATGACTGGATTTATAAATTTGTGTAATTTTGACATCCTCAATTATAAGGCAAAAAAACATCATGGGAATCAATTACAATTGAAACAAACTACAAGAAATTAAAATATTAAAACATTACTTGCAGTCAGTGAAAATTCTTATGGCCATATCCTTCTATTCGAAAGTCAAAGAAATGTGAGTTCACTGAAACATAAATAGGTAATTGCATAAACTTATAAATTTTTTTTATAATTATTAGGAATCAATAAAGATGTTCCAATCATGTGCGCTCTCCAGACAAATATGTAGATGCAAATATGTAAATACGATTTGTTATATCATTTTCATTATGTTCATTAATTAAAATTAAAGTTATTGTTAATTGTTTATTTTAGATCTGAATCCTAAGTATACTATTTTATTTTGTAATATAATAGTATTATTAATGTGGAGAGAATAAAAGTCAGGAAATACGGCTGAATGTGCATAAAGTCTTGTTTTTTATGTGTGCCCAGTTTGAACATTATCCATGACTATTGTAAATTAATTAATTAGGAATAAAAATTGTATAGTCACTCCACTATATACATGGTCGACTGTTAGATATTCTTAATCCCTTTACACTAATTTAATTTGCGAACATCATATACTTATTATATATTTCCATTACCAATTAGTATTTTTGTTAAAAGGGCACTGATTGTTACAATATATTAGATATAACTTGCCAATAGCTAACTGGTCTTCAGATGTTTTCATATGATTTGTCAATAAACCAACAGAATATTCACAATCTGTTGATAAACCAATAACAAAATCCTACTGGTTTATTAATCTTTGGCTGTTATCATATGAAAACATATATATTACTTTAAGATTGCTGATCACTGTTCATTCTAAAATAAGACTAATTTTCTCATGCTATATATATATATATTAGATGGCAGGTTTTCAAACTTCTAAGATCCATAATTAGGCTGTTTAGCAGAATATTGTATAATGTGAGGGAATACATCTGTTACTTATTTTGAATAAAGATTACTGATTTTAAAACTCATATTTGCAATAGAATCTGCCTGTGTATACATATGATAATTTAATAAATCGGATTTCATTTTTAATTCAAAGGTAAAAATTTGCAGCCATGTTTCAATTGTAACAGCTGTCAAAGCCATGCAAGCTGAGCCAATAGTACCCTGTCAATACTATAATATAGACAAAAAGAGTACCCCCCCCCCAAAGAGGTAAACCATCTTTTGACTGTGATTCAGGATCTTAAATGAGTTAATTCTTTGATTATATTAGAGAACAGATAGTTATTGTCTCCACATGTGCAGCTGATTTTGATTGGCTATTGTGTTAGAAACATCGTAGCTGCAGATTTTAACTAGAATTAAAAATGGAACCCCCATTTATTAAAATATTCCACCATATATGATCTAAATCTTTTATTGTTAAATATTCTATGTTAAAATTTTCTGAATGAAAGCTATTTTAATGAACCTTAAGTTATCAGTGAGTGTAGAAAAGTTTACTCCATTATGATAAAAATTATAATAACTAAGTAGGTTTTCTGATAAAAGTAGAAAATCATTTTATGATCTCTTTCTAAAAAAAAAAAAAAGGTGGGATGTAAATTTTATATGACTTGGATAATTTTAAAAAAGAAGAAAATATTGGAAAATGGAAACAAAAATAATGGGAAGATTAGAGATAATGGACGATAAATATTTATTTAAAAATGATGTACTTGCTATATGTATGCGCGTTGTGTAAATATATATATATTATACATGCAACAAATATGTATATACAAGTATATAATTCTATATTAAGATAAATAATTTTTACTTTTGGGAAATGTATGTATACAAGCACGAGTGCGTGTGCGGCGCAACTGCTCCCAAAAGCTGTAATACAAATACAAGTACACCCCCAATCTCATACACCCACAGCACATAAATTATCGGGTCTAGCATCTTTTTTGCATAGAAACAGATTGTTGTTTAAAATCGAGGCAGATGCAAAAACAAACGTAGCAGAATATAGAAATGATCTACTGAATTTAGGCTTCAGACAATCCATCATCGACAAAAAAATCTCACACATTCAGAATAAACCTCTCAACTCTCACGCCACACAGGATAAACCCAGGTTATTACTTCCATACATACCCAGTTTACCCAAGAAACTACATTCCATCTTTAACAACAAATATCAGCTCTGTTTTCGAACCCCTCCAAATTCTAACAATCTAATTAACAATACCAAAGATCAAACTCCTCTGTTACAGACCCCCCATACAGTATATAATATTGCTTGTCCAAATAACTATTGCAAAGGCACATATTATGGGGAAAGCAGGGCATCTCTGGCCACACGATTGGCACAGCACAGGTATTCATACAATAGAGCTCGCAACGATCTGTCCACGTATTCAGTTTTTTATCAGCACCAGTGCACAAGTCACCATGAGTGCATTCCGGACAATCCTACCATCGTATGTAGAGAGAGACATGACCTCAAGAGAAAGATCAAAGAGGCTTTATTTATCTCTCGCGACAGCGATGCCATAAACAGGAAGGACACGTGTTTTTCACTTTCAAAAAGATGGAATTAGCATATTTGCATAAATTTAAACATAAGCAAGCTATGATTATGAAGGCAAGATCCTTTGAAAGCGCTCAGCTATTTTAATGTTTTTAGTTAGCTATTTGTACTTGTATTTGTATTACAGCTTTTGGGAGCAGTTGCGCCGCACACGCACTCGTGCTTGTATAATTCTATAGTGTAATGTAATGTTTTGTAAAAAAACTGCAGACATAGTATTATTTAATGTTATTAAAATTTAAATATGATGAAAAAAATTTCAGTAATTTAATTATTGTTGCATTTCTATCTGCCAAAATATTAGAGTGGGGGGTGGAGTGTAATTAAATGTAAAATGCTTTTTTTTTCTTCTGTCATATAAAAAAAATTATTATATTTATTTAAGGGTTATTACTGACTTCTTATTTGCAGAGTAAGATATCATGTAATGGCAAACAAGAAAATTGCTCCTGAGGAAAGATTCATCTCCCTATGTTCAAAAGTGAATATAGAAAAACAAGTTGCTCTGGTCTAGAATATTATTTTAAAAAGCCTTTAGGAAGAAAATAGCTAAGGCTATAAATAATTCATATTGAATGTATTCATTAGCCTACGAGTTATTCCTCATAATTAGGAGCAATGTAATAGAGTTCTGCTAGTTTATAATTAACAAGAGACCATTGTGACTTAATAGTTACTTTTTGCAATAAGATCTTTGCTGCATTTTATAATAATTCGTAAATGAATTGCCGTCTTACATTTATTTTCTGTCTATCCTTTAATGAACTGACTCTTCTTGTACATTTATGTTAAATAAAAATTATCCTAAGTTTTTAAGAAAAATCTACTCAAGTTTTTTGTTTTTTTAATACTTAATCTGATAGATAATAAATATCTATTGCTTGCCTTTTTTGCAACTGATGCATTGGTCCCTTACAGATATATTATATCACAGAATCACTTCCATTATTGCAGAAGGGACATGGCAGTATTGAAAGAAAATCTGAACATTCAATACGAGAATGGCTAATATCAAATAGATATGCACAATCAAACTTTTGGCAGATAATAAATAATGATGATGAAATAAGCCAAAGTGCGATAAGTCTCCTTTGTGGCTATACAATCCATAAAATTTTATTTTAAAAAAAATGCTTTGTGCTAGAACTGATTTCACATGAGATTAATCTAAAATTTGACATTTCTAAAGTATGAATTATCTAATAAACAACCTGTTAATATATATATATTAAAGCATCAAAAATAAGATTATGTAATTGTAAATATCATGAAAATTGTTTGCATTGCAAACCACTTTCTAAAATGAATTCTAAGATGATTCAAATAAAAACAGTTAATAAATACATGAAACAGGATTTCTTTACAAATGTCAGTAAACTGACCGCTTCTTTTTGTTTTGCTATAATATTTTACATAAATACAATTTGCATTCCTTACTTCAAACACCTTTTAGCAAAAAATTTTATATGTACATATAGACACCCAATCTAACATTTCAACAATCCTGCAGTCTTCCTCAGAGTTATGATAAAATTAATTTGTAAATTTTTTTACATTAGAAGTATAAATACGAATGTATTTATAGATGATATGTATTTACGAGATAAAAAACTTAGCATAACATTCAAGTACAAAATAGTATAATATAAAATATAAATTTATAAAAATTATACAATATATAATAATAGTAATAAGCTTATAAATAATATGGATTAGATAATTAAAGTATATAAATGAAAAAGTAACAAATAAAAATAAAAAGTTATAGTGATTACAGATGTCATTAGTTTAAATAATATATAATAGAGAGAGCTAGAATATAAGTATTTAAAATAAAAACATTTTTTTGGAAATTTTTAAGAAATTGAAATAGGAGTAGGTAAGTTAAAAAAGGTTTGTAATATTTTATATAAATACAATATGTCCACCTTACTTCAAATACTTTTAAAAAAATTATTGTATATATACACACATACAATCTGATGTTTCAACTATCCTACAGTCTTCCTCAAAACTATGATAAAATAAAATAAATAACTATATAAGTTATACTATAAAGAACAAATTTAAAATGTAAAAAGTAAAATTAAAAAAATAAAGAAAAATAATATAAAGTATAACAAAACATAATAAAACTAAAATAAATTAAATGTGATAGAAATGGAACCAAAACCAAATAAAATAAAATAATCCGGATAATATAAAATAAAATGTACAATATTAAACTGAAACATAAAACAAATATAAATTATATATATGTATTCCGGTCTCTCTGTGTGTGTATATATATATATTCAAGAACTACTATTAATTTAAATATTCCTTTTACTATTGTTAATAATCTCCTATTACTATTCTTTATAAATTAAAACTGCAATTTTATTATCTCTAAATTAATAAAATACTTATCATATTATTTTTATAGATTTCTCTGTTCGACATTAATTCATGTACTAAAAATATACTTTTTAATTTTATAGCTAAACATCATAAATATTAGAATTATTTTTTAACTTACCCCTCTCCTATTTCTATTTCAATCTCTTAAAATTTTCCAAATGCTTTTTTTTTAAAATAATTATCTTATATCCTGGCTTCCTCTATTACATACTATTTAAAATCACTATATCTATAATCATTATAAATCTTACTTTTACTTATACATATATATATTATTTATATATTTTACTCACTAATCCGTATAAATATATAAATAAACAATTATTGTGATTATAGATATAATTAGTTTAATTAGTATGCAAAAAAAAAGGAACCAGGATATAAGATAATTATTTTTTTAAAAAAACAAGTTTTTTGGGAAATTTTTAACAAATAGAAATAGAAGTGGGTAAGTTAAAAAAGAATTATAATATATTATGACTTTTAGCTGTAAAATAAAAAGATGAATATAAAATATTATTAATAACTGAAGAATGAATAAGAAAATAATAAGTACTATATGTGATTTAAAAATTAAAAAGAATATTTTTAGTAAATGAATTAATGTTGAACAGAGGAATCTATAAAAATAAAATAATAAGTATTTTATTAATTTAGAGATAACAAAATTAGTTTTAATTTATAAAGACTAGTAACAATTAGGGATTGTTACAAATAATAAAAGAAATTAAATTAAGTTGTTAGTGTATATACATATAAAGACAGGAATACCCATGAATAATTTATATTTGTTTTATATTTCAATTTAATTTTCTGGATTGTTTTATTTTATTTTGTTTTTATTCCATTTTTATCACATTTAATTTATGTTAGATTTATTATGATTTGTTATATTTTATTATATATTATTTTTCTTTATTTTTTTAATTTTATTATTCGCATTTTAAATTTGTTTTTTATTGTATAATTTATATAATTATTTATTTTATTTGTCATTTTATCATAATTCTAAAGAAGACCGCAGGATAGTTGAAATATCAGATTGTGTGTTTGTGTGTATATATATACAGTAAAAAATTTTTTGCTAAAAAGCATTTAAAGTAAGGTGGACAAACTGTATTTATATAAAATATTCAAACTTTTCTATGTATTCTCCTCATATACACTTCAATGCAATTTTTATATAATTCCTCCTTTATTTTCCTTACAGTTTCGACTGCCCTGCAATCTTCATCAGAGCTACAACATTTAAACATGTAATCATAGAACCATTATTTTATATACATATCTATGTACATATTTTTACATTATTATTCCTAATTATATCTAATTTTAACTAATTTTACCTTTACATCTTTTAATTTATATTTAATTATTTATTATTTTTATCCCATTCTATTTAATTTTTACATCTAATTTATCTATCATTCTACTTTCATTCTTTTATATCACTATACATTTCTATTTCACTTTTATCTCCATTACCCCAATCTCTTTTATTACTTGTCTATTATTTCTTTATAATTCTTCTATATCCTTATTTTATTTTCATATACATATTTTATTCTTTTATTAATAATTCCTATTTTATTTTTTATTCTCACTTATTTTACTTACCTCCTATATAACTTTCATCCTCTCTTTTTGTATAGGAGGTAAGTAATTCTCACTTATTTTTCTTACCTCCTATATAACTTTCACCCTCTCTTTTTGTTTAGGAGGTAAGTAAAACAAATGAGAATAAAAAATAAAATAGAAATTATTAATAAAACAATAAAATATGTGTATAAAGATAAAATAAGGATATAAAAGATTTATAAAGAAATAATAGAAAAATAATAAAAGAGATTGAGGTAATGGAGATAAAAGTGAAATAGAAATGTATAATGATATAAAAGAATGAAAGTAGAATGGTAGATAAATTAGAAGTAAAAAAGAAATAGAATGGGATAAAAATAATAAATAAATAATAAGTATAAATTAAATGATGTAACTGTAAAATTAGTTAAAATTAGATGTAATTAGGAAACAATGTAAAAATATGTATATAAAATAATGGTTAGATGATTATATGTTTAATGTTGTAGCTCAGATGAAGACTGCAGGTCGGTTGAAACTGTAAGGAAAATAAAGGAAGAATTATATAAAATTTGCATTGAAGTGTGTATATGAGGAGAGTATATAAAAAAGTTTGACATATATGAATATATAAAGAAAGATGCAAAGAAAGTGAAAAGGAGACGATAAGGATATATAAAATATTATAGCAAAATACAGTAGTAGATTTAGTTAAGTTTATTGTAATATTTATGATTTTCAGCTGTAAAATAATAAGATAAATATAAAATATTATTAATAACAGAAGAATGAATAAGAAAATAGTAAATATTATATATGATTTAAAAATTAAAAAGAATATTTTTAGTTAATGAATTAATGTTGAACAGAAAAATAAATAAAAATAAAATAAGTATTTTAACAATTTGGGGGTAATAAAATTACAGATTTAATTTATAAGGAACAATAGTAATTAGGGGATTATTAATAAATAGAAATAATATATTTAAATTAATAGTTGTTAATGAAAATATATATACGGACAGGAATACACATGCATCATCTCTACTTATTTTATATTTCAATTTAATGTTGTATATTTTATTTTATATTATTTGAATTACTTTATTTGAATTTATGTTATTTTTCTTATTTTTTAAATTTTATGTTCACATTTTTTTATTGTATTATTTACATATTTATTTTATTTGTCATTACATTATAGATTTAAGGAAGACTGCAGGAAAGAGGAAATGTCACTATGTGTGTATATATACAATAATTTTTTTTTTGCTAAGAAATATTTGAAGTAAGGTGTGCATATTGTATTTAGAACAGAATTTCTTTTGACAAAGAATGACAATTTTACTTTTTATGATCACAGTAAAACTTCTAAATATAATCAATAAAGCAAGTCATATATAGTGACATTGCTTTTATGAGCTTATATTTACAAATATGTAATATAGGGAGCATACCAATAACTCAAAACAAGCTCTTAATTGATAAGTGCAGTAAGAGAAAAATATTTAAAATCTCTATCTAGAACATTCCCATCCCAGACCACTTATCAATTAAGAGCTTGTTTGAGCTATTCGTACATTCCCTACATTACATCTTTGTAAATACAAGCTCATAAAAACAATATCACACAATATATGACTTGCTTTAATGATTATTATAATTTTGCCTTTAAGGCCCTGGCAATGCTAAAGCTACTAATATATGGTAGATCTGAATTTGGTTCAGCTATTTAAGTTAGATAGCTGGAGTTAAAGACATTTTCATGTCCGAAAATTTCAGAGTTTCTACTTAAATGTTACATGAGTTGATATTTTAGATCTAGTGGTTGAATATTCTAGCTCCTCACTGAGGTGAGCCAAAAGCTCGAAACCAATTGGTCTGGGGATGGGAATGTTCTAGACAGAGATTTTAAATATTTTTCTCTTACTGCACTTATCAATTAAGAGCTTGTTTGAGCTATTGGTACCCTCCCTATATTATAACTTCTAAATACAAATTGAAATTTTCATCTTACCAAGAATCTATTTGGACTTCTTTCAGCAATTTTTTTAGACGGCAAGCTAAACTACAAACTTTAGTTTCTGGAGTATTTTCAGAACTAAGACGAAGACCAGAAGAATCCGTCAAAATACACTGACCATCTTCATTAACCTTATATGATAGAAAGGTGTAGTTACTACAAGATAACTATAAAATAAAAAAATTGCATTACTATTATAAAAGACAAAAGTATTTATTAAAAAACAGTAATAAAATAATAAACATCACATGAACATCATAATAATAAAACATCAAATTTAAAATCTTACTAACAGAAATGTGCAAATCTATATACATATGTGTGTGTGAGAGAGATAATTGATTACTTATTAGCTGTCAAGGTGAAAACATTTTTTTAAAAAACTAATTCCTGTATAATCACAGGAAACCCTGAAATGAATAATCCACATTATAATGAAAGAATTATTTAAAGGTGAATATAAAACTGAAAAAAAAAAGAACATGTGGAAGGCATAAGCCAAGTCAATAATATGTTATTGCTGTAAAATTAAGAATCTTGAATGATATGAAAAATATGTTTCTTTATGGTGTGAAAGATATTATTGTCATGTAAATCACAAATCTCATGTTAGATAACACAAAAGTGGAAATTAAAAACTAAAAAAAAAGCAAAAACTTCATAGTAAAAAAAACAAAACAAATCCTTCTCTAACCAATAAAAAATGGGGGGTGGAAAATACAAAAAAATGTCAATGACCCATTGTAATGCTATTTAATAATTCTTAATAATTAATTCCTACTATATCTTTTTACTAAATCTTCATTAGTTTGAAAGATTGGAATTACGATATTAAAATCTACAAGACAACAACATGACTGCAAACCATTCTTCAAATTTAAGTACAAATTCCTCATTAGAACGGAGATTTTAAATTACAAATTTATCTATCAAATTAGCATAATTTGCATATTTTTAATTATGGTACAGCATTTTATATAACTTTGGAGAATATATTCTTATTTGTCATAATGTCATTATATTATATTAACCTCACCTCCACTATTCTATGTTCATTTACACGATTAATATTTGATAGTGTAAAATTACATCCCAGCTTTATGTTACAAGAGTACTTCATTCTAAAATAAAATTGACATGTAACATTTTTAACATGTATAAAATTTTTCTTTGTGGTTAAAATATATTCCCTCTACCCCTTTACAAAAGAATTCATTCAGTTGTCATTCTTTTTGAAATCCGTCTGTGAAGAGCAGTTGCATTTTTCTTTTAAAATAAATTCTAATCATTATCTAATGCAAAATACTGCAGACCTTTGATATCTGTTTTCTCAAAAATTTTTGAAGTAAAAAACAAATTGTTTCAATATTTTACACAAATTTAGCAACAAAGAATGAACTATAATTCACTCCACATATTATTATTTCTGTAGACAGATAAATAACTGCCTAATCCAATCTACTAGAATTACCCATTTGCAGTCAAAATGCAACATATCAATCGACAAATCAATTCCTTCTTGCTATAAACAACATGCAGGATCATAGAATCTTCAAGTGACGAATAATCCATTAAGCCAATTTTGCTATCAAATTATCTTAGAGATATACCAAAGATCCCCTGGTAACTGATCAGCTCATACCTAAACTGTCTCCCAAAAAAAAAATACCTCCGATGAACGAGACAACAGAAATATCACACTTGATTGTAACTTTGTTAAGAAAAATCAGATCTGCTATGGAAAACTTTTTTCAGACAGTACATGTCTCTTAATGCATTGCTCAGTGATTAAATAATTATGATATTCTATATTTTGGCACACATATGGTGTACATGCATATAATCCATACTCAATTTGTTCAAAACAATATTTGTATATATATTTTTTTAAATTATTATAAAAATCTATAAAAAATATTATTTACAATAGTAAAAATAAAATGAGAATAATTCTGTGAAGAAAGTCACTTTATTGATCATTTTAATCATAGAAATCTAAAAATTCCGCATCACTTTCATTCATATTATCACTAGCTTCCATATCTAGCTCAAATCGATTTTCTTCATAAATCAATGGCATTAGAAATTCCAGTTTTCTTGAAAAAATTCTATTCTGGACTATTGATAACACTAGAAATTCCAGTCTCTATGAAAAATATAATGACTTCTTTCCTGATGCTATTCCTTGATTTTTCCACCTGATCACATCTTTGACTAATGCCAGCCTTTTTTATTTATTTTTTGTTGGTTTTAAATCATGATTTCCTGATATCATGTAATTATTCCAATTTTCTTTATACTACACATATACAATGCACATACCTCTTTTTTCAATCTAAAATAAAAAACAAAAAAAAATGTGCGGTATATGTGCAAAAACAAGGTACTTTTATAATTATTATAAAAATTTACAACATCAAAGATAATATCATGATTCTATTATATAACTTCAGTTTACATCATGTGATATTTTATTGATCATTCCTGGACATAGGATAGAATAATCATTTAAAAAAATTAAGGACACCATAATATACAGATATTGAATGGTTGCAGATCTCTACGACTATAGAAGCAAATTGGTTTAGATTGAAAACGTGTGTTTTTCAATTTGGCTAACATCTTAATAGTTAAGAAGAAAGATAAATGATGGCTGCCAGTGGGAAGGTGTATTAGATTCTAAAGGTCCAAGTGCACTTCTAACTGATGAAAGCCTTAAGCTTGAAACTAGTCTGGGGATATTGGACAGGAGAGTATTGGATAGGGATTTATTAAGCTCTATCATCTGACATCTTTTGGTTATTAGAGCTTATAGTAGGTAGTATAAGTAAGATTAAACAAAAAAAAAAAATCAATGACAATAAAGAATATTTAGTACAAATGAATGATATTTTCATATGCTTTCTTAAATTATTAATACCTAAGCAATTGGATAAAATAATAAATTATTAATGTACTATTCTGTTTCCAGGCTAGCACTAAATGCTTTCATATAAATACGATTTAATGCTTTTCCCTCCCTTCTCTCTAAGATTTATGCCTAATCTCAAAAGAGTAATTAAATATTAGCAAAATCAGTACTGTTTTATTTTTTAAATAACTGTGACTTAAGTAAATATGTATTTTGTTTCTTTGTATCTTAAATATATTTTGTATAGTCATATACTGATGCAGATGCTAATAACCACATTTGAATATTGCATATTTTTAGTTAATATTATGAATGAGAACCCATTCTTTAATGAGTAAGAACATTTCGTGAGATGATTTGACTAGTCACGTTAAATGGGTCACAAGATTTTCAATGTGTATAGGTTTGAATTTTTAAAATCTATTATACTTAAAAAATGGTGACAGCCATTTCTTCATAATATGTATGCTAATTTTCATACATCCATAAACAATTCCCATGAAAGGAAAGTAAATGAAAGTTGCCAATCATAACCCTACACAAAATATTACTATGCTTCATATCTTAATTAATGTAAGATTAAAATATTTTATTGGAAATGTCCGACAAATGCAAATTCCATTATTATACATGTTATAGGAGTACATTTGGAAACTTCAACTTAAAAATATCTTCCTTCAAATCTAAAAGCAATAATAAATCAGTGAACAAAACATCAAAAGACTTTACAAAATATACAAATATAGTTTTATAAACTTGTATTATTCAATTTCATTAATACATATTGTAGCGTATTAAATAAGAGGAAGCAGGGAGTAATGAGGTAATAGATATCATTAAGTGAAAATGAATGAATAATCATCAACAAATGAGCAGAGAATCAGCATCTTAAGGTGTATCGATTGTATTTCAGTTATTACATAGTAGAGATGTCTGCCCATCCTTCGTTTATGTATTAAATGGATTATGTCCTGAACATGAGGGGTCAGATTGACTTTAGGTCAACACGGATGTGATGAGAATCTCGGCTTCATAGTGGCCTTTGAGCAATCATCAGATTTTCAATTGGATGGACGGTTGAAGTGTTAGAGTTTGGAGTGGATTGAAGCCTGTCCATTAAAGTATGAAGTATGGCTATCTTAATATATATCTGAGCACTTATTGTATATATGTGTAGAGATGATATCCTGGACTAACTGAAGATTGCTGGTTTAGCATGAAATACATATATTGGTGACTATAGTCTGTAATCATATACCCTATATATAAAATGAGAATTTGTAACTGATAAACATAGCATCAAATAGCAATAATCATCAAGAATCTACAATCATTCTTTGTGAATGGATTTAAAAGTACACTATAAAATCTTAATCATATAGCCAAACTTGAAGCATAATATTATAAAAGAACACTAATATTTCAGCTGCATGCAAATACTTGTGCTAAAGAAACTATAATAATAAACATAACAAAAGAAAATGCTGGGAAAATTATATCAATACTGATCATTATCAATATCCTGGGACATCTGTTACCATAAGGGTACTAGCTATCAATGAAATAATCATCATAAGCCATATAAAGTGAGGCGAGTGGACTTTAAAACGACAATTACCTTTGTGCAATCTAAATAATGCTAGAAAGAATTAAATAGATATCAATATATACATATATCACATTATGTATACTGTTAGTCTGAATTAGATTTGGGATCATAAGAACCCTGGTGATTATAAATAAACAGCTATACACATCCTTAATCTATTTGATCATTACAAATTCAATTTATCCACTCTACATACTTTTTAGCAAAAATCTTTTATTGTACATATATAGATATACAATCTTATGTTTCGCCTGTCCTGCAATCTTCTTCAGAGCCTGCTAAAAAGTGTTCAAAGTAGAATGGATAAATTAAATTTATATAAGATATTACAGCAAAATAACGGAAGTGGTGAATTTACTACTATTTTATCATTAAATAACTTCAATGGAATAACTTAAATAATGATGAATAAATTAACTGATTACTTAGAAGTAAAAATAAAAAATAAAATTAAAGATTTAATAACTACTTTTATATTATAAACCATTCAGATTTTGACTATTCACAAATATTCAAAAATATTTCCATAGATTGAAAAATAACAAACTATACATGTCTATTACTTAATATCATTTTATTTACTGATGCTTAATGAATTTGTTGATTCTCACCACTTTTTTGTTTCATATCGTTACAATATAAAGATTTTACGTAATTTTTAAAAATTAAACTTAAAATCAAAAATTATCAATAAATATAACATCTGACAGGAAGCTCAATTTCAACCATGTTATCACTAACATCTATACACTTTTATGCTTTTAAAATTAATATTTTTTTTAAGATTTTGATAATATTTATATTTTTTATTCAATGAATTACAGCTATTGTTGCTTAATTTTATAAGATTTTATATTATTCTAATCATAATAATAAATTAAAACGTATTATATTTAATACCAAATTTAATTAAAAATTTAAAAAAAAAAAAGATGAGCTCATTTTTGACTAACAATAGTATGATTCAAAATATTTGTAATTGTATTAGTAAAATATTTATTTTATATTCTATGATTTAATTATTTTATTATACAATTAATAATTGTTTTTTAATACAAGAATTAAATTTTACAAAAATTTCACACAATTAGTAAAATATTTATTTTATATTCTATGATTTAATTATTTTATTATACAATTAATAATTGTTTTTTAATACAAGAATTAAATTTTACAAAAATTTCACAAAGACAAAATTCTCCATACAAAAGCGCCACTCAGTGCAGACCAGAATAAGAAATGGTTGCAGGAAGGTTTGTGCATAAAATCCCTATCTAGTGTGTATTCATCCAATATCCCCTGACTAAGACTAGTTTCTAGCTTGTGGCTTTCAATGAGGAGCCTTGTATCTGAGAGCACTGCACCTAGATCTTAGGATCTAATGCAACCCTCCAGCAGCCATCTTTTACCTTCTTAGCTAACCATAAAGCTTTGAGACCAAAATGAAAACACAATAATGTTTTCAATTCAAGCTCATTAGCTTATATAGTCATATAAATCTGAACTTAGTTCAGCAGCCATACTTTTTGGTGTCTTTGGTTCTTTAATAGCCACAACCACCATAATCCTATTGTGCAGGATTGGTATTAAACCATGAAACATCACATGATTAAAACTAGTCTGGAGATATTGGATGAGTAGGTACTAGATAGGGATTTTATGCACAAACCTTCCTGTATCCAATGACTACTTTGGCTTGAACTGAGTGATGCTACTGTATGGAGAGTTTTGCTTCTATGAAAACAGCTTGTGTAAGCATAAAGAATGGGTGATTATGTGATGTTTAGTGGTTTAATACCAATCCTGCACAATAGGATTATGGTGGCTGTGGTTATTAAAGAACCAAAGACCTCAAAAAGTATGAATGCTGAACTGAATTCAGATCTTTACAACTATACAAGCTAATGAGCTTGAATTGAAAATGTTATTGTTTTCAATTTGGATTCAAAGCTTTATAGATAGCTAAGGTAAAAGGTGGGTGCTGGAGGGTTGCATTAGATTATAAGATCTAGTTGCAGTGCTCCCAAATCCAAGGCTCCTCACTGATAAAATCACAAGCTATATACTATTTTGGGGATATTGGATGAGTAGGTTCTACATACGGATTTTATGCACAAACCTTACTGCATCCATCGATTACTCTGGCTCGCACTGAGTGGCACTACTTCTGAAAGCATAAAAATGGTGATCATGTGATGTTTGGTGGCTTAATACCAATCCTGCACAATAGGATAATGGTGGCTGTGGTTATTAAAGAACCAAAGACCTCAAAAAGTATGAATGCTGAACTGAGTTCAGATCTTTATGACTATACAAGCTAATGAGCTTGAATTGAAAATGTTATTGTTTTCATTTTGGATTCAAAGCTTTATAGATAGCTAAAAAGGTAAAAGGTGGGTGTTGGAGGGTTGTATTGCAGTGCTCCCAAATCCAAGGCTCCTCACTGATAAAACCACATGAGTAAGCACTAGATAGGGATTTTATGCACAAACCTTCCTGCATCCATTGATTACTCTGGCTCGCGCTGAGTGGCACTACTTCTGAAAGCATAAAAATGGTGATCATGTGATGTTTGGTGGCTTAATACCAATCCTGCACAATAGGATAATGGTGGCTGTGGTTATTAAAGAACCAAAGACCTCAAAAAGTATGAATGCTGAACTGAGTTCAGATCTTTATGACTATACAAGCTAATGAGCTTGAATTGAAAATGTTATTGTTTTCATTTTGGATTCAAAGCTTTATAGATAGCTAAAAAGGTAAAAGGTGGGTGTTGGAGGGTTGCGTTGCAGTGCTCCCAAATCCAAGGCTCCTCACTGATAAAACTACATGAGTAAGCACTAGATAGGGATTTTATGCACAAACCTTCCTGCATCCATTGATTACTCTGGCTCGCACTGAGTGGTGCTACTTCTGTAAGCAAAAAAAATGGTGATCATGTGATGTTTGTTGGTTTAATATACAAAATTAACTATATATTTGATTATGATAATGTAATATAAAATGTTTTGACAATTTATATTATTTACTAAAACAAAATACTTTACTTTCATATAACTTATTATGAATTAAAAAAAAAAAATTAAAATTATTTTTAATATTAGATTCATATTTATTGTACCACCATACCATTATATCATTTTGCTAGAACATATGAAAGATGAAACCTATAAACCTTAGCTCTTATGTATAATATATAACTTTTCATTATTATTATTAACAGATGCTAAAAAAAAAAAAATTTGCTCCACAGTTGGCTTTCTGTATGATGATAAAGACGGACCCGGAAATGAAAATTTTATCAGAAATTTACTACGTCTCTTCTTTTTGATTAAATAAAATTGTTGCTTCTCAACATTTCTACATCGGATTCTGGTATGAATACAAGACATTTAGCACTTAATAATATTATTGAAAAAAAACATATGCTAAAATATTAAATTTACGAGGTTGGATAATTTATTATCAAAAGTAAATGAGATTGGATATTGTAATTTCTGTAAAATAAAGAGAAATGAGCAAGAGAATTAAATTGTGCATCAACGGAGTAAAAATATTTAATTTATTTAACGTTAATTTAATATAAAGGTTTAAACACCTGCTAACCATGCTAAAATAACAGCTTAAATTTCCAACATAAAAATCTTTTGCCATATACTGTAGGTTGAAGACAAAATCCACAACGAAATATTTATAATGATTGTAATAAAATAAAAACGTACATATTTAGTTGCAATTGTTATCTTGCCTAACCAATGATGTGAACAAAATATGAACTCTTTAGTTGCTGATAGGCATTATAGTGAAGACCATAAGTCAAAAAGGGATGAAGAATGAAATCAGTATTTGCAAGTCTGGGCTACCTGGTACAGTAGTATTTCTTCCAAATAGTGTTAAAGCTGAATGGGTGAATGAAGATGACAAATAGCGATGAAATTGCAAAAATCCCATTTTCTCTACCTGTATTTCTCTGATTAGGTAAGACATATCTCAGACAATTTTTTGTGAAGTTGAATAGTTAAAGACATACCATAATTTAGATTACATTATATGCTTTTGATAATTATTAATCATTAGGCAATTTAAAATGGTTTTTGTTATATTTGGTCTGGATTACAGACCCAACCTACAGAAAATAATACTAAGACAAGTATTACAATTAATATATTTATTATATCTACAAATATATATAATACAATATACAGTATATATACAAGAGAATATTTACAATGTTGAATGTTAATAAATTGAAAGTATGCTAGCCTTTCACATGCGCAATTATAACAGAGACAGCCAATCAGATTTAAAACAGATATCTAATAAATAATCAAGCTTAGACACGAGACAAAGATTTTGAATGTTGTAGCTTAAAGTAAACTCTGGGTTCTGCCTACCGCTTCCAGCTACACCTGATAGCTTGCCTCACGGGTAGGGTATACGACTCTTCCAGCTGTACAAGATAGCTTGCCTCGAGCCGACAGTAGTCTTAGCAGCGTCCAGTCTCTGTGGGACTTGCCTAGCTGCATAGACTAAATAGCATAGTGCTATCAATGGGAATACTTGCTGTTGTTCAAGTTAGCAGAGCTTCCCTGGGAGAACGTGAAGTCTTCTATCAATGGGAATACTTGCTGCTGTTCAAGTTAGCAGAGCTTCCCTGGGAGAACGTGAAGTCTTTTTAGGTTAGACAGACGTTCTTCCCTGATTCTCACAAAAGGCTATTTGTGGCCAGATCCCTGACCTTATTGAAAGCCTTCGGATTCAGCAAGCATTGCTGCTTATTGGCCTGTAATAATCACTGGCTATGTTTTATCTATACATCAGCCTATTGGCATGTGGCAAACAATGCTTAATCCGATCAGATAAGGAGGCATCTGGAATAGTCCACTTCTGAGAGAAGGGAGGACTATAACAGTTTTGAAAAGTATTTAAAGACAATGTGAACTTTTCTTGTTAAAACTTGAAACAGAATGGAGAATGTGGTAAAAAGAAATTCTACGTAAACTGAAAAACTTTAAAGAAAGGTGGACAAGATTGAATGTTTTATTCAAACAAATTGCATTTAAATTCAATGTTGTTATCAATCTTGCAAGGTAGAATAAGACCAATTACTACTTAGTGTAATCTGATTACCTAAAACTGATAGAATAATTTAAAAAATAATAATAAACTTTCTCATTTCAAATTTTAATCGTGTAATTTTTATAAAATGAATTTGAAAATGTCTTCTCATATCTAAACACACAATCAATGGTGATTTTAATTCTAATATGTGATTGATTTACTTTTATCAGCTGATAACATTTATTATGCACTGCTAAAATGTTAAGATAAATTATTAATAAAATAAAAGCAAGCAAAGTTTCATAGAAAATTATTAATAATTTAATCTTGTTTTAAACAACTACAAATTGAAGTTAAAAGTATTATACAATTCTTTTGTAAATAAATTTTTCTACTAGTCCACAAGATAATTTTGAAATATAGACAGAAAAAAAAAAAAAAAGATTCAAACAATGAAATAAATTTACTTTATATACACGGTCTTAGTTTTACAGTGCACACATGCATGTTAAAATTTCACTTATATATATATGCTTAGATTTTATTCTTTTATTATAATAATATATCAATTTTTTGATTACTTTATTGTCTGACTTATGAGATTTCTTTATCTCGAAGGTGTATATAATGTTTACATACATAATTGACTAAAATACAAATATGATTAGATTAGAAAGAGATTTGAAAATAGTTGAAATCTTTCCTAAGTTTTATTTGACTTCTTCGGATTCATTAAACTCCCCATTCTAGAAACCAAATAGCAGCTTGAGAAAAATCAATGAACACTAGATGGCAGAGAAGTCACATTCCTAGACCAGTTTCTGGTGGACTAGTTTTCTGGTAAAAAATATTAATTACACTACACATCATCTTTTATTCTATTCAAGGTAATGGCTTAAATTCTCAACCTGACCCAATTGGTTTGTGTAATTGCCAAAATCTAAATACTAAATTTAGATGCTATATTTTAGTGACATCAGTTATAAGCTAATAATAAGTATCATTGAACTTTTGGCAAAAAAATATAATCATCTATATTTGCAATTACATTTAAAATGGAAAAGTCAGTTAATGCATAATACTTTTGTTAACTATCTTTTTGACAAAAGATCAAAGGTAGTTATCCTAGAATTAAATTCATTAAAATACATAATTACCGATCTGATGTCAAAATTTAAAACTATACAAAGAGGAAAGCTGAACAATATAATATAAGCAGGAATCATGTGATGTCTTGCTGATTATATACCAATCCTGGTCGAGAAATAAAAATGACTATAATTATTAAAAAACTTATTTCACCTTATTTCACCATAATATATAGATACTGAACTAATTTCAGCTATATAATTGTACAAGTAAAGTGGTTTGAATTGAAAACATTAACATGTTTTCTAATTTATGCTAATAGATTGATAAAGTTAAGA
The DNA here is from genome assembly GCA_028023455.1 of Epiperipatus broadwayi. NCBI lineage: Eukaryota > Metazoa > Onychophora > Udeonychophora > Euonychophora > Peripatidae > Epiperipatus > Epiperipatus broadwayi. Next base: position 8,169,564 of record JAQFVV010000039.1, read on the forward strand.
ATTTAAAAGATGTTTGCTAGAAAAGATCCAATTGAATTGTTCACAAATTCAAAAGCTCCCCACTGATGAAAACCATAAGATAGAAACTAGTCGGAGGATATTGGTTAGGATAGCACTAAGTAGGGATTTAATAAGCATTACCATTGGCCTCTATTGAATACTAGAGCTTGCATTAGGTGACAAAAAAGTGATGAGACCAAAAGAATTTGCTATTAAGGAGAAAGGGTTTCAGTTAAAAATAAAAGTTGGTTAAAAGATGGATAGATAATCAGAATGTCTGGTCAAAAGATCAGTCAGAAACTAACAATAAAAATCCAATTGCATTGATATCTAATGTTTATTAATTTTAATAGATTGTTTACATTTTGACTTCTAATACAAAGACTGAATTGCCATTCTTTCCAAGACGCTATATTTTTATAACGTTTCTGCACAACTTTAATATATTTAAATTTAACCTTTTATCAGCTCGATTATAGATGAAATAATCAGAAGTATTGAAAATTCCCAACAAGCTATAGAATGAACATGCCTATACTTTCATCATCATCATCATTATCAACCATTATCAATCCACTGCAGGATGAAGGTCTCTCCAAGTTTAATCCTTCTTCTCCGATCTTTAGCTTCTCTTCTCCACATCAGCCCTGCACACTTTCTTATTTCATTCATCCATCTCACATGTGGTCTCTTTCTGGGTCTTTTACAATCTCTTGGAATCCAGTTTAAAATTTCAATTGTCCATCTATTATCATCTCTTCTAACAATATGTCCAGCCCAACTCCACTTCAATCTTTTAATTTTTTCAATGAGGTCAGTAACACCTGTTTGTTCTCTTACCCATACATTGCGTTTTCGATCTCTTCTTGTTACTCCCAACATGCATCTCTCCATACTTCTTTGAGTGGTCTGAAGTCTCTGTATTGCTCTTCTATTAAGTGTCCAAGTCTCAGATCCATAAGTAAGAACTGGTAAAACACATTTATTAAAAACCTTCCTTTTCAAACACATAGGCATATTTCCTTTTAGTATCAAGTTATTTCTACCAAAAGCACTCCAACCAAGTTTAATTCTATGATTAATTTCATCCATTATGTTTCCATCTGTATTAATAATCTGACCAAGGTATTTGTAACTGTTAACTTCTTCTAACTCATCATAATCAATCTTTATTTTCATATTTTGAGAAAATCCATTAAACATTACTTTAGTCTTTTTAACATTTATCTTTAGTCCTACTTTCATCTGATAACTCCTGCAACATTTCCTGCAGCTCTAAAGCATTATTTGCAAAAACAACTACATCATCTGCAAAATCTAAATGACTTAAATAATCTCCATTTACTTTCACTCCTTTAGCTTCCCATTTTAATCCACAAAATACTTCTTGCAGCACTGCTGTAAAAAGTTTTGGAGATATGGAGTCACCTTGTCTTACACCCTTCTCAATGTTGACTTTCCCAGTATCATTATGTAATCTAATTGTTGCTGTTGCATTTTTATAAATATTCTTTAAAATATGACAATATCCTGGATCTATACCTTGATGATCCAATGCTTTAATCACTGAAGAAATGTTTATAGAATCAAATGCCTTTTCATAATCTACAAATCCAAAGCATAATGGCAACTCATATTCATTTGTCCTTTCTATAACTTCTCTCAATACCTGGATATGATCTACTGTACTAAAACCACTTTTAAATCCAGCTTGTTCTCTTGGTTGGTGGAAATCCAATGTTCTCTGTAGACGAGTTGTAATTATCTTGGTAAAAAATTTGTATAAAACTGATAAAAGGCTGATAGGTCTGTAATTTCTAATATCTTTTATCACAATATTCTTTTCACCTTTTTAAATATTAATATTAATACTGCATTCTTCCAATCATCTGGTACATCTTTATCATTTAGACATTTGGTATATAACTTTGCTAAAAAAATTTCTATTTCTTCACCTGCTTCTTTTAATATATCAATTATAATTCCATCATTACCTGGAGCCTTTCCTTTCTTCATACATTTAATTGCATGTCTCACTTCTTCATTTAAAATTCTGGGCAATTCAGAAGATGTAATAGATATAGGAGGTACTTGTTCTTTATTACTATATAATTCTTGATAAAAGTCTTCTACCCATTTCATGATGTCATCTCTCTTTTTAGTAATAATTCCATCTTTTTTTCTTATTGCAGATATAAATTTCCTACCAATACCAAAATGTTGTTTTACACTCTTGAGACTTTTATTCTCTTCTACAGCTTTCCTTGCTAGTTCACAGTTATACTTTCTTATATCATTTTCAACTCTTTTCCGCACCATTTTACAAAATTCGAGATATTCAATCCTTTTTAATGCATCATTTTTGTATATCTTCATATTCCTTCTTTTCTTCATAAATTCTCTAGTCTCAGTAGAAATTTTATTGGTCAATTGCTTTTTTCTACCAGCTATCTTTGTTGCAGTTTTTAAAAGTGTATCAGTTATTTTCATATTAATTTCATTCAAATCTGAATCATGTTCAAAATCTACTAATACTTGAAACCGATTTGTAAGTTCTAATTTAAATTCATTAGAATGTTTCTGAAGATTAGGAATATCAACTGTAAATATTGTTTTTCTTAATAATTTTTGTCTCTCTAGTTTTGCATTAACACATATCTTACATCTTACTAATCGATGATCACTTCCTGTGTTAAATTTATTAAGAACATTACAATCTTGAAATATGTATTTTCTGTTAGTCAAAATATAATCCAATTCTGCTGTACCTTCATTTGGATGCTTCCATGTCCATTTCCTTTTAACATTTTTCTCAAAAAAAGAATTCATAATATAAAGTTTTTCTTTTTCTGCAAACTCCACAAGTCTATGTCCTCTCTCATTTCTATTACCATAACCAAAATTACCTACAGCACTTTCATCTTTCATTTGTTTACCAATTCTAGCATTAAAGTCTCCCATAACAATTTTAAAATGTTGTTTACTCTGATCAAAAGCCTTTTGTACATCCATATAAAAATCTTCTACTACTTCATCACTATGAGAACTTGTTGGGGCATAAACCTGAATTATCTGCATTTGGTATCTGCTATTAAGTTGTATAACTAATCTTGCCACTCTGTCTGATACACCATCAATCTCCACAATGTTGTTCTTCCACTTTTTATTTATAATGAATCCTACTCCACTTGTATTTCCAATATTTGTGCCTTTATAATAGAGTATATGTCCACTTTTTTAAATCAATTGTCTCTTCACCTTTTCTTCTAACTTCACAAAGTCCAATAATGTCCCATTTAATATAAGACAGTTCTTCTTCTAATTCTTGCAATCTTCCTTCACTTGAAAGTGATCTGCAGTTGTAAGTACCTAAATAAAAAGTCATCATCAAATGGCAGCCTGGGTCCGCAATCAGGGGATTCTTAGCACCCTCTGCCTTTGGCCACCAACCGCTGCCTTGGTTGGTGACTTTACAGCCTCCTGGGAATAAGGGCCATGATTTATTTTTGTCTGTCATAATTGTATATATGTATTGGAAAAATATTTATCATTTACACAAACATTCATTCTGCCTTAGTAGGCAACTGAGAAGAAAGATCATGGTGTTTCTTGATCTTAAACTCATAGGTAAAAAGCCAATAAACTCACTACGTTGGCTAATGTGTGTTGATGAGCAGCCCATCCATGTTCATATACTATATAAATAATCACATAGTAATAATAGCTGCAATGACAAGAACATATGGAGTGGACATTAGAAATTTGCCCTGCTCGGTTCCTTTAAGGTCTCCAAGAGGAATCAAAGGGTTTCTTTTCAGTTAATAGCAAACTCCTTTCTGCAGCCATTATATAAACATACATTTAGATAAATGTTGAGCATATATACAAAGACATTCCTAAGAATACTACTTCTTAATATAAATACATATTGTACAAAAAAAAAAAACTAAAGCAAGATTGTTTCACGTTTATTTTCATAATTTATAATCCTTTAGTACTGTATATCTCTTTTGTACTTGACCAGATTTCATAATCTAATTTTTTCCCATTGACACAGCTGATATCTTATTTCTTTCCATAGGGCTTTTTTTGTTTACATACTATCAGTTTTAAAAATAGGTTTAAAATAATTATATTATGAAACATTTTCTACTTGAAAATAGAGGCATATTTAAATTGTGAATATAATAAGATACATAGTAACAAATAGATTCTATAATTAAATATTATGAATAGCAAGAAAAAATGGATCAAGTAATTATATTCATAATTGCTATTCTGAGTTTTTTTTGCTTCAAATTCTCTACACCATGGCTAAACTAGCCGTTAACGAGGTTTTCATTGTCTCTAGAGACATGAAGAACACTTATCGATATCTGAAGTAAAACAGTAATTAACTTAAATCGCAATACTACAAAAATAGTAGTATTTTTTTTAACTTTTTTTTAAAAAAAAAATTGAAAAAAGTCAATAGTACTATCCATTCTAATTCTAACAAATTTAAATATGGTGGCTAAAAAAAAAAAAACTAGCCTAGAACCAGATTAATGTAAATGTTACTTTTATACATGCACAGCCACAGCCAGTGATACCTTCTGAAAAATTATTAATATTTGAATGAAGTAATAAGAAAATGATCAAAGAGAGAGAATATTATTTTTATTTATCTTAATAATAATATATTTTAAAGTTGTTAAACAGTGTCAATTTAAATGAAAATGAACAATATGGTGAAGTTGGCATGATTCAACATCTAATTCAGAAATAAAAATTGTCAAAAAATATACTCAAGACTTCATCAGACCCACTTAATTTATATTTTATTAAAAGAGTTTTAATAAATATGAATTAAACAAAGAAGCAATTAATATTTCTATATATACTGAACAATGATAAAGATATGTGTGAGAGATTGTGATCTGGGAGTGCTGGTTCAGTTTGAAATATGCATCTTGGGGATCACGTCTTTGGTTATATGTTTATGATTATACCACTCAATAAGGTGCTAAAAGTTAATAGAAACCAGTCCATAGCTTGTATGAGTGTGGTATAGTGAAAATTCCACCAAAAAAATACTATTCATTAAGTGGATAATCTCTAGTCCAATGAATAACTAATAAAAATTATTAATAAAAAAATAATTAATTCTTTTTTTTTACTTTTTGTTTTATTACATAAAAACTAATTATTAAGTTTAAGATTAAGTAGTGTTTTAGGTGTTGACTAATATGAAAATATACGAGAAACTTAAATCTGAAGGATAGATATGAGATAGCACTAGAAAAACATTGATATTAATTAAGACTATTATTCCGTTTGTAACAAAAAATATATTGAGAGCAAAAAAGATTTCTGGCTTATCAGAAAACCAGTATAATAATAATTCAATATGATTATCACATTTAAATGTCAACTGCCTATTTGTATGTATAACTATTACTATTATATTATTACTATTACTGATTTTTTTTTCTTTGAATTAAATCCTTCTCAAAGCGGAGAAATTTTTCTTTAGTTTAATTATTTAACTAATAAATAGTTTAATTATTTTAAGTAAATAATAAATGTTTAATGTCGAAAGAAGGCTTCGACAGCTTCATAAAAAAAATTCTCACTTCAAATTTTTCAAATAAATAGTACTATACTAAAAAATGGATTTTACAGCAATAGCTTTTATTTCCAATAATAGTGGCATTACATTCAAATATCAGCCTTTCAAGCTAATTGTGCACGCGCTTTGCGAGTGTTAATAATAAATGAATACTTTCCTTTCCAATACAAGATATAGTATTTATGCAGGAATAAAATGAATCCACCTATTCCTACAACTCAAATGCTTATATATGAGCAAATCTGAAGTACTGGCAAGGAAAGCGTGAGGATAGACCACTCACTTTAAATCACTTTAAAATACTATATCTTGTATTGGAAAGGAAAGTATTCATTTATTATTAACACTCGCAAAGCGCATGCACAATTAGCTTGAAAGGCTGATATTTGAATGTAATACAATTGTAAACACAGCGCTATATAAAAATAAATGCTTATTTACAAATAATAGTGGCATATAACTCCTTGGCTTACTTAAGGGCAGTTGTTTTGACTACTTGAGAACCCTGTATATTATAAACTTGAACAATTAATGAAACAGATGGTATAGCGCTATCCCAAATCAATTTCTGCCTTTTGCTTTTTGTTTGTGGTAACTTAGAATTCAAAGATGGAACAAACACACTTCTGTGTCTAGCAACCACCTTTTACTTATTTACTACTTTACATTACATGAGTTAAAAACGTGAGATTTAAAAATCCTAAGATTTTGAATTCAGGCCAACTTTCTTGCATAGTCATACAAATCTAGCTCTAGATCAGTTTCTATATATTTTGGTGATCTTATTTAGAAGAGTTATATGTAACAGCTCCTGACTAGATGAAAGAACTGCATTTGAAAGGTATAAAGTCATGTCATTGTTGATGATATTATTATTTTTAGTCAAAGGTAAAATGGGCATATAATTAGTATAAAACTGAGATCACTAAAATATATTGAAATCTGGTCATGTAACAAATCAATGGATCTGACTTGGACTCAAAACAAATGTATTTTAAAAAATTTCACACGCTATTATTATTCTAAATATTATTACTAATATAAATAATGAATACACTTCTTTTATGCCCTTTTTACAATGCTATACTTTATTTTTCACACTCACACATAGTTTACAGTTTTTGATATTCAACAGTCTTTCCCAGATCTTATTCTAATGTTATAAAGAATTAAAAAGTTACTGCTTAATGGATAATTCTCAGCTTTAAATTCCTTGTTGATGAAGGCAAAATCCAAAAACTGGCCTGAATGTGTAGACATTACAGCACTATATCATTTATGTGCACTAATTACTTGAGCTCATAAAGATGGCGCTCAAGTAGAGTAAACAAAAGAGAACTGTCTTTGAAGAGCTTTTTATAATTAAGAAAATTGATATCTCTGACTATGGAAAAAAAAGTTAACTTGTATTATAAGCAGTATTTTTAATTACATCAGAAGGAACATCTTTTTGTTTAGTTTCCAAATATAGTATCAATCCTAAGATTTTTTTTTCTTTAATTACCTGTAATAGATCTTAATAATTAACCATCTTACTAAAAACCAGTTATTTAAAAATCAGTCTCCACCTCCATCCCCAAATAAATTTGCTAACATTAAATCTTGGTAAGTTTTTTTTTTTTTTTCTTGCACATTTAAATCCATAATGTTAAATTTTCATTTAAAAATTTGTTGAAAAGCTTTATAAATTGAACAAATGGATTGTGAAATATTATTTACTGCGAGCTAGTACTTTAAATTTTGAAAAACATTGTTATGTGAAAGAGTTAACTATATAATAGTAAATGTGCGTGGGTGCTTATTTGATGTGAATGTTAACATGTATGATTCAGCTCCCACTTCAGCTGAGAGAGAATGGTAAATTAATATCAATAATATTAACTTGATTCAACTATATTCCAATTTTTTAAAAATAAGATGAATTCCTTAATAAATGGATCAAATATCTTCATGTCAAACCAAATATTAAAGTGTGTAGATTGGGTACAATCTTCTTAAATTATAATTATATGTTCATCATCTAATATTAATAATTAAACGTTTTTAGAAAAATTCAAACTTTAACCTTTCTGAATACATTCAACTGTTAGTATAGCACTCGCATTAGTACAAAACACAATATTTCAGGTGATATTATTCTCTTCTTACTTATGTATTGCTGACTTAATCTGTGGCAGTACTAATTAGGGAAACTGAACCTGTGACATTTAGATTTATGAATACTGAATTTAAGGCCATACTCTAACTATTTAGATTATTCTATCTTTTCCGAAAGGGGTGTCTGAAATATCCTAGCGCTTCATTGAGGATTGCCAATAGCATGAAACTGGTCTAAGATATGAATAATTTCTAGCTAGAGACTTTTAAATGCTTTCTCTTGCAGCATTTTATGATAGAGCTTGTTAAAGCTATTGCACACTCTTTATTTAGACTTATCTATCAGGTTCCTCTTGTTATCTTTTATTTTTTCCTGGAGGGCAAGGTTAATGAGCAGTTTCCAAACATTATGAATTATCAAAAATCCCTTAAATCAACCTAGTGTGATAATTTGTAATGTTTGGAAATCGCTCATTAACCTCACCCTCAAGGGGGGGAAAAAAAGAGAAATCAGGAGAACCTGATAGATAAGTATATGAAATTTCTACTGACAGTTATCTTAGAAAAAATAATCTGATTAGTTAGAGCATTGTCTTAAATTCAATATTCACGAATTCTAAAGATTTTAAGTTTGATTCACCTACTGGTACTGTCACTAATCAGTACCAAAAATACCCCCCCCCCAAAAAAAAAAAAAAAGAAAGGAGAAAATTAACAATCGAAAGACCTTATTATATACTTATATGTGTGCTATTACTAACAGTTAAATGTATTTTGAAAATTTAGATAAAGTAATTACAACTACAATACCATCATCCCAAACTTTCAGAAAAACCTTGTTAGATGCTTGCTCCTATGCTATTAAATGATCCAAGGTTACGATGCTTCCCCCCCCCTCTCAAAACTAAATCCTGTCTAAGTCATATTTCAAAATTTTAACATTACAAAATAATCATTTCCAATTTAGATTTTTAATGTCAATTCCGAGTTGAACTTGTAAAAAAAAAAGATGTAATTTTTTTTTAACGTTCATATTTATTGGTTTAACTTAGGAATTGGTAGAAAAAAGACAAATGTTTTTGGAATAAGAAAAAAATATTTGATTTTAAATCATTTTTTTTTAATATTTAAAAATCCCAGTCAAAAATATAGAGTCCTGTATCAATTTTCTACCAAGTTTAATAAAATAGCACTGTCAACTATTTTGACATTGCAATAGTAATCGTTGCATTTAATCTCGAGATATGGCAATTTATATATCGTAATAGATAGATCTGTTCTGGTATGGTTAACATCCAATACCAGTGGGTGTCATTAAGTCAACTGAATTTCTAAAGAGTAAAAAATAGACTTACTTAGGGACTCCCAATACATAATCATTCATATAAAAGTAAAATATATTCAAATAATAAACCTAAATTTGCTCAAAGCTGGGTGGTTTCTTAAATGACATCACATGATAACAATCCAGGCTTATCTAAATCATGATCTTTAATCCACATGTCAATACATACACACATACATTAGTTGGACTAAATGAAATGGTACTATTGGGTTCTACTACTCTGGTGCCCTGCTAATGAGTAATTATTTCAACAGTTTTAAAACTTTATATATAGGCTGTATAAGCTTTCATTTTTGCTTGTTTGCTATTTTATCTATTTTGTTCATAATTATCATTTGCTTATGTTTTTGCTGAAAAGTATATATTTATTAAAGATTAAAAAAAAAAAAAACTTTTTCACAAGAAAGTAAATAATATTTAAGTCAATTTAATTCAAATAAAATATAAAATTATGCTTATATATATATATATTTATCTTAATTTAATTTAGTAAAATTCTAAAGATGTTTATAAAAAATATGATTTAAAAAAATATGTAATAACTAAAAAAAAAAATATAAAATTGTAATATATGTAAGGCTTTAGAAAATGATTGCATCATTAACTATTGTTTTTAAAATTAAATTGATATTTGAGTTTAATATATATAATGTTTAAAATATTAATCACCCTTAAACTAAATTCATAATAAGCAACTTAAAAATAAATAAAATTTATTTAAAACATCAAATCAGGTTTTCATTCCGTATAGAAATTTTATAGAGATGTCTCCTTTTTATAATTACGTGACCAACAAACTATTCTACTTATTTTTAAATTGTTTATTATTAATTTTGTTTAAGATAGATTAATAGGTATTATGGACAATTTTTAAGCTTGAAATTTGCTCATTGAAGTGACGTTTATATTGTATACACATATGAAAACATTTCAAAAATTGCAAACAAAAATTCTTTCCTTATGCACTTGAATACAATGTTTATATATTCATTTATTTTATCTACAGTTCCGAAAATCTAGTTTTCATCAGAGTACTATTTAATTTTTTCATTTAAGTAATAGTTGCAATAAAGATTGTAGATTGAAACTGTAAAATATCAAATACAAAGAAAGGCATTGTATACAAAAGCATAAAAAGTTGATTTTTTTTTTTTAATTTTCTGAAATATTAATAAAACAATGTAAAAAAAAGATTAGAAGGTTTAAACAAATATGATATATTTAATTAATAATAATAATACAATAGGTTAAATTGAAATATATAAAAGATTTTGCTATCTATCTATTAAACAAGGCAAAACTCTCTCCATACAGTAGTACCACCCTGTGCCAACCAGAGTAATCAATGGATGCCATAAGGCTTGTGCATAAAATCCCTATCTAGTGCCTACTCATCCAATATCCCCAGACTAGTTTCTGGCTTGTGGCCTTCGTCAGTGAGGAGCCTTGGATTTGAGAGCACTGCACCTAGATCTTAGGATCTAATGCAATTCTCCAGCAGCTACCTTTTAACTCTATTTAACTACAAAACTATAAGAATGAAATTGAAAATATGATATTTTCAAACTAAGCTCAATAGCTTATATAGTTATATGGGTCTGAACTCAGTTCAGCACCCATACATGTGATGTTTAGTAGTTTAACACCAATCCTGCCTAATAGGGTAATGGTGGCTATGATTGTTAAAGAGTCAAAGATACCACTATATAAGCTATTGAGCTTAGATTGCAAATATATTTTCAATTTCATTCTCATAGTTTTGTAGTTAAGTAGAGTTAAAAGGTGGCTGCTGGAGGGTTGCATTAGATTCTAAGATCTAGGTGCAGTGCTCTCAGATCCAAGGCTCCTCACTGACGAAGGCCACAAGCCAGAAACTAGTCTGGGGATATTGGATGAGTAGGCACTAGATAAGGATTTTATGCACAAGCCGTCTGACATCCATTGATTACTCTGGTTGGCACAGGGTGGCACTATTGTATGGAGAGAGTTTTGCCTTGTTTAATAACAATTATGTGCTAGTATAAGAGATAGTGATCATGTGATGTTTAGTGGTTTAACATCTATCTATCTATTATGTATTATAAACCTATAAGTGAAAGTTTGTTTGTTTATTACTTAACAACTCAACAAAACTTGCACCAATCTTGATGAATCTCTCACAGTTTTCTTCTTTTCTTTTTTTTTTTGACAATTACATAAGCTAATGGATTTTTACTTTGTGGTATTTATTTGGGTAAAAATTGGAAATTTACTATTAATGTGATACAGAATTTGAAAGTTTATACTAGCAATGACTTCTAAGAAATTTTTCATCGGCTAAAAGTAATATTGGTTAGCAATTTTTCAACAGGGGGAAAAATTGCATGCACTAAGAATAATAAGATTGTGATCATGACTAACATAAAAAAAAATTGAATATTTGTTTTTCCAAATATTTTTAATAAGATTTAAAATATTGTAATATTGTTTCAAGTAATTTTAAATTATGAAAAAGAATAATAATAATGTTTGATTAGTGTTAAATTTATAAAGCACTTAATAAAAGATTATTAATTTATTATGCACACTATTATTTTCAAAAGTAAATAATTTGGGGGAAAAAACATGTCTGAGGGATTAATCAGATACATGTCCTAAACTTAATGGGATTATGTACAACAGTGAGCTTAAGAAATAGATATTATAGTAGAATTCAAATATTTCAATAAAGATTAAAGGATTTGCAGTCAACAATTAGGATAAATAAATACTAGAGCCCTAAAACAAAGAATTTTGAAATAACTTTATTTCAAGCATAATTAAATTAAAATGAAAAGCTTATTAAAGATGTGCATTGATAAGAAAAACAGTGCTTTTATAAAAAACAATAAGGAGTTAATTAAGGAAATTAAAGAAAAAGTTAATAAGTATGATAAATATAGATTGACAATGATTAAGATAGATATATTGTTGATGTATACGAATTTGGATGTAGATAAAGTAATAGATTTAGCAATTAATAAATATATGGAAGATGAAAGAAAAGTAATAGAAATGCCAATAATTAAATTAAAACAGATTATGGAGTTGTGTTGTAAGGAAATAATGTTTGAGTTTAATGGAGAATATTTTAAGCAGAAAAAAGGGTTATTGATAAGAGGGGCACTGAGTGGGATATTAAGTGGTATATATATGGAGGAAATAGAAGATTCGACCAATAATCTTAAAAAGATATGTAGATGATTATCTACTAATTTTTAATAGAAGTGAAAGACAAATAGATAAGTATTTAGATAAAATTAATAAATTAAACAGGAATATTAAATTTACAGTGGAAAGAGAGAAAGATAATAAGTTATCATATTTGGACATATTGTTAACAAAAACATATGTTAAAAATAGATGTAGAATAGAAACATCAGTGTATAAAAAAGTGAATAGGAATAGTAATATAATGAATTGGAATTCTAATCCAGATAATAAATATAAAATAAGTAGTATAAGTTCAAGAATATGTAATAGTGAAGAATATAAAATTAACAGAAGAAAAATATAAAAAAAGGTAATAAGAAAGAAGAGAGTGATAAATATAGAAAGAACAGTATAAAGAAGGAGTATATAGGGGTTAAGACATATAGTAATAATATAGTTAAGAGTGTTAATAAAATTATTAGAAAAATTAATAAAAGATATAATAATGTAATTAAGTATAAGGTAAAGAAAAAATTTAATGAATATATTAGATAATAAATATATTAAAGATATAGAAAAATGTATAAATGGGGTATATCAAATAGATTGTAGATATTGTAAGAAAAATATGATAAGAACTAAATATGTAGGTGAGACAAAGAATTCTATTTTTACGAGATTAAATCAACATAGGTATGACAAAAATTCACCAATTTATTTGCATACTATGGAAACATGGCATGTATTTGACAAAGAGAGTATTAAAATGCTAGGATATACTAATAAAAGAAGAGATAGAAAAATAAAAGAAGCAATATTAATTAATATAATAAAAGTAATATATAATAATATTATACTATACTATACATTACATTACAATTTACTAAAGTCCTCAACATCTTGTAAATTATTCCTGTTATTTTTTTTCCCCACTAAAAACCAAACATATTTCTAACAGATACCTGCATGCAAGGACAACCAAACATTTCTAGCATATACTCTGTTATAAAAGTAGAACATGTGGGGCGGCTAGTAAAAACGGAAGTTACCAATCACACAGTCTTTGTAATTTTTGCATAGAAAAATTATTTCAGGTAAGACATATAGAAAAATTACCTCAAATAAGACATTATATATCATTTTTTTCAGAATTTTGAGATGCATATGATGAAGCTGTCTATGAAATTGTAATTTTAAGTTATACCTTTCAAAATTGAGAATTTGTGAACCAATGTAAAAATAAATATGTTTAAAAATGTAAAAAATCTTTTTTTAATTATTTTTTTTTTTGGTAATGACTATTTTATCAGCTTTATTACATTCTTTCATATTTGCACTTTCTAAAAATGTATATATATTTTTATTTATTGTAATAAATTAGAAATTTCATTTAAAATTATATGTCCTGTAATTTTTTTTTGAAATTCAAAATGGCTGTTCAGGGCTGTAAAGGTTATACTTTTTATAATCTTTTTAATCTTCATAAAAGTATCTCTACAAACATTATAACTATTATATATAAAATTATTTACATCTTTCCCATTGTTTCTCTTCTTTATTATTCTTTTAATATTTTATTTCTTACATAATTTATCAATAACTTTAACTGGATAATTATTTTTGATACCTTCCTCTTTTATATTACAAATTTTTTTATAAATAATTTTTCTTCAGAACATAAATTAATTAACCTATTTATCTGATTATTAATAATATTAATTTTATGTTCATATTCAATATCTGAATCCCAATTACTTAACAAACCATAAAAAGTTTATTTTCTGAATACACTTGTTTCAATAGCAACCTTACAATTCCTTATAACTTTTTTTATTATAACATAACATCCATATAAGTAATTACATTATTTTTCTCTTTTTCCATAGTAAAACTAATGTTATCATCAATAGAATTAACATACCTTATAAAACATTCAGATTTTCTATAATTGCCATTGAACACTAAAAAATAATCAACATACCTAACCCAAAAAACAGGTTTATATTTTGTAATACAAAAATATTTATCTTCATAATCATCCATAAATATAGCAGCTAACAATCCACTTAAACTATTCCCCATACTCAATCCTTTACATTGTTTATAACATACCTCATTATACTTAAATACCACATCTTTACAACAAATATTTAAAATATCGTACAATTGATTACATTCCATTTTTATACTCTTATTATTATCTTTAATATACCTATTCAATATTATATCAAATGCTTTATGTGGTACAATATTCATGTACATACTACATATATCAAGTTTAACAAAAAACACATTTTTATACTTATTTCCCTCTAAAAAAACATTTAAAGTATTTACAAAATCATATGAATTACTGACATTATTTTCTTTTTTTATTTCACCATATTTTTTAAAATTTTTATTATATAACCATTTAGACAAATTTTTGTAATACGTATCCACATTACTAATAATAGGTCTTAATGGTATTCCTAATTTATGTATCTTGGGTATCCCATATATACTTGCATCTTTAAAAATCCATTCTTTTCAACCTAAATACATCCACTTTATTAATATAGTTTTTATTATACATATCAGTTATAATCCTATTAATCATTTTATTTTTTTCTATACCATCATTCTTTCTAATTCTTTCAAAACAATCCTCTTCCAATAATTTTTTCATTTTTTCATCATATTCTTCCTTCATCATAATTACCATAGTAGATGTCTTATCTCCTCTCAAAAATAACATATCTTTATATTTACTTTTAATTTGACTAATAATTCTCCTTTCATATTCATTTTCATATTTATACTCCAAATTATTTATCATATTATATTCCAACTCTTCCATCCTGTATTGAAACTCTCTCAACATTATATCATATTTTTTATCATTCTTATAACCATTATACATATTTAAACTATTATTATTAATTTCCCTAATTTTATCAATTAATAATTTACTTTTTGCCTCAATTTCAAAAATAACTTTATTAACATTACTATTTATTATAGGAATATACTTTAAACCTTTCTCCAAAATCTCTTTCTCCTTTTTATCAAATTTCATTCCAGTTAAATTAATTATAAAATTATTTTTATTATTACCACATCCATTATACGTATTATTAATATGATCTTTTTTATTATTCCCACACCTAAATACCTCAAGTTTTTGTTTATCATAAATTAATTTTGTTAATTTTTTATTATGTCTAATTCTTATTATATTCTTATAATATTTCATTTTATTCAAATAACAATATCTTAACATATCTTCTTCTTTCAAATTTATTAATGTTCTTAATTTTTCATATATCTCTTTAACCTTATTTAATAAGACATCTTTCTCTATATAAAATCCTAATATATTTCTTAATCAATTATTTTTGCAATATATTCATATATTTTTCTCCAAAAATATTTCTAAACACTTTAAATTTAATAAATTTTGGAATTACTTTATAATAACAACAATCCTTCATAAATTTAATATCCAATTGTTTCTTAACTACTTTTAATTTACATTTAATCCATTCATTTATTACTTTAATACAAATATTTATAATAAACTTATTCTTAATTCCATTTATAAACCATTTAAAAAAACTGTTCATATTCATTTTCATATATCCACCTTCCTTAAAATATAACTATTATATCACATACAATATAACAATAATAAACAAATTTACAAAAAATACTTCCAATTGTAATACCACCATATATCCTTTTATATCTTTTTTTATGTTCAAAGTCCTTATCCATATGCATTTCTTCACAACCAATATTATTTTTTAATATTATTTGTGACATTATTCTACAAATGCAAGCAAAGCTGTATGTACATCCAGTATGTATATAAATTTGATATTGTAATACATATATATATATTTCATGTATTTTATGATTGTACAATCAAAACTTAAACACTACATTAAAAAAATAAAAATTGTGTTTAAGTAAATGCATAAATGTGATTTACTGCTTATATGATCTATACAATAAAGAGAAAAGAAATGAAGAAGTGGTCCTTTTTATATAAATATTTCAAATTAAAAATTCAAGCAAAATCTTACTTTTAAAGGAATTCTAAGTTCAGGATTGATGTCATTGTATAAAACAATGTTGTCTTTCATGCCAAAACTTTCTCTAACTCCTAAATGGTAATACAGAGCACTCTGTTGAACTTGGATTGATAAATCCACGATTACTACATCAGCATTATAAAATGAATCTAGAATCGAAGTTTCACCAAAGTCTAATTTTTCAAATGGTGCTTGAGTCAGATCGACATGTAAATGAGAGCAAATTTTTTCCACATCTTCAAAAGCCTGTTTACGGTCTGCCGGAGAACCTTCAGGCAAACCATGATCCATCATAAACAAAACTTGCATCTTCCTGTATGGAGCCTGACACTCAGTCATAGTGCCACTGGATAGAAGAAATATTGAAAACAAATATTAATTACAAAGAATTTAATTTACAAGTCTAAATTACTAAAAAAAAATTTTTTTGAAGATGTTTGTAATGATGATTTAAAAATGAAATGAATACAATAATTCATATTGAATGTATTTATGTCTTATCACAATTGTTAATTAAAAATTTACAACTAATAAGGAAAAATACAAATTTATATAATTTAAGAAACTTAAAACAAGTGAATGAAGTTATATCGCACTGAAATATTTTATCGCATCGTCGCATTATATCAAAATTTTATTATTGCATCCAATTTAATGCATTAAAAATTAATGCAACATTTTAACTTAAAATTTTGCACCATCAAAATTTGTACAAAAAAAAATTTAATTACCTTGTCTATATAAAATGTTTTAATTAATATATTTTTTTTCGGAATAACTTCCGAGAAATAATAATATAAAATTTTACGACAATCATTATGGTAAAAATACATGATTTCGAGTCATATTTAATATTTAAAAATCACTTAAATTCGTAACTTCTTTAAAAAAAAAATTTTAGAAAGTATACATTATTTTTCTTAATGTTAAGCGACTAAAGAATATGGGCTCTAAGATAAATACATTCTATATTTACGTTTAATAAAATATTAGCACAATATAGTTACGACATGCATTAATGAAAACTTATTAGTATAATTTCAGAAGATGCATAAAAGTCACAAAATAGTGCATTTGTTAGAAAAAAAGTAATGTGAAATATCTCATTACAATAGTTTGCAAATATTCATTGTTTGCCTTATATTTACCTAAAATTTACTTCTATTCCAATTCTCCTGTCCTACGTACACAGGACGCCATGTTTATTAAGTAAAAGTTACGTAAGTTAAAACAGCGCCACCTCATAATATCGTGGCAATATTAGTCGACTCTAAAATCTGAATATTTGTGTGTCTACTGTATTGGACTTTTTTTTTTTATTTAGTTATTAAATATTCATCATCAGCGACCCTTTTTAAAGATTTTTTAATTTGTACTAGTAATATTTTTTGACAAGTTTTTTTTTTTGTTGTTGTCAAAAATCCGGCAAAGTTTCTACTGTGCGTATTTTTCGTTTGCAATGTTTTAATCTTCCTATAGAGAGGCTTTTTTTAATAATCATACTTTATAAATTCAATTTGATCTTTTATCCATAAAAATTAACTTTCTATATTTATTTGTTATAAATTATGTGAAAAAAAATGTCAACGACCATTAAACGAAAGAGTTTAGAAAACAAATATATAAAGCAGTAATTAATTTTTAATATTTTTGTTCCTACTCGTAGACTATTTTTAGTTTTGTGTTTAAAAGTCCTTAAGTTTAGTATACGAAAGGGCCAATTGTTTGCTTTTTTTTAATGATAACACCCGACTGAATAATCGGCAGAAATAATTCTTAAATTCCTGGTAATGTTTGTAAAACAATATGGAATCAAACTCAAAGCTGTATAGCACAAACCCATTTTTATGATGAAAGAAATGGTAATATGCCATTTTGTGTAAATATTAATACTTGATAGCTATATGATTATAATGGCAATTGAATTATAAAAGCATCATAATCTATCACTTATTTGCATGAGACGCCATAATCTGGTCATTTCTATAATCTAAAGCTAATTATTCTCTAATCATATCTATACCAATAATAGATATTCCCGTTGCGATTCACCACAACTTGTTTTATATCCCGAAAATATTTACCAATAATTATTTTTTATATTAAAAAAATAATAATGTAGTCAATTATGTTATGGCGGCAATCCTGATTAAAATGCTGGTGTTTATCAAGGGTCGTAAAAAATAAATAGCTCAGCAATATAACATATTCTTTCTCAACTTATTCATATGCTTCAAAGAACTTATTGGAAGAATTTGTATAAGCAGAGAAAGTCATGTGATAATGCTGTTTAGTTTAATTCTAGCCAAAGAGTAGGAATGACCTTCAGTTAGCATAAAACAAGTCTGTGAAATATACCAAACCTGACAATATATGTAATTATGCAAGTGAGTCTACATGGGTTCAACACCTTAAGTTTTTTTTTAACTTAAGACTTAATCTGAATAGGGTAAAGGATTAAAACTTGGTTTCTAGATACATTAAGTGCATAAACTTATATTTTGAATTCTAAATCCTCAGAATCAAGAATGGGATGGCGGATATTATTGATGTCTCGGATATAACTACAGTAGATGGTTTTAGTGTTGGGTGAAGAAAAATAACCAACAAACATTTCATAATGCAATTGTTTAAAATAATTGCTTGGGTAAAATCTAACGTCTGACAAGTCTTGAACAATTTGCACCTATTTTTTAAAGCTGAATTTAACTCAATAATCAGACAATGCTTTGCTTTAGTAAATTGTAAAAAGAAAAAAAAAACTATTTCTAATTTAATAACTGAAACACAGGCTTATTATATACCTGTGTCTATATATATAATATATAGGGTATATGATCACAGACTTTCACACGACCCACCACTCTCTACTCCATCTTATAACACTGATACACTTAAACACATATATGTTGAAAAGATAAATAATCACCAATATACACACTTAAACACATATATGTTGAAAAGATAAATAATCACCAATATACGTATTTCATGCTAAACCAGCAATCATCAGTTGGTCCAGATTATCATCTCTACACATATATACTATAAGTGCTTAGATATATATTAAGATAGACAATCTTCATACTTTAATGGACAGGCTTCAATCTACTCCACACTCAGTGTCATTTAAGGTGTATATGGTGTATTATATTATAATTGTGTACAACTATATCAGAAATTTAAATTCACAATTAAAAATACTTTCAACATTTTCTAGGTTGTTTTTGGACTAGCAGTGAGTCAATACTCCAGGAGAAGTATCAAAACTTTTCTTAAGATTTTATTTAAATAAAGTTCTTAAACTTTACGGGTATCCTGTAAACAAATAATGAAATCACATATTGGTATTGATGCTATTGGAAGATTTTTTTCTATTCATATAAATGATTGGTTTTGGTAATAATAATAAGTTTGTCACTTCGATATAATTCTTATAAAATCATTATAATCAAGTATTATTTTAAAAGTTTTATAATGCACTGAGCATGCTTTCGGCATATATAATAATTATAATAATGGTCAATATGATACAATAACTAATCACTAGTTTGGGGAGATTGGATAGGACGGCACTAGATTGGGATTTATTAAGCACTATCATCTGGCATCTGTTAGTTATTAAAACTTATATTAGGTGGCATTGTTATGCTAATAGAAAAATATTTTCTGAAGTATAGCTTTCGTTCTTTTGATTATGGTATTGAGTATTCCAATTTTGCTTCATTTTAGGAGAAATTTTCCATTAAGCACATTCCTAGAGGGTACCAATGCTGGTAGTTTCAACTTAATAGTCCAAGTATGCCAAATCCCTTCTAGAAGAATGCTTTTAACAATAGAAAATTAGTTTAATTAAATTATAAAACTCATTATGTATTTCTGAACAATATTATTTGTAACCTAATAGATATTAGCAAGAAGGCAGTATCTCTTCTAGGATATATTAAAATACAGAACACTGGAGAGGCAAAATCAACACTTGAGGCTTAAACATCACATGATCGCCATGTCTTATTCTTGCTTATAACTGTTGTTAAAACAGGCAAAACTCTCTATACATATTGCCTCTCAGTGCAAGCCAGAGTAATCAATGGATGCCGGAAGTCTTGTGCATAAAGTCCCTATCTAGTGCCTACTCATCCAATATCCCCAGACTAGTATCTGACTTGTCTTACTGACAAAGGCCGCAAGCCAGAAACTAGAGTAGGCACTAGATGGAGATTTTATGCACAAGCCTTCTGTCATCCATTGATTACTCTGGCTTGCACTCAGTGGCAATATGTAGAGAGTTTTGCCTGTTTTAACAACACTTCTTGAGGCTTACATGAGTGAATATAGTTTGACTCACTAGATATAAATATGCACTTGGATAACACATCCAAGTACTTTATCAACAACTAAATCAATTAGGCATTCTCTGATTATGTTATTTTATTTGGTCATTCAATCTACCTTTTGTGTACATATTAAATCATTAACTTCAGTGGTTAGGGAGAAGAATTCTCTACACTAATCTTTCACAATCATTAAATTTACAATTGGATTCAAGTCACCAGTTTCTGGCTTTAATTAAATTGATATACTACTGCTATATAAAAAAGTGGGTAGTTATAACTTACGCCACATGTGGCCGCTCGGTGACATTGCAGTACCATCCGAGCGGCCACATGTGGCGTAAGTTACAACTACCAGAAATTGCTTAAAGATTAAAGCAGTTTATATATAAAATTATAGTATCACTTTTCTTTAAATCTACTAATTGCAGTTAAAACATAAATTACAATGTATAATCAGCTGCTATAGTAATAGTACTGAGTGCTATTCTCAAGTTAAAACAGAAGCATTTTAAGAAGCTTGAATAATATCTATACTGTAATTTTCTTTATATGTGCCAACAATTATTGTAGTTGGTAAGGTAATGATTTAATGATTATATTTAATATTCCACCTTATATTACTTGCTTATGTTTTTTCATGCCTATCTTACTACAATTGCAAACAATATATTTTCTGGAGAAACATGGATTTTTTTTAATCGAACGGAAATTATAAACCAAAGGAAATTATCTGTTGTTTTGATACCCGGTAATTTCAAAATCAAGCCATTTGTAAATTGGAAAATTTTACTTCCGCTAGATAAATTAATAAGAACATTTTGGATCAAGACTTCATCCATCAATATTTTCTAATAATTTTAGTCAAAATTCATTCTTTAAAGCCTGAAAATAGAATAAGTTAAAGTGGTTTTTCAAAAACAGTTAACATTAGCTTTTTTGGAAAATGTTCATAAAGTTGGCGAATTTTATTCTTGACCATTTATTTTTAAAGACATCTTATGGCGAAACTAGAATCATTATCAATGAGCAATGATCTGTTTGAACTTAATAAACATAAGAATCTTACAGCTGTCATGAATGATATAGTATATGAACTGAACTATGAAAGATTATTGGATTGAATTTCATTGAGGAAAGTTTAAAAAAGAATCGAACAGTTGTGTCCAATCTGTCTTTTTTTTTTTACTCAAACAACTTGATCTCCATAGAAACTGACCATGTAATTATTTCTTTTAAGATATTTTTTTGAAATATTTAATTTGGTTAATTTCATATCAATTACATTTATATTTCTCGGGGAAAAAAAATTCATTGAATATTCATTTGCATGTTATTTATTATTTACTCGTGGATTTTTTGATAGCTAAATATTACATTTATTTTTGAAATAAAGAAATATGGAATATTTCGAATCGGGTAATAGATTCTCTAATGACTTTATCGAGCCATTAAATTCACCCATTTTATATGTCATTCTGCAGAATTTGTGTTGCCCATGAGCAATTTTTAAATTTCTAAAACACTGATTCATCAAACTTAATCTAATGTGAGACTTCATAATATGTAGAGAGATCAAAACCAGCTATCTGGGGAAAAAATTGTTTGAACCTTCTTGCAAGAAGATCATTTTTTTTATACCATAACTATTTAGTTGTTTGAAGAGTATTGTGGTTGACACCAGAAGAAAGGTCTTGACTTGGGGGTTGTCTTAAATTAATGAAACTATTTTCAGTTATTAGCTATTCTGATTTTGTTAATTTTTAATGAATTTTCTGCTGATATCTAATGGAGAACTATAAGAAGGTATTGCAAGGGAGTGAACTTGAATTTTTTTGTAATATTCTGTTAGTGGTATTTGTACATCCAAAAGTTTAGTATGCACACTATACAGTAGTAAATGTTAATATTCTTGCAGAAGTGGTGGCCAGCTTTCCCTAAAGTTGTTTTTAAAAGTAAATTTTTGACAGTTGAAAAAAATAAGTTAATCTATGATCCAAAGTTTCTCTTAAGTAGTATGGGGGGGGGGGACATATTTCAATCTATTATTGCAAAAAGTTACATTCAGTTTATGAGGTAGAAAATTGAAGATATTGTTTTTGTTGCTTTATATGAATGTTGAATTTCAAAAAACAGATTGAAGTTATTAAGCAAGAAACTACTATAGCCGAATGCTAATAATTAATTATTATTGGAGATTATCATTCTTTAACATTAGGTTATCACTTCAATCTAAGAGTTATATCATACATTTTAATAAGCATTTTTTTTTCTTGTATTATGCTATGAGATTATATCCACTCTGTTAGGATAATTGTTGAGTGTTAATGGGATAGAATAGATGCATTAATAAAAAAATAGGAGTTGGAGAACTAGTATGGAGAGTAAAAAGAATTTAAATATATATATATATAGAAATAGAATAATTAAACAGGCAAAATTCACTATACAGTAGTGCCAACCAGAGTAATCAATGAATGCCAGAAGGCTTGTGCATAAAATCCCCATCTAGTGCCTACTCATCTAATATCCCCAGATTAGTTTCTGGCTTGTGACCTTCGTCAGTGAGGAGCCTTGGATCTGAGAGCACTGCACCTAGATCTTGGGATCTAATGCAACCCTCCAGCAGCCACTTTTATCTCAACTACAAAACTATGAGAATGAAATTGAAAACACAGTAATATTTTCAATCTAAGCTCATAAGCTTATATAGTCATATGGGTCTGAACTCAGTTCAGCACCCATACATTTTCGTGTCTTTGGCTCTTTAACAACCATAGCCACCACTATCCTATTAGGCAGGATTGGTGTTAAACCTCTAAACATCACATGATCACCATCTCTTATGCTAGCACATAACTGTTATTAAACAGGCAATACTCTCCATACAGTAGTGCCACTCTGTGCCAACCAGGGTAATCAGTGGATGCCAGCCTGCCATCCATTGATTACCCTGGTTTGCCTGTTTAATAACCTGCTAGCATGAGATGGTGATCATGTGATGTTTAGTGAAATAGAATAATGCATGTGAGCTAATTTATGATAATAGCAAGGAAAGTAGTTTATTGTTTAAGGCTCAAACAGGATCATTAGCAACAAGGGAATATACACATAAATGGAAAAATATGGGTGATTTCATTGGCAAATTATGTAAGGAAGGCATAGAAAATATTAGGCATTTGTTAATTGAATGTAAATGCTTACAAGCAGAAAGAATACAAATAATGACTTTGTGAAAGAATAAATATAAACAAAGTAATTATACTGAAAGTAGGTTCTTGGCTTTTATACTAGATTTAGAAAAAAGATAATGAGGATTTAAAAGTAAAGGCCATAAAGTGGACAAAGATAATGTGGAAATGGGATGGAACAGGATAGAGAATATGGAAAAAACAGGGTGGGGAATGGGCAGGGAAGGTCTCTGGGCATACTGGCTGAGAGATTCCTCATTCTGAGAAAGAAAAAGTCACAGTGCATCGCATCACATGGCTACTGTTTTAACAGTTTGTGTAAGCTAGAAACTTGTCTATGGATATTGGATTAGTCACTAGATAGGGATTTTGATGCAACCTTCTAGCATCTACTCATTAGCATGGCTTGCACTAGATGCCAATATTATATGAAGCAAGTTGGTATTGTGTTTATTTAACATTTTATGTAAGGAAAGAAAATATTGTTAAATATAAAAACAATAGTTGTATTAAATAAAATGTAATAATAAATATACATGATCACTATTTTCCCTACTGATGAAGGCCACAAGCTATAACTAGTCTGGGAATATTGGATGAGTGAAACTAAATAGGGATTTTACGCACAAACTTTCCTGCATCCATTGATTACGTTGCTTGCACTTGGTGTCATTACTGTATGGAGATTTTGCTACTGAAATAACTTCTTTTATTTATACTTTATTAAAACAAAATGGTTCTACATTTAATGTTATTTTCTTTATTAAATATAGAAACAATAGTGGAATTGAAGAAAGAGTAGATGAAAGGAGTTATTAAATACATCGCAGTTCAAATAACTCCATTATTTGATGGTAAGCTTGAGTTCACAGTAAACACATGCAATAATATCAACGGGACCCCCCCCCTAGAATTTCAGTATTTATATAATTATTCCTAATGAAGGCCAATAGCCGTCAATTAGTCTGAGATTCTAACTTCTATTACTATCTATTAGTCGTCGTTAATGTTTGTCGTGGTTTAGTATACTGATGCAGTGTTGGATTCTATTTAGTTCTTGGTAGTAAAAATACTAGACTCAAAGAATTGCTTGCGGGCTGAGAAAAAAAAATTATCAACGGAATGTTAAGCATATGGCTTCTGAAATATTTTCTTATTTTCTAAATGTCTTTTAGAAAAAAAAAGTATTATCAATCGTAAATGGGCTACAAAAACAAATCTAAGTCACTTTGATGTCGTCTTGACTGTTAATTGATTAAGTATTCACTTTAAGCATGTTCTCGACTACTAATTTTGATTCACAACGTCAGAAAAACCTGAGAAAATGTTTAATTTATTTAGTAAAGTTTTCATGCTATCGTATATATGCCACACTTTTTAAAATGCATAACTTTGCCATTCCAAGTAAATCTGATTAAAATATCTTTTGGTAAATGTAGCAGATAAAAATACAGCATTTTTTATTGGTCAGATTTAAGTAAATACCAAAAGGAAGATAATCTGCGCGAGAATAAATAACCGGTTCTTAGCCGAAAATTAAACATTCTTCTCACGCTATATCAACTTACGAGTTGAAATTAAATTTCTAGTGTAAGTTTTTGAGTGCAATTTTATTATGTTCATTATAATTTAATGCTATAGTAACATTTTCACTATAGGTTTTTTTATTCACTAATGTTTATTTAATTATTCATAACTTCTCGCGTTTTTTTTTTTTTTTTTTGGTAGGTTTTCTGGATCGGTGTAACGTACTAGATTGCTAAAGGCTCTTGTTTATTCCCTGCCACAGTTATGGATACTACCCTTAAAGTACGGTACTAAATGTAATTTCTGCAATAAATGTAGAATATCGATAAAGATAATTTTGATTTTGCAATTTTTTATACTATATATTGTAACATATATATATAAGTTTATTATGGGTCTGAAATGATGAGCGGACGTAGAGACTGTTCAACAATTTAAAGTTATTCATAAATATTTCTGACAATATAAAGGTCTAAATAGTTCTGGGTTTGTTAGATCATTACTTATAAAAAATCGATTTTTAAGTTTTGCGCAATTGGCCCTGGACAGTGATAAAGTACGGTTATATTTTTAGACTAGATATCTTGATAAGCCCTGCGTAATAGAACGGCTGTCTGTAGCGTAAAGTTATCGGATGATTTTAGTTGTGACATTTCCGGTGCATTTTTGCGAATTCCTGATCAATACTGTCATTCGATTATTTATAGAACTTACGAAAGTTAAAAGCAATCACAATAATATTATTAAAATTTCCTTTCGCTTCTTATTTGCATTGCTGAGTTATATAAAATATACCTTAATTTACACTCTACAACGCAGTTTTAACATAAAAATAAATAAATCATGTATTTAGTATAATATTATTTATTTTATTAGTCAATAATTCTTTGCGCTTTGTCTTTTTTTTTTTTTGTCAATAGTAATTTTTAACATATCTTTTCAAATATTTTGGAAAAATATATTGTATATAAAGAAATAAAATTAAGGAAAATGAGGAAGTGTTTACACTTTGTTATGTTACTCCATCTAATTGAGGAACTGTATTTGAATAATCAGGAAACATGAAAAGTGCCCATGTTACATTTAGGGAATTATAAAAAAGTGTTGGTGAAAAGATATTATTCATTCATATTGGATTTATATGGACAAAGTTCATCCTAAGTTGTTCTATACCAGAGCTCTCATGCGCTTGAATAATCAATGGAAACTAGATACTAGTATCATTAGTTGGAAAGTTATCTAAGGATTTGTATGGCACTGCCATTTAGTATCAGTTGATTATTCAAGCTTGCAATAGATGCTTCTTGGGAGAATATTAGAATGGATTATTGCCTTTATTAATGTAAGTTGGGTGAGTTATGTGATATTTTATGGCACTGCCATTTAGTATCAGTTGATTATTCAAGCTTGCAATAGATGCTTCTTGGGAGAATATTAGAATGGATTATTGCCTTTATTAATGTAAGTTGGGTGAGTTATGTGATATTTTATGGCACTGCCATTTAGTATCAGTTGATTATTCAAGCTTGCAATAGATGCTTCTTGGGAGAATATTAGAATGGATTATTGCCTTTATTAATATAAGTTGGGTAAGTTATGTGATATTTTATTTGACCAAATCTTATATTGTAACTCCTAATCATCTTATACACACTTTGAGATTAAAAAATATAAAGGAATGTAGTTATTGTCAGAAGCATAAATAGGAAAATATAAAAATGAAGTTAACCCTATACCTGTTAGTAATTATAAATTCATCAGAGATGTGTATAGGAAATGGATGTAGAAGTGAAGGTAACCACATAACTATTAGTGAGGTAATTAGACTTAAACCAATAAACATCACATGATCACTCTTTCTAATGCTTGCTTTTAACTGTTATTAAAACAGAAAACTCTCTACACGTATTGCCACCCAGTGCAAGCCAGAGTAACCAATGGGTGCCAGAAGGCTTGTGCATAAAATCCCCATCTAGTACCTACTTATTCAATATCCCCAGACTAGATTCTGGCATGTGACCTTCGTCAGATCCAAGGCTCCTCACTGACGAAGGCCACAAGGCATAAACTAGTCTGGGGATATTGGATAAGTAGGCACTAGATGGGGATTTTATTCACAAGCCTTCTGGCATTCATTGATTACTCTGGCTTGCACTGAGTGTAAATACATATAGAGTGTTTTGCCTGTTTTAATTAGATTTAAGTTTACCTGAAATATAAATAGGAAAAAGATGCAGAATTTTTTTTAAGTGATTTAGTGCCACAATTCTCTAATTATTAAAACTATTACTATAAGGGACTTGAACTCAACTTTCAAGTGCTCTACAGCTATCAAGTCCATCTTATACAACCAATACACATGACAATACACATATGAAAAAGATAAATGTTCTCCAATATACGTATTTCATGCTGTTGTCTTTAAAAAGCTAGATTGGAAAACAATTCAAATTTTTTAATTACAACTTTTAGCAATTAATATTCTTATGATTTTAGAACTTAACAAATTGCAGTCAGAAAATGTTGAAATGAATTTTTAACCAATTTAAATGTATGTTTGAGAATGAATTTTGGTAAAAGTGATGATGTTTGTTCATTAAGTTTTTACTTATTATGGAAATAAATAGAACAAAAGTTTAATTTAAATAAGATGTTTCGGGAATGGAGTATGAAAAGAGAACAGTCAATGAATTCTAGTGGTCAGTGATAGAATATTACTGGATAAGAAACTTTTTAACAAATAGATCTTATTTGAGATGGTGTGATGAGTTCATAATTTTTTGGTGGTTCATTCTGGATAGGGAAGGCTTGTAGATTTTTTCCTTGAGAGTTTTGCAAATAACATTTTACTTAATAGTTATCTATCTCTGGTTTTATCTTATAATTGTTATATGTTGATCTATGTTTAAGATCATATTGAGGGATTTAAAAATTTACATAAGAATGTAAAATTATAATTCAACATTATATTAGTAAGTTTCTTAAATATTTGAAATATACCTGGAGCTTAATTGTAAATTTAGGGATTTGAACTCAGACTTTCAAGCATTCTTCAACTGTCCACACTATCTCATACCACTGATACACATGACCACACACATGTAGAAAAGATATATAATCACCATTATTTGTATTTCGTGCTGAATCAGCACTCATCAGTTTGCCTAGATTATTATCTCTCACACTTATATATAATCAGTGCTCAGTTTATATTAAGAATGTGTGGGAGATGATAATCTAGATCAAGTGATGTGTGCTGGTTCAGCACGAAATATGTGTTGGTGATTATATATCTTTTCTAGATGTGTGTGGTCATGTGTATCAGTGGTATGAGATAGTGTGGATAGTTGAAGGGTGCTTGAAAGTCTGAGTTCAAATCCCTATATTTAAGTTTCTTAAGTAAATATATAATATTAGATACACCTATTTATTAATATACTTAAATATAGCATTATTTCAACATTATATGTTACCTCCAATCTCGACCAAATGCTGTTGATAAATTTTTCACAGCACTCCCACTTTAGTAGGTGGCTGAGCAATCTAGTAAAATGGAAATGCTGAAACATTTATCAACAGTATTTGGTTTGTGGCCAATACCTATTTAAGGTATATTTAACTTGCAGAAACCTATAAACCATTTGTGACTAAGTTATCTCCATTCCTTCTCTGAATATTTGGGTTATCTTTCAAATTCATTTTACTAAACATATATATAATGAATTATTTATTGATATAGCGCTATGTTTAAATTTTTAACAATCGTTAGGGATCACTCTACTACACATGTGCTGTAAACTAATAAACACTTTTAAGGAATACATTCTTTTTCAAGCACGATAAAATCTTTTGAAAAGATAGAAATGAATTCACTCTACATTTTTAACCTAAATGTATATATATAGGCAAATCGTAAGCATTTGGAAACGAAAGCATGAAGATATTAATTAATCACTTTCAATTCCATTTGCCATGATTTAATTATTGATGTTTGATTTAATTATTGACTCAAGCTGGATGGAATAATTGGAGAAGGGTCTCTGGGATAATCTGCAATAGGAGAGTAGGAACTAAGATGAAAGGGAAAGTCTATAAAACTGTGGTGTCCAGCACTGATGTAAGGGGTAGAAACATGGCCGACCACTAAGAAAATGAGGATAAACAATGTGTAACAGAAATGAGAATACTTAGGTTCACCACGAGAAAATATGAAGGTGAGGAAAATAATGAATGAAAAAATGAAAGAATCATGGTTGAGGTTAAGAGAAGAGACGAAAATTACATCGGAATGAAGATTATGGAGATGGAACCAGGAAAAAGGTCTAAGGGCAGACCCAAGACCAGATGAATTGATCAAGTGAAGAGGGTCCTGCAGAAGATGTCACTCAAGGAGGAAATTGCTTCAGACAGAGCAATCTGGAGACTAGGATCTGCACCAGTGACCCCACTTGAAGTGGGATTAATCAAGCTGTGGAAGAAGAAGATATAAATAACTCATTATATATATTGAAACAGATAGGCTGTTCCTCATATAAATATTCAAAAGACCCCCCCCCCCATTTAAAAACGTCTAGCGCGATTCAGTCTAATTGGGAACGCAATAAAGCTGTGATTTGTTTAAAAAAATCATATTTTTAATTTTGTGATTGATGGATTTAAATAAAATGTTAAGTTATCTTATTTTTTTTTTATCTGTCTCAATAAAAAAAGAAAAGAAATTAATTATCCAATCATTAAAAAGAAAAAAAGAAAAGATACTTGAGTTAAACTGAGGCAATATTCAAATCAGGCACGTCGTCGGAAGAAAAGAACTTTTTTTTTTCTCTCGTCTTACACAGAGAAGCAGAACATATTAAATTTTTTTTAAAAAAGAAAGTGTATTACTTAATTCTTTTGAGAGATTAAAATATAGTTTTAACAGAACGAAAAAATAGAAAAAGAAACCTTTGCTAGAGGAATTATGATAATAATGGGCTAATTTAGCGGCTTCACTCTCTCCATGCTGTGCCATGACTTTCCATAGATGAAATAACCTGCCTTCTTTAGAATAAACTAGACTGCAAAACTGGAAGGTAATTATGTTATAAAATATTAAGATACCTTTATCATACGTTATAAAGTGAAGTTATGAAATAACTACATAGAATTTGTTTTATAAAATATTAAAACATCTTTATCATACGTTATAAAATGAAGTTATGAAATAACTACATAGAATTTGTTTTGTAAAATATTAGAACACGTTTATCATACGTTATAAAATGAAGTTATGAAATAACTACATAGAATTTGTTTTGTAAAATATTAGAACACGTTTATCATACGTTATAAAATGAAGTTATGAAATAGTTATATGCAAATTTATTTATAAAAATATTTGAACGTATTTACTATATAAATTATAAATGCTTCAATTACTCAATGATAAATGCTCCACAAGCCAAACAGAATTTATGTGTATGAATATACCCTTATATTTGACTAAATTATAAATGCTTCAATTACTCAATGATAAATGCTCCACAAGCCAAACAGAATTTATGTGTATGAATATACCCTTATATTTGACTAAATTATAAATGCTGCAATTACTAAATTATAAATGCTCCACAAGCCAAACAGAATTTATGTATATGAATATATTTTTATATTTGACTAAATTATAAATGCTGCAATTACTAAATTATAAATGCTCCACAAGCCAAACAGAATTTATGTATATGAATATATTTTTATATTTGACTAAATTATAAATGCTCCACAAGCCAAACAGAATTTATGTGTGTGAATATACTTTTATATTTGACTAAATTGGAAATGCTTTAATTACTAAATGATAAATGCTCCACAAGCCAAGAAGTGCTGAGTTTAAATGTTTACCAATCAATAATAATTCATAAAATGATGAAATGCTGTATAAATCATAAATGCTTGACTGCTTCTAAGCTTCTTATAATGTAACAGAGTTTATGTATAAGAATATACTTTTATATTTAACTAAATTATAAATGCTTTAATTACCAAATGATGAATACTCCACAAGCCAAGAATTTCTAAGTTTAAATGTTTACCAATCGGTAATAATTCATAAAATAACAAAATGTTATATAAATCATAAATGCTTAACTGCTACCAGGCTTCTTCTCATAAAGGAATACAAAAATAAACTATTGTTGAATTGGAATATTTCCAAGCTTCTTCTCATAAAGGAATACAAAAATGAACTATTGTTGAATTAGAATGTTTCCAAGCTTCTTCTCATAAAGGAATTCAAAAATAAACTATTGTTGAATTAGAATGTTTCCAAACTTCTTCTCATAAATGAATTTGTAAATGAACTATTGATAAAAAAAAAAGAACTGCTTCTAACTCTTTCATAAGTAAAATGAAAATGAGTTATCATGTAGATAGAAATGAACTTTGTTAGAAATCGCTAATTAATTGTTATTTAATAAATTTTTTTTTGTTACTAAAAATTAAATTGGTTATCCAGTTATCCAATTTTGTTTTATTTTATTGCATCACTCATCAGTTACAGCACTGGTTCATGAGAATTTCATGCTTCCTGAGCTACGTCTGACATAACTAGACCCAGGCCAGTCAGGTTGTAGTAAGACGGAACTCTAATGGCGCTGTTTGGAAAACCAAACATATAAATGTTTAGATGTTCACAGTCTCTATGGTACTACATCCTCTGATGAGCAGGAAATATTGTTGTAGGAGGCATTAACATCTACATTAGGAATGTCAATTGATAGTTCCTTCCTACAGCATGCTCATCAGAAAATTGTTACAGCTGACGTAATAAAACGGTTGTATGCGGGTCCGGTTACATTTGGCGCCCAACGTGGGGCCTTATCTGGCTAGCATACTCATAGGCCGGTTAATTTGCCACCCTACTGTGAGGTCCGATCTAGCTAGCCTACTCATAGGCATAAGCAGATCACGATTCCGTGATATGAACAGTGCATATGATGTAGTGATGTAATTTGTTCAGGAAGGATGGAAAAATAAAAGTTTAAAAGAAACAACACAAAAATGAATGGCATAAAGAATGAAACAGGCATTTCAAAGAAGATGGAGTAAGGTCATGGTGTGGATGGAGAGAGAAGCTTAATAAAGTTGAAATTAAAAAAATACCACTAAACTAGAATAAAATATTGATGAAAACCAGATCAAAATCAAAAAAAATGATGAATACAGAAAGCATAGAGGATCCTCCTGAGAAAGAAGATAAACAAGAAGCTAAAGCAGATGAGGAATCAGAGAAAACAGGGGAGACGTCTACATTAGCCCAGTTATTGGAAATTATAAAAGCAAACCAGAAAAGAGACAAACAAAGAGAAGAAGATATCAAACAGAGAGAAGAAAAAAGAGATAAGCAAAGAGAAGAAGATATCAAACAGAGAGAAGAAGATAACCAAAAAAGAGATAAACAAAGAGAAGAAGATATCAAACAGAGAGAAGAAGATAACCAAAAAAGAGACAAACAAAGAGAAGAAGATATCAAACAGAGAGAGGAAAAAAGAGATAAGCAAAGGGAAGAAGATATCAAACAGAGAGAAGAAGATAACCAAAAAAGAGACAAAGAGAAGAAGATATCAAACAGAGAGAAGATAACCAAAAAAGAGACAAACAAAGATAAGAAGATATCAAACAGAGAGAAGAAGATAACCAAAAAAGAGATAAACAGAGAGAAGAAGATAACCAAAAAATAGATAAACAGAGAGAAGAAGATAACAAGCAAGCAATAGAAGTAAACCAAAGAATAGAAAAACAAATTATGGAAGCAATGGAAAATCAGAATGAAAAGTTTGAGCGAATAATTAGGCAAGTAAATGATCAAATATTGAAAATAAAAGAAGATGTCATGAATGAAGTTAAAGGCTCACTAATAGAGCAAGAAGTCAAAATGACCCAAATATGTGAGACCATGGATACAAAGATAATAAAAATTCAAGAATCCATGCAGGAGAAGGTGGATATATTGACCACCCAGATGAGGAAGATGGAAATAAAAGATAGCAATATATTGCCTAGACAAGAGGAGGCAGAAACAATTCCAAAAGAAAGCCAAAGGGAAAATTGCCAAGCTAGTCATGAAGTCCCTCCAACCAACCAGATGTCCGGAATTGTAAACCAATTCCTAAAAATTAGAACTTTCTCTGGGAGCTGCAATGAAGCACCGATAGAATATATAAAAAGCTTGGAGAGATATTTTACTATTAACGTATTATCAGAAGAGGCAAAGATGGCAATCGCATGTAGCCATCTCCAAGGTACAGCACAGGCATGGTGGGATTCACTGTTTGCCCAACCTACAAGTTTTGACGAATTTAAAGGGGCACTAATGAACTGTTACTGGAGCGATGAGTGTCAGGAAGGGATTAAATATAAGGTGTCCCAGGAGAAATGTCCTCCTGGAGAGCTTTATACACCATTCTTTAGAAGACAGGTGGCCAGGTTGAGAGCCTTGACGTCTGATCCTCTGTCTGAACTCCAGATCATTAGATTAATACGACACAGCTTTCTAAATTACATAGAAAGGATGCTAATTGGGACTGATCGTCGATCCATCGAGCAGGTTGCTGAACTATTAACAGCCTATGATAGCTGCGGTACCTCAGCAACCAAAGAAGGAGGATCAAAGCAACCACAAAATAAACCTCCCTATAGAAGAGATGATGGGCCTAACATAGGAACCATCAGATATAAAAGGAAAATGCCTCCTCGGCAGTATAGCAACAACAACCCACCACCATGGTATCAGCACCAAAGAAATCAGACACCACCATGGAAAAGGCAAAGACGATATTCGACAGGCAACATGCAGAGCCCTTACCAAACCCGGGTTATAAGAAAATCAAACAGTGATGATAACCTGCGAAGAAGTGTGGGTACAACTACTGAACCGCAAAGAAAAGAACAAGAAGCAAGACACCACAGTAATGTTGAACCTGATAAATTTTTTAAAAAAAAACAATCCAGAAGTATGTCACCTCATAATACAAAAAAGGACTATTGGAGAACTGATCATGATCCTCAGTCTCCCAAACCAAGTTGCAGTTATGATTCAGAATAAAATAGAGATAGCTGATGGAAAAAGTTTGTGAGTGTGATGTAGTGATGCATGAACTTGTGTTTTTCATGTTGAGATGGTGGATGATTGAGCGGAGCTGCTTGGATGCATTGTGTTATGATGCTCCGAAGTATATGCTCGGCACTATCCAGACCTGGATGTTGTGCTCCAAGAGTAGTCCAGCAGTGCGTATATATAGGTCTCATGGATAGGCCGAATGATAGCCCCTAAGACTCACCGAAGCTGAGCAGGGTTGGCTGAATGCCAAATCGTTTTTTTTTTTCTCTGGCTCCTATTCTTGGTTGGATGATACTTCTAGGTACAAGAGAGGTAGTGCTTAAAAATGAGATATTTTCTCGTGACGTCATGAGGCGGTGTGTACTGGTAGTTTGTGTTTGGCCATCTATTTGTCTCGGCATTGGAGGCTATGGTTCATGTATTCACTTTTCCAGCTCATCTTGCCCATTCATCAGCATATCTAAAACTAGGCAGTACTGAGAAATAATGTGTATAGTAGATGGAATGAAATCGTACTTCCAGGCGATTTCATCCCAAAATTTGGTGAGGGGTAATGAAACAGATAGGCTGTTCCTCATATAAATATTCAAAAGACACCCCCCCCCATTTAAAAACGTCTAGCGCGATTCAGTCTAATTGGGAACGCAATAAAGCTGTGATTTGTTTAAAAAAATCATATTTTTAATTTTGTGATTGATGGATTTAAATAAAATGTTAAGTTATCTTATTTTTTTTTTATCTGTCTCAATAAAAAAAGAAAAGAAATTAATTATCCAATCATTAAAAAGAAAAAAAGAAAAGATACTTGAGTTAAACTGAGGCAATATTCAAATCAGGCACGTCGTCGGAAGAAAAGAACTTTTTTTTTCTCTCTCTCGTCTTACACAGAGAAGCAGAACATATTAAATTTTTTTTAAAAAAAAAAGTGTATTACTTAATTCTTTTGAGAGATTAAAATATAGTTTTAACAGAACGCAAAAATGGAAAAAGAAACCTTTGCTAGAGGAATTATGATAATAATGGGGTAATTTAGCGGCTTCACTCTCTCCACGCTGTGCCATGACTTTCCATAGATGAAATAACCTGCCTTCTTTAGAATAAACTAGACTGCAAAACTGGAAGGTAATTATGTTATAAAATATTAAGACACCTTTATCATACGTTATAAAGTGAAGTTATGAAATAACTACATAGAATTTGTTTTATAAAATATTAAAACATCTTTATCATACGTTATAAAATGAAGTTATGAAATAACTACATAGAATTTGTTTTGTAAAATATTAGAACACGTTTATCATACGTTATAAAATGAAGTTATGAAATAACTACATAGAATTTGTTTTGTAAAATATTAGAACACGTTTATCATACGTTATAAAATGAAGTTATGAAATAGTTATATGCAAATTTATTTATAAAAATATTTGAACGTATTTACTATATAAATTATAAATGCTTCAATTACTAAATGATAAATGCTCCACAAGCCAAACAGAATTTATGTGTATGAATATACCCTTATATTTGACTAAATTATAAATGCTGCAATTACTAAATTATAAATGCTCCACAAGCCAAACAGAATTTATGTATATGAATATATTTTTATATTTGACTAAATTATAAATGCTGCAATTACTAAATTATAAATGCTCCACAAGCCAAACAGAATTTATGTATATGAATATATTTTTATATTTGACTAAATTATAAATGCTCCACAAGCCAAACAGAATTTATGTGTGTGAATATACTTTTATATTTGACTAAATTGGAAATGCTTTAATTACTAAATGATAAATGCTCCACAAGCCAAGAAGTGCTGAGTTTAAATGTTTACCAATCAATAATAATTCATAAAATGATGAAATGCTGTATAAATCATAAATGCTTGACTGCTTCTAAGCTTCTTATAATGTAACAGAGTTTATGTATAAGAATATACTTTTATATTTGACTAAATTATAAATGCTTTAATTACCAAATGATGAATACTCCACAAGCCAAGAATTGCTAAGTTTAAATGTTTACCAATCGGTAATAATTCATAAAATAACAAAATGTTATATAAATCATAAATGCTTAACTGCTACCAGGCTTCTTCTCATAAAGGAATACAAAAATGAACTATTGTTGAATTAGGATGTTTCCAAGTTTCTTCTCATAAATGGATTCAAAATGAACTATTGTTGAATTAGAAAATTCCCAAGCTTCTTCTCATAAAGGAATACAAAAATGAACTATTGTTGAATTAGAATGTTTCCAAGCTTCTTCTCATAAAGGAATACAAAAATGAACTATTGTTGAATTAGAATGTTTCCAAACTTCTTCTCATAAATGAATTTGTAAATGAACTATTGATAAAAAAAAAAGAACTGCTTCTAACTCTTTCATAAGTAAAATGAAAATGAGTTATCATGTAGATAGAAATGAACTTTGTTAGAAATCGCTAATTAATTGTTATTTAATAAATTTTTTTTTTGTTACTAAAAATTAAATTGGTTATCCAGTTATCCAATTTTGTTTTATTTTATTGCATCACTCATCAGTTACAGCACTGGTTCATGAGAATTTCATGCTTCCTGAGCTACGTCTGACATAACTAGACCCAGGCCAGACAGGTTGTAGTAAGACGGAACTCTAATGGCGCTGTTTGGAAAACCAAACATATAAATGTTTAGATGTTCACAGTCTCTATGGTACTACATCCTCTGATGAGCAGGAAATATTGTTGTAGGAGGCATTAACATCTACATTAGGAATGTCAATTGATAGTTCCTTCCTACAGCATGCTCATCAGAAAATTGTTACAGCTGACGTAATAAAACGGTTGTATGCGGGTCCGGTTACAATATATATATTTAATATTACATCTAATGCTGATGTGCCATAAATTGTAAAAATTTTGCAGACCTCAGTATGATTTGAGAAATACATTTTCTCGAAAGCTCTCAGCCATTTTAATTGACTAATTGCTATTAATTATACAGCTTTACATTATAAGTGTAATAGCACTATTTAAATATTAACATATCAAATGGAATTCTTATTCCCAAATGTTTAAGATTTGCCTATACATATATCTTTAGATTAAAAAGGTAGAGTGGACGGGCTTATTCTATCTTTTCAAAAGATGTTATCTTGTGTTTGGAGGGAAGAGTATTCCTTAAAAGTGTTTATTAGTTCACAGCACGTGTAATGGAT
Source organism: Epiperipatus broadwayi (assembly GCA_028023455.1). NCBI lineage: Eukaryota > Metazoa > Onychophora > Udeonychophora > Euonychophora > Peripatidae > Epiperipatus > Epiperipatus broadwayi. The sequence goes on from JAQFVV010000039.1 coordinate 8,207,220, forward strand.
AATCCCCAGTGATTCTTACAAATTCATATATTGTATAAAAATTTCATCCTGTTAAAAATGCCAGTTGTACAATACCATTTCTATATAATATCAAAGATGATAAAGCAAAAATTAAAAAATATATAAAAAAAACTATACTTTAAAAATATCAATAATATCAATCTTGATGCTTGTTGGTTTTTTATTGATTAACAATCTTTTTTTTTAAAAGAATGTTTGGAGAATATAAAAGTTATTATTAATTCAGCAAAAGAAAGGTGATAATTATGAATTTTCATAAATGTTTACACACACACACTTAGTTTCACTTTGCATTTTCAGTGATCCTTATTGGATTACCAACAGTATAATGTTAATTGGGATATAAAGTTTTTGAAACCTTGTCACAATATAGCTAATTTAGTTGGAAAATATGGTTGTAATTCTTTGAATCAAAATCAATGCTTTCGTAATATTTATTATATACCGACTTTTTCACAACTTTGCTCTTGCTTATGTACTACTCCTGATCTAAAGGCAAATGATTCTTTATAGTGGTCATCATTCTTGTTGAAATTATTTTTTTAAAAAGTTTTAAAGAATATTATTAAAAATATGGGTTTTAGATTGCTAGGTTTACGATTTATATTTTTGCTTTTTTGTCATACTTTTGAAATTATTTCTATATAAATAAAGTTGATGAATAGATTTGGCAATAATGCTTTGGCTTAATTTTTTAAAAACTTTAGATTAGGTTGACAATATAGATCTAAGCATTTATCTGGTTTTGTTATTTCAACAGGCTAATGTAATGGAGAGTTTCTGTGAAAGAGACTGAAGTGTGGGTACATGCTATTTGAAAAATCATGAACCATTCTTGTTAATATCCTCTAATAATCTTCATTTAGCTTTATTAAACATGATTGTCCCTAATTTTGTTTAGACCATAAGTGCATTTTTAAATTAATTTGTTCTCCATGTTAGATAACATGACACATATTTGGAGCATAGGTGGAATTATATGATTGATAGAAGAAATTAGAAGTAGAAAGAGAAACTAGATTGGACTTATATTAAGAAGAAAGTATAGTTTAATGAAAGATGTTTTGTAGGGGATGGCGAAGAAAAGACAAAAAATTGACATTGTTAGATGATATAAAAAATGGGTAGAGTTACATGGAATTGAAGAGCTGGAATGGAAAGGAGTGGGAAAATGGTCAAATGGGTGATGTGACTATTCCCTGGACCTGTCCATGGGTCAGAATATTATTGCTGTTGATGATGAGGTGGAATTACGTGATATCATCTCCACTGTAAATATGCTGATACATGAATTTTTGGCTAGTAGGGACATTGTATAGACGACACATATTCAATAGCTTCTGAGTTGCTGAAGAGACACTATTTTACTTCACATTAATATTAAATTAACATATGCATGTAGTGTTAGCTATATATATTTCATATTAAAAAAAGACTTTTAGTTGTATTTGTTTAAGAGTTTGCAAAGAAACTGTTCTTTGGCATTACCTATTTTTTTCCATTTATATAATGCAAATATTATTTTCTTCAAATAATTTTATTTCCTTACAGTTTCAGCAGTTCAGCAATCTTTTTCAGAGCTACAAAATATTTAAACATATATGACTATAGAAACTATTTTACCATAAATTTATACAAATATTCATATACATTATACTTATTCATCTTAAAATTTTCATTGTAAAAATAGAGTTTGTTTAATATTTATAATATATTATTTAAATAGTATTTGAACGATCAAAACTGTAAGGAAATAAAACTATTTGAAAAAAAATGTTTGCATTATATAAAGTGGAAAAAAGAAAGGTGTTATTAATTATAAATATATATCTTAATAATCATTACATAAAGAATAAAAAAGGAATAATAATAATAATATTTCATAAAGTTTTTATCTTAGATATTTTATGAGCAAAGATCCATTACTACAATATTAGGGGTTAAAGCATTTTTTTAAAAAATCTTCAATTAATAAAATTGTAATTTTTTTTATAACCAAATATTAACTTTTTTTTTTTTTTTATAAAAAAAAAACTAAGCTATTCTTTTTTTGTTTGTTTGTTTAAATTTAATTTAATTTTTAAACATATTTCCTTTTTCAGAAATATATATTTGTTTGAATATATAAATAAAAATAGTTTTACAGATTTTATATTAAATAGTCTATATTCACACATACTATATATTTTAATATAATATTTTTAATGGATGTGTATTTAGTGTGTGGGGTTATCCCTTTATAATTTCTTAATTAGAAAATACTTAGCCTGACAGTTTTACTTTAACTTTGGTCTGGGACAGTTGGCTTTCATTAGCTATTATTCTAGGTAAAGTGCTTTCTAATTAAGTAATTATAACTGGACAACTCCATATATTAAATATTTCCATACTACATCTTTGTTTGCATATTTTTATTCTTATGTTAAAACTTCCATAACAGTTCTTATGCTTTTTATTTATAAATAATTTTATAAATATTCTTGGACATAATGTTTTCGGTCATTATCAATCCACTGTAGAATGAAGGTCTCTCCAAACTTAATTCCATTTTCCCAATCCCTAGCATCTCTTCTCCATAACATTCCAGCTAACTTACTTATTTCATCAATCAGTCTTGCATGTGGTCTTTTTTTTTAAGTTCTTTTAGAATTTCTTGGAAGGGATCCAGATTAAGACTTCAACTGACAGTCTATTATCATAGTTTAGCTCCATTTCACTTTCTTATTCTTTCATTGATGTTGGTAATACTTATTTATCCTCTCGTCCATGTGTTTTATTTTCAATCCCTTTTTTTTACTTCTAACATATATTTCTTCGTACTTTATTAAATGTTCTGAGGTCTCTGAATTGCTCTTTTTATTAAGTGTCCAAGACTCAGATTCATAAGTAATAAATGATAAAGTCCTTTTCAAACACAATACATATTTCCTCTTAAATTCATACATCAAAAGCCAATAAACGCACCACTCTGACAGATTCATATTGATGAGCAACATCCATATTTGTTTACTATATGAATAATCATATAATAATAACAGTTGCAATGACAAGAATAATTGGAATGGATATTAGGAATTTGCCCTGCACAGTTTTTTTAAAGCTTCAAAGAATAATTAAAATATCCTTTCATTTGGTAGAAAACCGTTTTCTGCACCCATTATATAATTATTTAATTTATGCTTTTGATTTATTCAAGCAATTGATCAAGTTTGCATTTTGTACAATAATCTTTCAAAAGAAGTGAATATGGCCTTGTTTTTTATTGGTTACACAGGTATTTGGATGGAATAACTTAATAACCATCACATGATCACCATTTTTATACTTGCTTATGGGTACTGAACTAAGTTCAGACCTATATGACTATCTAAGCTAATGAGCTTCGATTGAAAATATTAAGGTATTTTCAATTTAAGACTCATAGTTTTGTAGTTAAGTGAAGATAAAAAGGTGGTCGCTAGAGGGTTGCTTTAGATCGTAAGATCTAGGTGCATTCTCAGATCCAAGGCTCCTCACTGACAAAGGCCACAAGCCAGAAACTAGTCTGGGGATATTGGATGAGTAGGCACTAGATGGGGATTTTATGCATAAGCCTTCTGACATCCACTGATTACTCTAGCTTGCGGTGTGTGGCAATACATATAGTGAGTTTTTGCCTCACCTGCAATATGTATAGTTTATATTTATGATACGTGCACAATTTTTCATTTTACATACACACACCCATCACTGCACATCTATCTACATATAAACATGCTTATATTAGTGATTGTAATTATTTATATTATAATGAAGAAAAGTTTTGTCAAATATTTATTTTTTATTTAATCTTTATTATATAATTTATCTTATTAACGTTATCAAATTTGCAAATAAGATTTCACTTCATAAGTTAGTCTATATTTTACTTATCTTTTGTTAAACTAAAATCATTTAGATTTTTACTTATTTTTCTTATCTTTTATTAATTAAATAAATATTCAGATCTTTTATAAATAATTAGAACTCAAGTGTACTCAACTGTTTAAATTACAATTCTACATAATAGGAATCTAGTTTCAACATCAAGCTGAAGTTAATAATATTTATTAGACATATTCTTATTGGAATAGGCCTAGCTATGGAGGTTTTAGTACTTCAGGCAACCTTATCTTCAACCCTATTAAATATTCATTTATTTATAAATGTTTGCAAACAAAAACCTTAATTTATAATAAAAAATGTTTTAGTTACTAAAGGTTATTGAAATTTTTTGACATGTTATAAGATTTTCTATTATAATCTTTTCACTTATTCTTTTTTTTTTTAATTTGAATTTATAAAACCCCTCTTCACAGACGCATATTGAGTTCCCTTAACTATCTCACATTGATTTAATTTGAAGAAAAATGATCTTTCATATATGTATATATATTTTACATTTGTATATGATTTTCAAATGCATTCAAGTTATTGGTAGTTCCACAAGTCATGGATATTGGAAAAGCCTTTAGATATGAAGGCTCACAATAAATAAGTAAACAGTGCTTTATCAAGAACCCCTGCTTTTTATAAGATAGAATGTTGCTTCATCAAAGGCTAAATATGGTTTCTGATACAGATAATCTTTCTCTTTTTCTTTAATCACTTAAGTTATTTTGGTTGTCATGAGGTTCTCATGCTGTCAAACATTTTCTTATAGTGTGACAGTCAGATGATATATGTTGGTTTAATCCAGTTTGAATACTAGGCGATAGTACCTCGAGGCCATCCATACGCGAGATATTAAATCAAGAATACTATGACCTCTGCCCTATTTTCCTATTCTCGAGGCTAATTACGAACAAACAACATTATCTGACACACACACAAATTATTTTCTCACCGGCCACAAAGCTTAGCAACAGAGGTAGAGACATGGACGGGAACACCTATGGAGCTAAATAGTTAAATGTGCAATAAAAGTACTAAGAAACATGTGTTTTGCGTGCCTGGATCATTGGAAAAGTAAAATAAAGCATTATAATAAAATTAAGAAACTCAAGCTTTTTATAGTTAAATAATATGTTTAATTAATGACTTTAAAATATTAAGAATGTTTTTAATGGCCTCCGCTATTCCCCTAAATTAATGAAAAACTAATTAGACACTAAAAACAGATTAAACGATATAATATTTTTGTGGTCTAAGTCTTTTCTTCCCAATTTTAATAAAATTGTCAATTCGAATCTCCTCGATAAAGTACAATAGTAAAAATCTTTCGCAAAGCATTTTCTAATTGCTTTGTGCTAAAAACACAGTTTAAAAATTATTTAAAATGTATATAGCTAAATCAGATATACGTAATAAGCTACTGGCGGACACACACGTATATATATTTAAGACTAGTCTAATAAAAATGGTTACATTACAAATATTAAATAAAACAATTCAAAATATAATTCAATTAAGAAAGATATGAACAAAAGGGTAGAAAGTAAATAGTTCAATGGAGGAAAGATATGATTACCGTCCTGGTTCCTTGGTCATGTTTCCTACGGCGTTCGTGGCTTGATCCGACCGTTGATAGGTATTTGTCCGGACAAGGAAAATGGAAATAAGTAGCATGCTTTTATGAAAAGTCCTACAGACATAGCACAGAGTTCAGATGACTATTGAGTAGATACTAAGGCATTTTGATGGTATTTAGGCGATAGGCAAAGCTATTTATTTGCCTAGCCAAGCATAGTAGAATCCATCAAATTCATATGACTTTTAGCTTGAGCATGTTCAAACTTCTCCATGATTTTGAAGACGACAGTTGTCTAACTTTTTGGAATAAAATCTCCACAAGCAAAATCTGAAAGAGTTCTCCACAGAGAAATCTGAATGCCAGCAAGAAAACTCTGAATCACCAAGTCTTTTGTTTTCACCCTCTTTGTCAGCTACCTTCTGTTGTTTGTATGATCTTAGATCTTGATAAGCCCTCATGCTCCTTTGTTTCAAGGTAACATTTTCTAAAAATAACCTTTACTTTTTTACTCTAAATTTCTTTCTTTAAATTTGAATTTTATTAATTAAAAAAGAAAGAGAAGACCATCTTTAATTTGCCTTGAATGGGCTAATTAATTAAAAATATACATTCTTTTAGAAAATGTTGGTACGCTTATCTCAAAATCAAATCATACTAAATATTTTAACAAGACTTAAAAAGAAAAATACATTCTTATTTTTTTTAATAAAATAAGCATTTTATTTCAGCAGAATTTTGCATTAACTCATATATATATATATACGCTTGACGTATATGTATGTTTGACTAATAGGTTTTACAAGTAATTTTTATTAGCAGAAATCTAATCTTAGAAATGGAATTTATTTAAAATGAAATAGTTAAATGCAAAACCCTGCTGATATTGGACTGTAAACTTAATTCAGGCCTACAATATTAATTAGGTTTATAGGAGGCTGTGAAGCATGGATCGGACTTCAGATCCATTGCTTCAATAGTAACCACGATAATGCGATTATGTGTTTGTACATTATTTCCATCCTTAACTACAAGTATAGCACTTCTCATTCAATTTCCTTTTTTTTTTCTTTTTTAGTTCAGATCCTCAAAAATTAAAAACGCAATGATAGGGACAGGCTTAGTAGGTTGCAGTCCTTAATTCTGGTCTTTGCTTGAGGAAGTAGAATCACTAATGTATATGATTTATGCTGTAGTTTTAAATATTTAACTTTTGAATAAATATACTCGTAGATATGTATACTATACATTAAGCAAAGAAAATGTATCGTACATTAATTATATTATTAATCATTAAGTCATATATCGCCATTTTAAAACAATCTGATTACTGTTGTGTTTGCAAAAAAACTTTATGGGATGTTTTTTGAACGATCTTCAATTACCTATTGTTTTCAAAATTTTCTGTATTAAGCTATGCAAATAATCGGATGGCTTTATCATGTGGGAGTTTGTAAGAAGCTTGAGCACTGAAAAAGTCAGAACTGGTATCCGAGGACTTGAAGATACAGATTCTGTCACTTTATCATTGCCCTAAATCGTGAAAGATAAAATAAATATATCAAATAACATTATTGCAGTGAGTTGGTAAGAAGTTTGAGCACCGAAAGTGGCAGAACCTAATTTGATCTGAGGATCTTAAAATTCAGGGACATTAAATAATAATAATGGCGGCTTTATTGCTTGGAAGTTTACAGGAAGTTTGAGTGCCAAAAAATGCCAGAGTCGGGATTATTCCAAGGACTCCATGCTGTAGAGTCTTGACATTACCACTTTATTGGACAAATAAAGGAATTAAAACCTGTGTTATAATTAGGATTGTGTTAAAAGTACATGCAAGTTAATATTTTATTAAATAATATTAAAAATAATAATTCTTAAGAGTAAAGAAGTATTTTTAAGATCATTATAAGGTAGTAAAAAGTAATAAAACAAAGCATTGTGAAATAAATAGTTTGAAATAAATGTTATAAATATTAAGTGAGATCAGTTTTATGTAAGTAAGATAGTTTTAACTTTGCTATTTAAAACATTGAAGAATAAGAATTGAAAGTTCTTTAATGTATTAATTAGTCATAATTATAAGCAATTATATGTTCTTTCTTATATACTTATTCAATGCAGCATTTTGTTCTTATTATTGTTTTACTTGCTTATACTTTAAACAATCATCAGAGCTAATATATATGAATATAATAGAAATAACATTATATTTGTACAATTCTTAATTTATTAATAAACATTTATGAAGTGTGACCAGGTCTATTTTCTGTAATCTAATACCATCTTTTGGAAACATAAGATTATGTTGGTATTAAGTGGTTGTTTAATGTTGTAAAAATATTAACAGTGATTTTTATGCTATTTATACTTTCATCATTGAAAGAATTAACTGATTGAAGTGGAGTGGGGCTGGACATATTGCCAGAAGAGATGATAATAGATGGACTGTTGAAATCTTAAATTGGTTTACAAGAGATTGTAAAAAAAAAACAACCTAAAAAGAGACCATATATGAGATAGATGGATGAAATAAGGAAGTGTACTCTGGTGATGTAGAGAAGAGAGGCTAGAGATTGGAAGTGGATTGAAATTGGAAAGATCTTCATCCTGTGGCGTATCGATAATGGCTGAAAATCACCATGGTGATGATGATGTCTTGGCTTTATTTTGTTAAGATTTTAATGAGCACATAAATAACTTTTATAACTGTCAACTATATAATAGTAATTGTATAAAGCTATTCACAAACATTAGTAAGATTATTCACAAAACCGATTCCCATGGGAGCATTTTTAATTGAACTTGTAAATAATGCTCACTTTTTATTATCTCCTGCCTTTTATCTGACTAAATAAATGGACATTCATATAACAAAAAATGGGTGTTATTTACAAATTTAATTAAAAATGATTCTTTGTGAATCTGGCTTGTGAATTATCTTTATAGGGTTTTCAGACTTGAATGTTCTGCAATAGATTTGTTTTATTTTGTGCGGAAGGTATTGGTAGCTCTAACATGGCTATATTCCTCAGTTGAATTTTTTTAAGAAAATATATATATTAAATTTAATATAACTAATTACAACTTTCATCATATATATCTGGGGGGTCAAAACTTTTAGGTGTTGGGGGTGACTTTTTTGGTAAAAGCGTACCTGAGGGGGTCTGTTTTTTCAGGACTTTTAACCGGAAACCAGAGAAACTATTGTTCCCAGGACAGAAAAAAATAACGGTTTGAAGACCTGGTTTTTTTAGAATGGTCTTATAAATTGGTGATTTTTTTTATAAGGACTTTTTAGGTACTCAGAAATGTTGGTGACATTTTTAGAATACACAAACTCATGAAATTTTTTTCTATAAGATACGAACTGTTCAAGACATTTTATATGACTACTATTAAATTACCTCAGCTCCCTCTAGTATTACAATTTGTTCATGTCACTTTATAAAATATTTATTAAATAACAATTATTAAATTACTATATGAAGTGTTTTAAAAAGTTCAAACTTTTTTGTTTTAAAATCAGTTCGTTAAAATCTTTGTTTCTCCAGAACGAGTTATGTTCATTTCTCCTTGGGAAAATGGCAATTAAATATTTCTAAGAATGTTAGCTCTAGTGTTACACAAAAATAATTTAATTCTTTTCGGTTCTTCCAACCTGGGTTTATTTTTGAGATCAACAATAGCAACATGCGTTATTTTAAATTTAACTATTTTTAAATTAGAATAATTTTCAATTTTTTCTTATTTTAATTTTTATATTCAAATCATCTCTGAATTTATCACCAATTTGTTAATGTTCACATCAGTTTTGTGGTCAACTTCTGGAGACTTTTAATTTACCGCGGTCGACGTCTTGGCATATAGAATCTGCGATATACATTTTTGACATGTATACATGCATAAATTCATCAAGAAGATTATCATCAGAAATAGTCACTTGCAAATGAACATGGGGCTATAGACAAGAATTAAAAAATAATACATTAGCGATGTCTTTAGCAGTTACTACACAAATCAATCTGTGACACACAAATACATTCACATATAGAATATACTACTCTGTTATTCTGTTTATTTGATATTTTGTGATGCTATCTTAATTTCTTCAATAGAAAAGTTTTTTTCCCCAAATTACTTCAATACCTTGTCAAATTCTAGCTCTTCAGTGTATTCCCTTTTCTTCCGTATTGGCTCAGTAGAAACAATATCGCATATCTTTAAAATGTCTGGGATAATCCTTATAATGGAGATGGGGTCTATTTCTTTTATAAAAACTATACTCATGACTTTAAAACATTTTTTTAGGGGTTTTATATTCTTCATTCATTTCATACAGAGGAATCCAAAGTATATTTTAAACAGGCAAAAACTCTCCATACAGTAATGCCACCCTGTGCTAACCAGAGTAATAAATGGATGCCATAAGGCTTGTGCATAAAATCCTTATCTAGTGCCTAATCATCCAATATCCCCACACTAGTATCTGGCTTGTCGCCTTCATCAGTGAGGACCCTTGGATATGAGAGCACTGCACCTAGATCTTAGGATCTAATGCAACCCTCCAGCAACCACCTTTTATCTCTACTTAACTATAAACTATGAGAATGAAATTTCAAAACACAAAAATATTTTCAATCTAAGCTCAATAGCTTCTATAGTCATATGGGTCTGAACTCAATTCAACACCCATACATTTTGGTGACTGGCTCTTTAACAACCATAGCCACCACTATCCTATTAGGCAGGATTGGTGTTAAACCACCAAACATCACATAGTCACCATCTCATGCTAGCACATAATTGTTATTAAATGCAAAAACTCTCCATACAGTAGTGCCACAAGCCAGAAACTAGTCGGGATATTGGATGAGTAGGCACTAGATAGGGATTTTATGCACAAGCCTTCTGGCATCCATTGATTACTCTGGTTAGCACAGGGTGGCACTATTGTATGGAGAGTTTTTGCTTGTTTAATAACAGTTATGTGCTAGCATAAGAGATGGTGATCATGTGATGTTTAGTGGTATATTATTTTTATGATCTCGCCACTGTATTTTTAAAACCTCCAAATGAAATTTTTCTATAGTCTTTATATTTTGGTAATAGTATGTCCAAGTTTCACTTCCATACAATAAATATACAGCAAATTTAGTTGCAAAAATTATTATTATGAAATATCCTGTCTTTTATCATGTGTCAAAAGCAACAACAGCATGTTTGAGTCTGTGCTGAACCTTAATATTTAAGTGTACTCTTCTACCTAGCTATCAGGGTATATAAATTGATTTACACTCTCAAATTGTTAACCATTACAAAGTAAAAATTGAAGATTTTTTTTCCACCACTGTCTCGAAAAGAACTTTAGTTTTTTTCAACATTCATTACTAAACCCAAATCATATCTTACATTAAAAATATTAAATACCCTCTGTAGATCATTTTTTGAACTGCCAAGGATATACAATTATCAGCACACTAAATCCAGATTCCAAGAACTAGTTCCATGGACCATAGCCATAAAGATTAAAATAATGTTAGAATAAGGTATACATCCTTGCTTAATGCTTTTTTTCATGTGTCAAAGCATCGGCCGGGAAGCGAACCCAGGACAACTGTTTGTAAGTTAGCTGGGCTGACCACTCGACCACCAATGCTTGACTATTTTTCCTTTCAAATGCCTCAGATTTTCACTTGTAGCAATAACACTTTCCTCTAATTTTGTAAATGCAGAAATTATATAATATAAATAAACTCTGATGGATAGCCAATTAATTTTAAGCAGTATTGTAAAACTATTTGATGAGCCGAGTCAAAAGCTTTGACCAAAGCAATATGTAAATCACTCATTTGTTTCCAACACTTTTTTTTATTTGCTTGGCAACAGAAACCATATCGATAGTGTAACGGTAAGAAAAGTAGAGCTGCTTTAACCTAACCTGGAGATGCAGATAAAGGGGGTTTGAACCTCACCTACTCCTCTAGATTGCTACTAAGTGACTTACTTCCCAAACCTCACTAGAATTTAATCTTAATGTATGCCCGGTGGTCAGGGAGAGAAGAGACCACGAAAAGGAATTTTTACATATATAATGATCAGATGCATATACGTATGTCACAAAAGAAAATAATACTAAATGGTTTTATTTATAGTGAATGAAAGATAACTGAAACTTTTATTATTTACATTAAAAGAATTCATACAATGCTTTATTAATAGAACGCAGGCTATTTTCACTGCAACCGGATAGACATATATGAAAGATCCATTGATCGTAATGATAAGAACAGACAAAATTTTTACGTTATAATTTCTTCTTTAAAATATTCCAGCCAATGGAAGTGTTACTAAAAGAAATCAAGAGAGAGAGAGACATGATTCATTAACTCTGTGGTTGGAGAACAGAAATAAATAGGTGGTCAAACTCAACTAAACACTTTGGACAGGTTTAAATCACAGCCCTACTTATGATTTAAGAAGAATGATAAAGTGACCCCAGCGAGAATTTCCAGCCATAATTGAAACATTTCTATGAGATTTTGAGAAAGGTTTCCTAATAAATATAAATATACAAGACCATGCACAAAGGCAGTAGCATATAGTGGGCTGTGAGGCTCGAGACATAACAGTTACCAAGAGGTTAACACCAGACCGGATAGCTCATCCGTCTCTAAACTAGGTTAGAGAGAAAAATGGAACCCGTTCACTAAATGCGTGACCCGGATTCAGGATCGGAGTTTTTGTTGCTTATGTCCAGTTACGTACATTGAAAGGACTGAAATCGACATGAGATCCAGAACAATTTATTTGTTTTTCAGAAGGTCCAAATATAGGTATGTTAACCTAAGCAAACTTGGCAAAAAAAACCCTGTAATTTATGCTGAGCGGCCCAGTAGATCACCCGAGGCACGATACCATATAAATACGGTCAATGACCTTTAAATTTAAAAAAGAAACCCTCTGCAAAATATATATCTTAGGAAAGCTCAACTATCACTGAAAATCCGCAGAAAAATAGTAACTTCACCTTTATAAAATTTGAATTAATAAAAAGAACAAGTGGGCGTGTATTTTATTTATTTAGTTGAAATTTAACCCATTCACCACTAATGCGATTTAATAATTTTTTAATACATATTGTCAAAATGTACTCTCTCTTATTACTAAGATATAAATGCGAACGTTTTATTTCACGCTCTTCAAAATATAACTTTAAATTTGTAACCCTTCATTGACTAAAATATAATGGCATTTGATAAGGATCCTTCTTTTATATATATATATAAAAAACTAAGTTAAAGTTTGGAAAGTTTTATAATAGAATATTTAGCAATTTAAATCTTGATTTTAAAATAGAGTTTTGCACTTTCTATGATTTGCTTCCTTTTCTTTCTAAATAAATAGTTATATAAAATAAATAACTTAATTACGGGAGTATAATGGCGGAAAGTTAAACGAAGCATTTTTCAATTAAATTAATAAGAATTACCACCGCCATTATATGTAATAACCCTACCACCCATTAAAGTATTTAAAGAAAAAAGAAAGCAATTAATGAAATATAATTTCACAAGACTTGAATACATAGATTTAAAAAAACATATATATATAGAAAAGCATAAATATACATTGAAATTGCAAATTACAAAGATATTTTAATAATTTATGGGAACGTTACCGGTAATTAGATGGGTGGGTTAAAATGAGTTCATTTGATGTTTCCCCACAGGTCTTCTCGGTTCTTCAAATTTGTTTTCCATGTTTTTGAGGGCAGATTTTCACGGATACAGGGCAGATACTTTTGTTCTCTGGCTGGCTTACATGATTACGACTCCGACCTCAGGAACAGCTCAGGAGAGCGAAGGCAAAGAAGTTACCCCTGCATTTTTGCAGAGCAACACATTTCTGGATTTTTTTTATTTATATGCTGAAAGAATAGAGTGCAGCTTGAAGTAAGTACAGCAAGCAAGAGTTCGCTATATTGTCCAATCTTTCAGCAAAATTTCTTCCAACAAAATTCTTAAGATTTCTCTCTGACCTTCAGCACCGGTTACCCGCAAGCATAAGACCCAGAACAAAAGAAAAGTTCTTTATTTGTACCCTGTTTTCCATTATGTTTTTAATCTGCTAATTAGTAGCGAATCATGCCCGTTGTTTCAAATTTTTCCTGTTATCTATTCTTTTATCTAGTTCAGAAAAATGTTTTATTAATTAATTCCTTTTCTTAATGGATTCTATTTAATTAAGAAATTTTATCTTATCGAATTCTTCCAACATATATTTTGAAAATAGTTGCAAATATAATTTTAACTTTCTATATTTTATTTTATTAAATCTTTTTTCTTTAACACAATCTCTTCTTTAATTTAGGCAACTATTTGAGAAAACGATAAATTTAGTTTGAAAAAGAAACATACATTCACTGTGGTTGGACTTAGGGTCTTAGTTAGTCCACAGTGAATGGTGAAGCCAGCATATATATATATTTATATATATATGCACAGCTTCAATAGTGATTCTTGTTCTAAAACTATAATGGGTTTCTGGTAACCGTTAATCTATGACTGGAAGTAACCTATTCAACAAAATTCTTGAAAGTGTAGTTGTTATAATGGATAATAATGATATTCCAGGATAATTACTACAATTTTATCTATTTCCTTTGTTTTAAAAAATTTGAACATTTTTGAGATTGAGTGGCAAAATGTCATAGATCCATTATATTTCTAGAAAATTCCAATATTTTTGAAATTAATATAACATTACCATATTTTAAAACTTTTCCAGGTAGCTCATCAAGACCTGTAGGTTTTCCATTTTTAAGGTTACAAAGAACTGTTTTGATTCTACTAAGCTCGATATCTTTGTCCAAATCTAAATAAGTTGTTAAAATGGATAAATCTCAAAAGTTGTCGTCTTATATCATTATCCAAAGGATGTTCAAAATACTTTTTCCCCCTGTTTAAAATATCAGTGTCATCATGTGATAAGAGCATCATTGATGGATTTAATAGGATTATGATATAATTTTTCAAGTTCATTGTTTTCAATACATTGACAAAGGATCTAAAATGACCATGATTATTAATGTTTTTCTTTTCAATTCTAATCTGCCGATCATTTTTAAGCTTTTTGTTAGTGGTTGAACTTCAGTCTTTAAATCGCTAATGTACCAGGAACTTATGTCTACTCATAAAACAGAAATTTTAATTCAGGAAAGTTCTTGAAACTACTATCCATATATATACAAAATTTTATTTTATCCATTTGAGACAAATAAATAATTATACAGATCCATTATGGATAAGGTCGACATACATGTGCAGTAATTCAAATAACCAGTCACATGCCGTCTACATACTCAGCTAAGAACCTATTTCTCTTAAGTTAAAAATGAACTGTCCGACAAGATCAAAATGACATGTGATAAATTTATTCATTAACGTATAATACATTGTACAGGCATAACACCTGCATTTATATATGTAATATATGTAGGATTCAAACTCAGACTTTCACTCAGTACCATCTTATATTGCTGACCCACCTGACCACACACATGTTGAAAAGATAAACAATCACCAACATACTCATCTTGCGCTGATTATACACAACATACAAATATATACATAAAAAACAGGATGATAATTGACACACACAGATAGATATTCACAAATATTTTGCAAATTTACCATAAATCTTTATCAGTTATTCTACAATAGTGATAATGTTACACGTGATTACTACATATATATAAATTGACAGTTAATAGCATAAAAGAAATTAACTAATACAACATTATTACTTATTATTATTAGGTCTTTCTGGAAAATAAATCTCGCGATATTTCTTTAAAGATACATATGATTATACAAAAGGAAACACTCTTTTACTTTAAAATAAGGGAATTTACCTATTTTAAGGCACTTTCTTGGATCTCATTTCATGTTCATATTCTTTATAGTGCATAACCTACTCTTGTTTGATCATAGAGATCACATGTCTTCAAGCTTTAGGTCAGCATATGTTAAATTTAATCTGCCATGATTTTCCATTTCTTAAAATTTTGAAAACAATCGCAGTTCACTTTCATAAACAATTTTTTTTTTTTTTATCAAAATTACCACAGCATAAATTCTCCACCAAAGTTTAACTAAGAATCAATTATATTCAGTCAAATGGATTGACCAAACGTCTGATATTTTAAGCAACAAAATGCCCTCCAATCTTTATTTTCACAAACCAACTGCAACCAATTATCACCAAATCTTTTTCTTTTTTTTTTCTTCTTTTAATTATTACTACTGGTTGTAAATTCGTTTCATCCCTGCCTCTCTATAATTACATCTATTCAGTTTAAAGTTTTGTTATCTATAAAAAGAAAAAATAATATTCTTCAATTTCAATTTATAGATAAGTGTTGGAATTTATATGATTCTATTAACTAATACATTGCACAGACTTAAACCTGCATTTATATATAGCCTGTACAATGTATTAATTGATATAAATAGTGTGTAAAAGGTCTGCCCATCCCTCACATATGTATATATAAATGGATTATTCTCCTGTACATGAGGGGTTAGAATGACTAATATGTCAACAGGGGTAGGATGACAACTTTGGCACCATTAAGGGTTTTGAACATTCCATCATCAGATTTTCAATGAAATGGAAGGCTGAAGAGTTATGAGTTGGAATAGTTTGAAGCCTGTCCATTAAAGTATGAATATTGGCTATCTTAATATAAAGCTGAGTACTGATTATATATATGTGTGAGGATAGTAATCTAGACCAACTGATGATTGCTGGTTTAGCATGAAATACGTCTATTGGTGATTATTTATCTTTTCAACATGTGTGTGATCAGGTGGGTCAGCAATATGAGATGGCACTGAGAGTGGTGGGTCATGTGAAAGTCTGAGTTCGAACCCAGCATATGATTCTATTAATGTAAATTCTTTTCTCTTATCTACTTATAGTAACAAAACTTTAACAATGGTAATACTGAACAATCCAAATAAAATAAAATATTCTATGTTTGTGATTATAATCAATATTTACACATGTTTGTTTTATCGACATAACTGAAATAATTAAGGATTTTGACTAAAATATTTGTTAATTTTATTGTACCAATTTTTTTGTTTTTAATAAAATAAAAACAATGAACGAAAAAAATAATTTGTAAATATTGTAATGCTATATTGCAGAATGTCTGTCTCTAGATTGAGATCATTCTAATATTGGTATTTGAGTATTAACTAAGCTATGTCGTACTACACAACCCACTGGTAGATATAATCATCAAAGAACCAAAACAATGTCATGGCAACTGAAACATTGGCATGACTAATCGATAGAAGCGGTCAAAGTATTTTCGTGGTCCCCTTCGAGATTTTAAAATACTTGGGTGAATTCTGGGTAAATATCTGTCTTTTACCTGCTTGCGTTGACCAAGTGAGACGCGTTTTTTTTTTACAGTGTCTGATCCGCCATTGTAAGAATTGAATATTTTTTGATTGCTTATTTTATATTTTGATCGTTCAACTATTGCTGATTTTATTTACTAATTTTATTACTAATTTATCAAATTGTATTCCTAATTTATCAAATTTTATTACTAATAAAGCCATATTAAGTTATTGGGACTTACAGTCTTTTCTGAAATATTATACTATATTATTAATCTCAGCATTTAAAATATTGCATGTTTTCCTTTAATCGTGTGACTAATATATGACATGATCATTGGCAGAAAACCAGTCATGATTTTTCCTAGTGAATTCAATAATAGATTTACTTGTATATGTAACGCAATTCTTAGGATAATTCCACGCCTCGGGAACGTGACAAACCTGAAAGTCCAAATTGACAATTTTAATATTTAATAGCTATGAAATTCATCAAAAATAGAAGACACTTCTAAAGAATGAACATCTTTGTGTGTGTGAATATAATTGGAATAAGGTCTATTTTTAATCTCTAATTACTATAACAATATAGCATTAAAAAATACATATTACTTACAAGTTAAACATAACATTCTTAAACATATACAGTACTTGAATATTGTAATGAGAACTTCTAATGAGAGATTTGCTTAACGATAAATTAATTTAAAGAAAAAATTATTACATTTAAATTAAAGACTATTTTTACAAATGCTAATGACTACTCTGTAGTATTTAAGATAACATATTGATAAAAGAAAATGTTTTTTAGAATATTTATAAATAAAACAAGTAGATAAAAATATAATGTTGACTGTTATATCTATTCACAGAACAAACAAGCCTGAATATGAAGATAATTCACAGGCTAGATTTTCAAAGAATCATTTAAATGAGATAGGCATTGAAGTATTATAACTTTATCTTTTTTATTGCATTGCCAAATTCGTCTAATATTATTATCTATCTTTATTACTTCTTACAATGCTTTTTTACAATCCAGACAGTTTTGATTGCCCCAGAAATCTTCATCAGAACTATAACAAACACAATGGAAATAAAACCACCAATCATCACGTGATCATCTTTTCTTATGCTTGCTCATAACTTATTAAAACAGGCAAAACTCTCCATATACAGTAGGGCCATTCAGTGCAAGCCAGAGTAATCAATGCATGCCAAAAGGTTTATGTATAAAACTCCCTATCTAGTGCCTACTCATCCAATATCCCCAGACTAGTTTCTGGCTTGTGGCTTTCATCAGTGAGGAACCTTGGATCTGAGAGCACTGCACCTAGATCTTAGGATCTAATGCAACCCTCTAGCAGCCACCTTTTATCTCTACTTAACTACAAAACTATGAGAATGAAAACACAATAATATTTCCAATCTAAGCTCATTAGCTTATATAGTCATATAGGTCTGAACTCAGTTCAGTACCCATACAATTTGGTTCCTTTTTGTCTGTTTTAATCACAATAGAAATACATGAATACAAATATACATGAACATATAATTTTACATAAATATATGTTCATGTACATTTGTATTCATGTATTTGTATTATATTTGTTATAGTTCTGAAGAAGATTTCTGGGGCAATCGAAACTGTCTGGATTGTAAAAAGCATTGTAAAAAGTAATAACGAACACAGATGATATTAATATTATAGAGATTGGCATTGATATGGATGTTCTTTACAGTTTCATTTAAATGATTCTTTGAGAATCTAGCCTAGCCTGTGAATTATCTTAATATTATATTTGAACACATTTGTTCCATGAATAGGTTTCTATTCTTAGTGTTAAATATTAATAAGCCATAAAATTATTTACATGCTTGTTAAAATAATTAGTATTTCATGTAAATTAATATTTAAAACTGTAAGACAACTTGATTAATGTGAAAACAGAAATTATCACTTAGTAGAAGGTTTCAACCTTTCAAAGTATTATACTTGATTTATTACTTATAACAAACCGAAAATCAAATAAAAGTGATAATCTCTCATTGACAAAACAGATTGCCATTCTTATAATGAAAGAGTGGGCACTATTTATTAAATTCCTTTAAACGTTGCATTTGGAAATATGCTTATGTTATTTAGATATTTGTTTCATGAATAAGTTTATATCCTTAATGTTACATATTTGATAAACCATAAAATTATTTCTGTACTCGTTAAATCATTAAAACATTTACTGCAGAAACAGAATTTATAAACAAGAAACTATAAAAATTGAGACAAAAATACATAGAGATGAAAACAAAAATCATCATTTTCAAATTTGAAAATAAAAGATATCCTCAAATGAGATATTAGATGAAAAATAAATATTTAATATATAATTATGTTTTGATTCTCTGTCATTGTAACTATTAATGTAAAAGAAATTACTAAACCAGAGTTTAAATTTAATCAAATTTAGTGCACCAAGTACACTTTCAACACTTTTGTGTCATATTCATGGTTAGTCTGCTGAGAACATTAATTTTGCATCATATTCATGGTTAATCTGCTGAGAACATTAATTTTGCATCATATTCATGGTTAGTCTGCCGAGAACATTAATTTTGCATCATATTCATGGTTAGTCTGCCGAAAACATTAATTTTGCATCATATTCATGGTTAGTCCGCCGAGAACATTAATTTTGCATCATATTCATGATTAGTCTGCCGAGAACATTAATTTTGCATCATATTCATGGTTAGTCTGCCGAGAACATTAATTTTGCATCATATTCATGGTTAGTCTGCAGAGAACATTAATTTTGCATCATATTCATGGTTGGTCTGCTGAGAACATTAATTTTGCATCATATTCATGGTTAGTCTGCCGAGAACATTAATTTTGCATCATATTCATGGTTAGTCTGCCGAGAACATTAATTTTGCATCATATTCATGGTTAGTTTGCCGAGAACATTAATTTTGCATCATATTCATGGTTAGTCTGCGAGAACATTAATTTTGCATCATATTCATGGTTAGTCTGCCGAGAACATTAATTTTGCATCATATTCATGGTTAGTCTGCTGAGAATATTATTTTTTTTCTGATTTGAATACTATTTGATTTTTGGTTCATTACCTATTCATTTTGTGTAATGAACCACACCTCTTATTTTATGTTTGCAATTATATCTTCATATATAATTTTATATTTAAACTATTTTAATACTTTTTACATTAATATTTAATATATAGGGTATATTAGCACAGACTTTCACATGACCCATTACTCTTCACTCCATCTCATAACACTGATACACTTGAACACATATATGTCTAAAAGATAAATAATCACCAATATACGTATTATTTCATGCTAAACCAGCAATCATCAGTTGGCCCAGGTTATCATCTCCACCCATACCTGCAATAAGTGCTCAGATATATGTTAAAATAGCAAATCTTCATACTTTAATGAACAGGCTTCAATCCACTCCAACTCTTCAACCATCCATCCAATTGAAAATCTGATGATGGAATGCTCAAAGGCCACCATGAGGCTGAGATTCTTGTCACACCCATGTTAATCTAAAGTCAATCTGACCCCTCATGTAATCCATTTAATACATATACGAGAAATGGGCAGACATCTCTACTATGTAATAACTGATATACAGGCTTATTATATACCAGTATCAATATATGTAATATATAGGGTATATGAGTACAGACTTTCACATGACCCACCACTCTCCACCCTATCTCATAACACTGATACACTTGAACACATATTTCGAAAAGATAAATAATTACCAATATAGGTATTTCATGCTAAACCAGCAATCATCAGTTGGCCCAGATTATCATCTCTACACTTATATGCAATAAGTGCTCAGATATATATTAAGATAGACAATCTTCATGCTTCAATTGATAGGCTTCAATCCATTCCATTTAATATATAAATAATGACTGATTTTCTCTACAATATAAGTATCAATCTTCCAAATTAAAAGACAATGAAGTAGGATGAAGTAGCATAAGAATATATAATTAGTAGGCAGTATATAATAAATATATTATTTGAGAAAATTAAAACTACAAGCTAGCATTAAAATTAAAATTTATAAATTATTAATTGTGCAAGGCAGTTGAATTAATAATCTAAAATTTGAGGCAGAGGGGAGAGATGGTTATAAAAATACATAAAATGTAAAATGAATAAAATTACTAATACATTAAATTAGTGTAAAATAAACATTAAAATTATAAATTATTGTCTAGCGTTGGTGGCCTAGCGGTTAGCGTAGCTACGTTCCAAGCTGCCGGCCCGGGTTCGCTTCTTGGGTTCTCTTCACGGTCAACGTTTTGACATATGAGGGGGAAAAAAATTATAAATTATTAAAAACGAAATTAATAAACATGTCAACTATTAAAACAAAATAGTCATTAAAATTAAGGGGATATACAAAATTGAAGAATATTTGAAGATAAGTTTAAAAGATTAAATAAATGTATAGGTCAATAAAAAATAGATTTAATGAATATACAATAGATGAAACATTCAACGCAAAAATAAACTGGACCAATTATTCAATCAATATAATGGAAAGAAAAAGCAAAAACATTAATAATCAAAGTAAGTAGAAGTTAAATCAATAAAATTACTATTAAAAACAACTTAATACACATTTGTAATATTTATTGTTCTTATAACAATAATATAATAAATAAAATAATATTCAATTGAAAATATTGTTAAAGATGACAAATCAAATAAGGAAATGTATATATATTTTAATTAAAAAACCCAACTATAATATTAGAAATAAATATAGTCAAAGTTAAAAAAAAAAAATTTTAAATAAAAAATTTACACAATTTAGACAATATATATAATGAATAATATTGCTATAGTTTGAATAATCTCCATCTAATGAATGAACTAATAAAAATTATTAAGATAACATCATCATCATCAACCATTATCAATCCACTGCAAGATGAAGATCTCTCCAAGTTCAATCCATCTTTTTCTATCTTTAGCTTCTCTTCTCCACATCACCCCTGCACACTTTCTTATTTCATCCATCCATCTCACATGTGGTCTCTTTCTGGGTCTTTTACAATCTCTTGGAATCCAGTTCAAAATTTCAACTGTCCATCTATTATCATCTCGTCTAGCAATATGTCCAGCCCAACTCCAGTCTTTTAATTTTTTCAATGAGATCAGTAACACCTGTTTGTTCTCTTACCCATACATTGCATTTTTGATCTCTTTTTGTTACTCCCAATGTGCATCTCACCATACTTCTTTGAGTGGTCTGAAATCTCTGTATTGCTCTTCTATTAAGTGTCCAAGTCTCAGATCCATAAGTAAGAACTGGTAAAACATATTAAGATAATATATGTATTTTTATATGTCAAAGCGTTGATCAGGAAGTGAACCCAGGCCAGCTGCTTAGAAGGCAGCTATGCTAACCGTTAGGTCACCAATGCTTGACTAAGATAATATATGTATTTGTAATTACTAAATACACATAGCTTAAGGGAAAATAAATTATATTTTTATGCATTACGAATAAACAACACACGGTCTACCTATCCTTTAAGCTTAGAAGATTTTTAAGCTACCATTCATTAATGTTGCTGAAAATGATATCCTAAATATAGCTTAAATCTTTCTGAAATTAGATTTATATAATTTAGGACTGAGATGACATTTAATTTTTAACAAGCAGTATGTATAACTTAACAGAAATATGTAAATTAAGCGGAAATAAAGTACAATGCACTGTGAATAAACAGCGCATCTTTTTTTATTAATATTTGTAGACATTGTCTATTCATCATGCTTGCAGGAAAGATAGTTTACTTTCAATTAATTTACATATATTTTCATTAAGCTGTACATATTTAGTAATTACATTTCTAAGTAATTAAAATGGAAGTAACTGTACCTTCCGTTGAGTTATGTAACATCAACCACTATGAAAAGTTATTGATAATTTATCTTTTAGTTCTGTTATTAGATAAGCTTAGTTTTTAGGCATAGGTTTAAACTAAATGATGAATTTTGTCTATTATTTTAATTTATGCATGATTAAATAATCTGATACCACCATTGACATACTCAGAGGATCAAAACAAAGTCTTAGTTTTAACAACCTTTGAATATCAAGTGAAAAATCAGTTTAATAAATGCAATAATAAATAATCCTAACTTTAAATATAAGTTATTGAAACAGAAATCATTGTAAATGTTCCCTATAGGTTAGAACTATAACAAAAAACAGCTTATATAACAACAGAGCTAAAAGATAGATTGATATTTTATCTTTTCGTAGTTGTTGATGTTGCATAACTTAGTGGGAAATATAATTATTTCTGTTTCAATTATTTACATTTAAAGTTGTGTTTATTATTACCATTACATTTATAAAAATTAACTCAAGTTAGTGTTTTAGATAATTAAAATGAGATACCATTTCAATCCTGTAATATGTAAATCCGATTTCAGAAAGACTCCTACTATATTTAAAATCTGGCTATTATATAAATATTATCTAAGTTTAGGGAATAAGTAAACTACTATTCTTTATTAATATTTAGTAATACTCTTTATTCACAGTATATGAAAGTCTAGTTTACTTATGCTAATACCTATTATGGCTGAAATGGTTTGCACTGAGCACAAGGTAAAGGAGGCTTGCTTTATAGCAGAAGATCCCAACTCCATCAATAGGAGAGATGTTTGCTTTTTTGTTTTGAAAAAATGGGCAGTCTAAGTGATTTTCATATATTTGCATACATCTATACTAGACGGGCTGACTACAAACATTATTATAAGCTATGAATATGGGAGCACGAAGTTCCCGAAAGCTCTAAGCAAATATAAACTTTTAATTTAGCTTCATGGATGTATGTTTCAAGCACAATATGTGTAAATTTTAATTACGGTGTTTATGGTTACATAGACTTTTATTATTTTATAAGTAATTTGTAATTTACTTCTTATTTTATTGCTTTATGTAGTATTATTCATGTTAATTGAATTTAAATATATAATATAATAATCAAATGGGTTTATCATTTGCGAATTTATAACAAAATTTAAGCATCAGATGCCACAAAACTAGGCATGATCCACAGATTTCCAAGTTCAGAATTTACCATTCTACTATTGGATTAAATCAAGCAGAGCAATAGGTGTATTTATTATTGGGTATAAAAATTTATATAACAAATAATGTATGTAATAAGTTTAAGGGAAATGTATAGCTTGTTTTGTAGATATTTGTCTACATTGTTACCATACAGAGCTGTCAAAATGTTCTGTATTAAATAAAACAAGCGTACATAAAGTTAATAACGCAATGACTTATTTGTAGTACAAAGTTATATTAATTAGTATAAGCATAATTTTCTGAACTACAAATTTTGACACAATATCAAATTGCAGTTAATATTGTAAGATAATTATGTTATGCATGTAATAAATTATAATAATAATAAAAAAAAATCACATGACCACCTATGCACAAGCCTCTGATTTCCATTGATTACTCTAGTTGGCATGGAGAGTTTTGCTAAGTATTACTAATAACCATTACAAAATGCAGAAATATGTTATTTGCAGAACCATTTTCAACTGGAAAATTTTTAAATCGATAGAAGTTTCCAGTTGAAAAGGATTAAGAAATTAGTAAATTTGTACAATTGAATTGTTGATTATAATATCAGGCATGCAATAGACTCAAGCTCTGATATAAGCATGGTCAGTATATATAAATATGCTTTTAGGCTTAAGTGATTCACTTAAGTTTTTATAACTCTTACTGATAGGCAAGTGCGACAGATTTATAATAGTTATGAAACTGTGTGATAGGAGGTTATTTTCCTTCTGCATAATTAAATAAAAATACTTTTGTGTATACTTGGATGTGACAGCACTGTACCTAGATCTTTGGATAATGCAACCCTCCAGCAGTCACCTTTTATCTCTATTTAACTACAAAACTATGAGTTTAAAATTTGAAAACAATAATATTTTCAATCCAAGCTCATTAGATTATATAGTCATATAGGTCTGAATTCAGTTCAGTACCCATGCATTTTGGCATCTTTAATAACCATAGCCACCACTATCTTCTTAGGCAGGATTGGTATTAAACCACTAAACATCTCATGATCACCATTTCTTATGCTTGCTTATAATTGTTGTTAAAATAGGAAAAACTCTCTATAAAGTAGTGCCACTCAGTGCAAGCCAGAGTAATCAATGGATTCCAGAAGGCTTGTGCATTAAATGCCTACTCATCCAATATCCCCAGACTAGTTTCTAACTTCTGGCTTTCATCAGTGAGGAGCCTTGGATCTGAGAGCACTGCACCTAGATCTTAGGATCTAATGCAACTCTCCAGCAGCCACCTTTTAAGAAATGATCATGTGATGTTTAATGGTTTAATACCATTCCTGCCTAATAGGATAGTGGTCGTTATAGTTATTAAAGAACCTATATCACTATATAAGTTATAGCTTGGATAGACAATATTATTCTGTTTTCAATTTTAGACCCATAGTTTTTTAGTTAAGTAGAGATAAAAGGTGACTGCTGGAGGTTGCATTAGATCCTAATATCTATGTGCAGTGCTCTCAGTTCCAAGGCTCCTCACTGACGAAAACCACAAGCTAGAAACTAGTCTGGGGATATTGGATGAGTGGGCAAGGATTTTATGCACAAGCCTTCTGGTATCCATTGATTACTCTGGCTCGCATTGAGTGGCACTACTGTTTGTAGAGTTTTGCCTGTTTTAGTAACAGTTGTGCAGCAAGCATAAGAAATGGTGATCATGTTTATTGGTTTAATACCAATCCTGCCTAATAGGATAATGGTGGCTATGGTTATTAAAGAACCAAAGACACCAAAATGTATGGGTACTGAACTGAGTTCAGACCCATATGAATATATAAGCTAATGAGCTTGGAGTAAAAATATTGTGTTCAATTTCAAACTCATAATTTTGTAGTTAAGTAGAGATAAAAGGTGGCTTCTGGAGGGTTGCATTAGATCCTAAGATCTAGGTGCAGCGCTCTCAGATCCAAGGCTCCTTACTGATGAAAGCCACAAGTTACAAACTAGTCTGGGGATATTGAATGAGTAGGCAGTAGATAGGGATTTTATGCACATGCCTTCTGGTATCCATTGATTTCTCTGGCTTGCACTGAGTGGCACTGCTGTATGTAGAGTTTTGCCTGTTTTAATAACAGTTATGAGCAAGCATAAGAAATGGTGATCATGTGATCTTTAATGATTTAAATTACATATATAAGTATATTAATGAAAACAAGTCATATATCACATGACTTATATAGCTTACCTTTTCAATATATAATAAATAAAGAGCATGGTAATAGCTTTAAACAAACATTTTTTTTAATGGCAAATGCCACAAGAGGAAGCATTGATATCTTTATTTAGGATTGTCTCCATCCCCAAACCAGTTTCAAGCTATGGCTCTCTTCAGTGAGGGGCTGACATTAGATTTAGAATGCTAACTGAAGCCAAGCATTTTCTCAATTATTAAGATCTGAAATTTTCAAATATTTGTATGTCTTTAAATTCAACTCTTCAACTGAAGCTATATGGGCCCAAACTAAAGTTGGTGACTCCATATATTAGTAGACTCCATATATTAGTAGACTTAGCCATTTAATATAGCCAAAGCCATAACAGCCAAATTTATAATATTAATATTGAAAATCCAAGCTATATAGGTCATGTAATATATGACTTGTTTTCATTAATATTATAATTTGGCTGTTAAGGCTTTGACTATATTAAATTGCTAAGCCTACTGATATATGGGATCATTGATTTTAATCTAGACCCATATAGTTTCTTCAGTTGAACAGCTGAATTGAAGACATACAGGTCTGAAAGTTTCAGATCTTCTTAATAGTTCAGAATTAGATAAATGCTACGCACGAGTTAATATTCTGAATCTAATGTCCTAGCTTCTTACTGAAGAGACCATAGCTCGAAACCAATCTGGGGAGAGACAATCTTAGATAAAAATTTCAAATGCTTTTCTTTGTAGCATTTATCATAAAAAAATAAGCTTGTTAGAGCTACTAGCATGCTCTTTATTTATTATATATAAGTATATGGTTTAATCTTTTAATTTTTATGTATATATTAGCTGTAATATAGTTGATAATTAAAAATATATTTAAATAATATTTACATGACAACATTGTTTATAAAAATGCATTACATAATCATTTCTACCTGCTGTTGGTAACTTATGTATTATTAAATTTATAAATAATGTTAATATGCTTAAAAGAAAGGATTAAATTATGTTGACAATTTAACAAATAATTTGCTGAACTTTATTTTCAACTTGGAGGGGGGGGGGTGTACTTCAACTTATCAGCCAAACTGTTGTTATTATTGAAGAAAACAAGACCTTAATATTTGCTGGTTAATATGTAAATACATAATTTACATATTCCATTTCCAACACAAACTATGCAAGTCTTTTTTGTTTATCGTATGGGTGTTATTAGTGATAAACCATGCCTCTTTAAATTTTCCTTTTCCTGTTGTTGCAATAAATATTAAAAATATTTTAATTATCAACTACATAACATTCTTTTATTCTACTAATGAGAGATTTTCTTTTCCTGTTGTTGCAATAAATATTAAAAATATTTTAATTATCAAACTACATAACATTCTTTTATTCTACTAATGAGAATAAAGCTGTGCATCTAATTTGCATAAAATTACTTTGTAAGAATGTGATGCGCATTCTATATTATATTTATTCTTGAACTAAGGAAGTTATTAAATATCAGCCTTTAAGTGGATTCATTTTATTCTTTCATAAATGCTATATCTTGTATTGGCAGTGAAAGTATTCGTTTATTATTTAACATTCGTAAAAGCACATGTACAATAGCTGTAAAAGGTTGATATTTAATGTATTACAATTATAAACATCACGCTATATAAATAAATGCTTATTTGCATAAGGAAGTTATTGAAAATCCAGATTATGTGTTTGTTAGATCAGCTCCAAAAAATATCATTTGAAAATATGAATTATATTTGTGGATATGAAGAAGATGATATTTGGAATTATCTATCTGATTCAAAAAAATATTTTCTGGAGGTTAAATTGTCTCTTGCAAATAAGGAACAAAAACCTTACCAGAAAAACAACAAAAAACTGGAGTTTCATTATTCCCCTTCATAGTGCCACAATATTAATACTTGTGATTCATTTCGCTTATCAGCACCGTACAAAGAATATTTAAAATGTTCTTCCTTATTAATCATTTGTCATTGAGCCTGTTGTAAATGCATACTAGTTTGCAATGCTGTTTCTGCAGCTCTTGATAATGCTTGCCGTTGTGTCTGGCATTATAAGCATGTGTCTTATTAGGTTCTGCATATCTTATAGATACCTAATGTTGACTTTGAGTTTTTTGGTGCCCAGTGTTTGATCTCCAGTTACTGCAATTCTTAATGCTCTTTGATAATGAACTTGCTTATAGAGAGATTATCAGACTGTTTGACTGCTTCTGTGAATGAATGCTGTTTGTCATTGAATCTGCTCATGTCATAGCTAGTCGTATCAGCTGCAGTTGCTTGGGCTCTTGCTGATTCTGTTGCTCATGACTTGAAAGAATAATGTGCAAAATTAGTCTTTCTTGTTCACGACATTTTTGATACTATATAAACCAAACAATGTTAATAGATTACGTATTTATATGGCGAAAATGTCATCGTAAAATATTACTTAAATATTTGATGCAAAATAATATTCCATTTATTACTTGAGAAATGTGTTTACACTGTTTGTTATTCTAAAAGTAATATTTGAAGGAAGTTAACAATCTTTTTGAACTCTCCCGCGTATTTAATATATCGCCATTTTAAAAAAAAAATAAAATGGTTTACATTTTTTTAAAGACAATAATTACTTCAATAGTTTAAATTTTAATATTTTTAGTGAAATGTCCCCATATTTAATTTCTCATTTTTAAGTTTAGCATGAACAAAAATTTCAAGCTGATTTAAAATTTTCTTAATCACGTGAGAAAATATTTAAAGTGAAATTGTAAAACCACGTATTTAATTAATCATTTGAACAATGTCATTTATAAAAATAAAATGGTTTTATTTTTTTTTAAAGACAATCTTATCTTACCCTGATCACAAATGCCAATTTGAAAACAATGTTTAAAAATATTACTTAAATAAATATTTTGTTTAAGTTTTTTTTTTTTTTAAAGACAATGATTATTAGAATAGTTTAAATTTTAACATTCTTTCTAAAATCTATAAATTAATTAAATTTCATACACTTTTTAAAATATATTAAACTAATGAAATCCTTTTAAAAAAAAAGCTTCAAACTTTTAAAGTAAAAATTTATTGCCTGGAGTAAAAATTCAAAACCATTTTCAACATGTGCATAACAACAATATTGGCATAAGCATGGGATTTGGGAATTCTATCATCAGATTTTCAATGGGATGGATGGCTGAAGAGTTGGAGGTTGGAGTAGATTGAAACCTTTTCATTAAAATATAAAGATTTGCTATCTTAATATAATCTGAGCACTGATTATATATGTGTGGGAGATGATAATCTAGACCAACTGATGAGTGCTGGTTCAGCATGAAATGCATATATTGATGATTATTTATCTTTTCTACATGTGTGTAATCATGTTTATCAGATGTATGAGATAGTGTGGATAGTTGAATGTTGCTTGAAGGTCTGAGTTCAAATCCCCTACATTTATAACTTATCATAAATAGCAATTTGGAAGTATAGTTGCTTTAAAATATTGTTTTCATACAGTCTATTGAACAATTTTTTTTTAAAAAAAAAATCTTGAAATTATTTTTTTAAAAAACAATTATTTGAATAGCTTAAATTTTAACATCCTTTATCAAATGTACCACATATTTAATTTTTTACTTGTAAGTTTAGTATGAACAAAAATTCCAAGCCAATATAAATTTTTTTTAATCATATGAGAATATATTTCAAGGGAAATTGTAAAACTTGTAATTAAATTTCATTCACTTTTTTAAATGTAGTACAACAAAAATTTCTAGCCTAGGAAATGCTTTACAAAAAAAAAGAAAATTATACAATTAAGTGGAAAACACAGGCTTATTATATACCTGTGTCTATATATGTAATGTATAGGATATATGAGCACAGACTTTTACACGACCCACCACTCTCCACACTATCTCAAAACATGATACACTTGAACACATATATGTTGAAAAGATAAATAATCACCAATATACATATTTCATGCTAAACTAGCAATCATCAGTTGGTCCAGATTACCATCTCTACACATATATGCTTTAAGTACTCAGATATATTTAAGATAGCCAAGCCTCATACTTTAATGAGCAGGCTTCAATCTACTCCACACTCCAACTTATAGCATATATGTGTAGAGATGGTAATCTGGACCAACTGATTTGCGGGTTTAGCATGAAATACATGTATTGGTGATTATTTATCTTTTCAGCATATATGTGTTCAAGTGTATCAGTGTTTTGAGATAGTGTGGAGAATGGTGGGTTGTGTGAAAGTCTGTGCTCATATACCCTATAAATTAAGTGGAGTTCAAATAAAAATTCAAAGCCATGCTATAACTTACTTTATAACTTAATTTAAATAACAATTTGAAAACAAAGTTGTTTTAAAATATTATTTTCCTGCATTCTGTTGAACAATGTTGTTTTTAAAAATAAATTCTTTGTAATTATTTTTTTTAAAGACAATAATTCTTTTAATTAAATTTCATTTACTTATTTTTTTAAATTTAATTTAAACTGGTATCCTAAAAAGAAAAGTTTAGTGCTCTGCATTAACAGCTTGAGTAAACATAAAGAGTGATAATTATGTGATGTTTGGTGGTTTTTTTTAAAAAAAACTTCAAACAGTGGATGAGAGGTCAGCGTGACTGCCTTGCACTAGCAGGCAGTTGCCCGGTTTGCGGGTTCGCGTCCCGGCCGATGCTATGACACTTAAAAAAAAAAAGTTTAATCTTTTAATCGGTACTGCCCTGTTTTTAATTATTGCAAACTATCAATGTTTTAAAACAATTAAGGACCTTGAAGGAAATATTTCCAGTTTATAAAATTTCTTTACAAAAAAGGAGTAAAAACCATTAAGATTCAGCTAGTTTGGTGCAATATTTGTTGAGTTATAAAGTCATAAACAAACAAATAAACTTTTACATTTATATATTAATATATATTATTGTTAATTGTTCTTTTATTTTTCTCTCATGTGTCATAGCATTAGCCGGGAAGTGAACCCACCAACCCGGGACAACTACTTGTAAAGCAGCCATCGCTGATCTCTCGACCACCAATACTTTTTTTAAAAGAAAAAGAAAATCATGTCAAGTATTGGTGGTCGAGAGGTCAGCAACAGCTGCTTTGTCCAGAGTTAGCGGGTTCGCTTCCCGGCTGATGCTTTATGACACATGAGAAAAAAAAAAGAAAATCATAATGTGTTGACAAATAAAATAAAAAATTGTAAGAAATGAAAAGTTTTGTTTCTAAATTTGAATTGAAAATAAAATTGCAAAAATATTAAATGTAAATAAAGAATAATAATAATAATGTAAAGGCAAGTTAATTTACAGACAATCTCAGAATATTCTATTCTTATAATAGTTGCTATGGGAATTTTGACCGTTGCTAGACAACAAGAAAAAAGCATTCTGGTCAGCAAAACTGTTTGTATTAGCAGTTTATAAGCCATGATGATGACTTTTATTCAATTTAATCCTTTGTTTATTTATAATGGCTAAAGAAAGATTTAGTCAGGTGTTTGTTTATCTTTCTAAGAATGAAATCTTTTTGGTACTTTGGTACTATTCCTGCTATGACATATTACTCCTGTGATGTTTATGTCTGGTAATAATTATTCAGTTTCCATTTATGATTAAAACAGGTAAAACTCTCTATACTTATTGCCACTCAGTGCAAGCCAGAGTAATCAATTGATTATCCATTTATGATATCATATCATCCAAGAATCCTGGCATGACTATTCCATGTCAAATATATACATGGTATCAACTTTTCATTCACATATATAAACATCATGAATTTGTAAAACGCGCTGATGTGTGTTTAGTCCAACATAGTGATCCCTCCCCCTCACAATATAAATCTCGCATCATTTGTAATATTTACAGCTAAAACTTTTTATATTTTTAGTTTTTTTTTTTGCTAAAACTTTATATATATATATTATAACAGTCAGGGACGTAATGGAGTCTTATGTATCTGCCATACAAACCAGGTCATTCAAACCTGGAAAATTTATATAGTAGGCAGATACTTAAGTTAAGATCCAATTTTTATTTTATTATAGACCGTTAGCCCCAATCACTAGCTCGCGGAGCAGCAGAGATAATGTATACTTTATTTTTAAAGAAAGAAAGATAATAAAAAATAAGAATTAGCCACTGCCAGATTAACAATACACAGAAACATTTATTTTGCACATCTATAAAATTTAGAATTATTATTTTAGTCTAACTTTTACTTTAGAATTTGATTTACATTTTAACTTTTCATTTTAGAAGTTCACACAGATGAATTAATTAATATTTTATTAAAGTGTCGAGTATGGATAGACTACATAAATTGCACTTGAAAAAGAAAATATTCTATATTCCTTATTTAACCCTAGGCCAAAAGTTCACAATCAAACTAACGCCAAGCTATCTGGTATATTGATATATTCAATGCAGCATGAATACGACAGCACAATACCATATTGTCAGAAATATACATTTGAACAGCACAGTTATCAAGAAGAAATGTCTCTCGTACAGTACAGAAATGCTATGTCTGTCTGGCGAGAAGAACAATAAAAAAAGAAAACTCCATAGGAAGGGATTGTGGTCCTTTTTGCCGTCTTATTATCCCATTCCATAGGCTAGAGGGGTGATCCAAGGAGCAGGAAATACCATCTGCTTCTGATGGTCAGTGAGAATGGGACTTATTTTGCCCAAGTGCGGTGTACACTGTGATCCTGCACGTAGCAGATCTTCATGCTACATTTACTAATTACACCAATACATCCAATCCATTGACCCAATTTAACTGCGAAACAAATAACCTAAAATATACCCTCTCTTAAACTAATATAACTTGACGAATCAATGCAGCTATTCACGCCAGACTTAAATTTAACATTTATTAAAAGTTTATCTTAAAATAGAAAAAAAATCATAATAAACACTTAAAAGAACAGAAAAAATAAATTAATGGAAATGATTTTAAAAAAATACATTCAATAAAAATAATTATTAATAATTTAATTTAGTCAGATAGAAATTTCTATTTAAATACTGGGAAAGTTTTATAGTTATAGTTAATAAACTTCTTATGGTTTTAAAAAGAAAAGGTCCATACTTTCTAGTTGCTTGTAATTTGGATCCATTGTTAATTCCCATGACGTCCTTTACTGCAGCTGGTATAGTTCTTTGCAGGCTTTTATTGCAGGACCATGATGTCCTGGGGTCTGCAATCTAGGAAAACAATATTACATTTCTTCTTTTAGAAAAACTGAAGGGATTGAAAGTGCATCTTTTCAATCCCTTCTCCTTCAACTCTCCCGGACTTAACACATATTGCACACATACTATTTTATTTCCAATCTTTTCCTTTTTATATTAAAATTGTGGATTGACTGGACGTGATGTCATGATGATGATGATCCTTTCACTGTGGTCCATTTCCTGAGGGATTTTTTTTATTGGCTATTCTGTTCTTATTGTTTTTCTCTCCTATCTGACCTTTAATTATAAATGTTTAGATGCCCAAAGACTAGTTCACTTTGACTAATTAAAATAATTATTTCCATTTTACACAATATCATTAATTAAATTTTTTATAGTCTTAAAGCAATGGTCTTCAACCTTTTCACACCTGCGGACCAGTAAAAATAAGGATAAGGTTTTGCGCGGCTCGGCAGAAGTCTATAGATAAATTTTCTTAAAGATGTAAACAGCTTAGCCTTAGATGAAGTTATATATATATGGAGTTTGTATATATAATAAAAAACTTTTTTTTTTTAAATTTTGAATATTTTTAGAAAAGTAATAAAAAATTTAATTCTATCCCCTCCCCCCATAAACATCTGTGATAACTAGAAAAACAAATTAATTTATATATGATTGATTCAATTTTGTTTTTGTTCTGTTTTTTTTTTTAAAAGGTAAAAGTGTGATGAAAAAATAAATAAAAATTGTTTATATTAATTAAAAGTTTAAAATCTTATTATTTTGTTATTACAAACTTTTTTGCCAGTCTAGCATGGACCAGCAAAAAACTTCTGTGGCCCGGTGCTGGTCCGTGGCCCGGTGGTTGAAGACCACTGTCTTAAAGATTTTTTTTTTTTCTTTAAATCTTTAAGTTTTTGTTGAAAATTTAGTTATAAAATACTTTTTTTTTTTAATAAAGTTTTCTTTTAATATTTTCTATCTGTGTGATTTTATATATATACGAATTTAGATGACTTTTAATTTTTAATTCTTAAAAAAGTTTTTTATTTGCGAACTTTTTATTTTTAATTTGTAATTTTACTTATTATAATAATATAACAGCATGTATGTCCATTACAATATATTTGAAATATAATATTGGGGTTACAGTTCAACATTTTTAGGTATTGTCATGTTTTAAGGTTAAAAAAAAAAACGTAAAGCTAAAACTTAATGTTACAGTTCACAATTTAAAAAATGTTTTAGGATTTTTTTTCATATTTTTCCTTTTTCCGTAATGAATAGAAATCTTCACCACTGGAAATAAGATGTGTTTTTTTAGATTTGTAGTTTGTTATTACATGTTCTGGGTGTTTATGACAGTATAAAGTGATATTATGCTAGGTAGGGAAGGATGGCTTCGAAGGCATTGGGTACCATAAAAAAAATTCGCAACTATTTCTTTTCCATAATGAATATATGTGTTAAATGTTTTTAATAAAATTTCAAACTTAATTTAAATTTTTCAAATACATTCATCTGTTAGTAATAATACACAGGTTAGTATATAACAATGTTTTAGTGGTATTATTCTCTTCATTTCCTTTGGTGCTGCGACTTGACCATTAACAGTATTAGGATGGGAATCAAAATGGAGACTTAGATTTATGAATATTGAATTCATAGTGCAGCTCTAACTAACTAAGCTATTCTGTCAAAGGCTTAAATTCAATATTCACAAATCTAAAAGTTCTTGCTTCGATTTCCGTGCTATTATTATCACAGCAATAGTATCACTTGTAATCCCACACAGTATACTGTTATTGAGAGTTGAATATATTTGCCGATTAATATTGGATGAGGGAAATACTCCGATGCAAATGTTATTTGACAATACTGTAAAATTACAAATTATTATAAAATTAAAATCTTAAATTATCTCTTTCACAAGTGAAACTAATGATTTCTAAATTGCAGCTTAGATTTTTTTATTTACGAGCGCTAAAATGTTATCTCTCAATTATTCATCAGCTATTTGGCATTATGTCTGATTATTAAATTTGTGAACAAGAAGTCACCGTTTTTACCTGAATATTAAATTAACAACAACCCAGGAATCTTCATCTTCACTGATTCTTTATAGACTGAAAATTTTTATTTGTAAACTTTTTTATTTTGATGTACACATCTTGATCCTTATTCTCAATTTAAAGGCATGTCTATGAAATGAATTTTACTTTCTTAAATATGAACTAGCTTAAATTTGTAATTTCATAGTTCATAATTTTTATTTTATAATAAACTATTTTAAAATAAAAAATTTAATTAATGGAATGGCTTTATTGCTTGGAGTTCATAAGTAGTTTGGGTACAGGAAGTTCCAGATCAGAAATCAATTTTAAGAACTTACGTTGCAGAGTTTGATAGACTTCTACTATGTTATTCCATACAGGGTATAAACTATATTAGTGCTGGATGTTCCAAAAATCATCTGACATGGAAAGAAGGTAATAATATAAAACTTTTTATTTACAAAACTTGTTAGAGTGTCCATCATTATTTTCAGCATGTGTATGAGTTGCAATTTTATGGAAATATTATGTTCCTTGGATATATTATGGAGTCTACTTTTTGGTACTTTTGTTATAAATCAATATAATTCTACTAAATCTATTGGTCCACATTGGCTTCAATTTGACTTTAATTTTCCATGGAGAATTATTTAGATTTATTCTTCCTTATTTAATTTGATTCTATATGTAATTGTTAGATTTAATTTTGATTAATTTTAATTAATCAGATTATAAGATAGGATCATTGTTAGCCATTAAGGATTTGAATCATCTATATTTAGAATTTTCTATTAGATATAAATTTTATTAAAACTGTTTAAGTTAGACAAAAGTGTAGGTATTATAAGAGATTATTGACTCTACTATGATATCTCAAATTTTAGATGGAGAAACATTTGTCCCCTAAATAATATTGATAAAGTAGTAGTAACCTTTAATTTCATTATGATAAATGTTATGGATAGATGAAAACCATTATTTCAATCTAAAAGAATTGTGAATAAATACCCAGATTTTCTAGAAAAATTGTATTAATTTGAAGAGGGGAAAAATGTATTAACATAAAAAAACAAAATCAATATTTTATTGGAATAATTTGATTAATTTTATAAAATTATTTAGATGTGAAAAAAACAACTATCAATTGTGTATATTGATGGTCTCCACTCTACACAGAAATATTAGACATAACCTAAAATATTTTTGGTTATATGTTGAAGGATTTATTAGCATCTAATTTAAATCAATAAATACTTCAAATTTATTAAATGCAGAAGATTTTATGAAACAGCCTTCTTTTATTGAAACTAATAATGTTTCAGCTAATTATGATGAAACTGCATTTTCTTTTGTTGCTAATTGTTATAGGTTGAAAATTAACTTAAATATCAGATAATGATGTAGTCATTTTAGCAGAGTTTATTGTTGCTGTATTGAGCCTTATATTGAGACTGATTTTATAAAAATTAGTTTTTCCTGTAATGGGTAAAGTACCTAGAGTTATTACAATTTGGAAGAAACACTGTATAAACAATTCAATATCACAGTTATTCAGTATTTCAAAAAATTTTCAAAAATATATATATACAGTTTCTTATTATTTCCAAATCATGAGATGTTTACTTAGATTTAATCATGTATTTTTTCCAAAAAGATCAATGGCGACAAATCTTGTAATTAAGTTTGATTACATCTAGATCAGGGGTGGTCAATTGTTTTGACTCAGGGGCCGCAGAGGTTGACGGAGGGCTGCATCGGGGGCCACTTCATGGAAGTGGTTAGCGGAGGGCCGCACTTTTTTTTTATGACACAATAAATACACTGCTTTATTCCCTGTATTACCAAAGAAATATTTGTTTGCCCATTCTTCATTAAACACACAACATTCATCACCGATTTTACATTTTTTCAGAAGGTTCATGCTTTCACTAAAAGTTGGAAATGTATATATTTGCTAATGCAAAGACAAAATTTAAATTAACCAGATCAACTGGAAAAGCACTGCACATCATATCTACACTATGCATGCATATTGACGTGGCCATCCTAGTGGAAAATATGAGATGAATCTTCAGTCGCGCACAGGAAGGAAATCTCAGTTCAAGGCGGATTTTTCTGATTGTCTTGGTGGGCCACTATTTGCCCACTTCTGATCTAGATGTATATATTTTGATTTCAATGAACTTTTGATTTAGTGGATCATAACATTATTTAAAGTGAATTAATTAGATTTGTTTTCTTATCTTTTACAGTGGTTTAAAGCCTACTTAACTGAATGCCCCAATTATGCTTTTTACAGTTTCAAAAAAATCAGGTCTATTATTGTAATAATGGAATCCCTCGTGGAAGTATTTTGGGATTTATTTTGTTTATAATATACATCAAATTATTAACAACTGTATTATTTTACATTTTGCTGATATTGTAAATTTAGTTTTTAGGATTGATAGTTTGCTTGTCCACCTAGGTTTGCAAAGCTTGATAAATAACTTTATGATTTGATGTAAAACTAATCAGATGATTATTAATATTGAAAACAATATTCATTGTCTCATTTAGCAATAAAACTTTATCCAGCTTTGTTTATGGATGGTACTTTTATACGTGGAATAAAAGATTTAGGAGTCTGGTTTAATAGTAATGGTGTGTTAAACCACTAAAACAACACATGACCACCATTTTTTATATTTAAAATCTGTTAAAATAGAAGCTCCATACAATAGTGGTACTTCATACAACCCATAGTAATCATTGGATGGCAGAAGATTTATGCATCAAAATCCCTATCTAGTTCCTACTCGTCCAATATCCCAGACTAGTTTCTGATCAATGAGGAGCTTTGGATCTGAAAACATTGCATCTTGATCTTTGGATCCAAATATTTAGGTGAAGTGCTCTCAGGATCCTCCTGATGAAAGCCATGAACTTAGATACTAGATACTGATTTTGATGCACAAACCTTCTGGCATTTATTAATTACTATAGCTTGCACTAGGTGGCACTATTTATTGTGATAATTGTGCAATGACTGGGGGCTTTTAACCTATGTCAATAAAACTGTTTTTAAATTCAATAGAATTATTGCAATCATAATCAGAACAAAAAAAAAGTCTTAAAGTTATCTATATATTTATTTATTTTATATAACATTTGTTTCAACAATTAGTTATTATTTGGAATTCTAATATAAAATATCATGAGATATATTGCAGAAACTTGTCTCTTGGGGGGAAAAACCTAAGATGATTTATTTAGTATATCTAAAAAAAATTGTTTTAGATAAAATAGTTATTCTAGAACTTATTCATAATATGTAGAATTCAAACAATGATTTATATTTAAAAAAATAATTATAATTGTTATAAAAGCTCAGCCACGATTGGAATACCTTTGTTTTTTAGATGTTGATATTTTTAATTTGAATTTTCATGATTTTTTAAAATCAATATAAATACTTGGTATGTAAAAGATGTACTATAATTAGATTGTTACTTGTCTGTTGTTATATGCTTAATAATCATATTATATTTTATTATTACATTTGCTTAATAAATTGTTCTTCTCTTCACTAGTAAAAATTGTAATTATAAATACGCATTAAATAGTGAAGCTATAATTATACTATAATGTATAATAGGTCTGCTTAGCACTTTCAAGATTTAATGTTGGAATCTCCTACTCATAGCTTTGTGAATGAAGACTGTTGTGATTTATTGTACACATATGCAAATGAGTTTGAATTTTTAATTAGTTAGTCCATTGTTTGGAGAGAGCAAAGCATGCCTCTCTTCTATTAATGGCACTGAGATTATTTGCTATGTAAAAAGCCTTTTTAACTTTTCTTTTGGCATCACTCTTCTCTGTACAAATTATTTGGGCAGAACTGGGTTCGAATACATGGCCTGTAGCTGCTTGCAGGTCCCAGAATACTGATGTTCCTTCATTTTTATTTTTAACCCTGTTTTATGCATACCTGTGTTGGTAAATTCTTGTATTAAGGTTAGCCCGAGTCTCACCGTAGTAAGATGCCTGGCAGCCTAATTGAGGGCATGCCATTTTATAGACCACATGAGGGGCTTGATCTTTTTCTATTTTATCTTTTGAATTATTTATTAGTCGGTTAGTATTGGGAGGTGTTCTGAAGCTAAATTTAAAATTGTTAGACAATTTTTTTGCAATATTTGAAGATACATTTAAACCCAATACTATCAATCAGAGAATAAAAACATTTTATAGAAAACTCAGAAATAAACAGTCTAAAGATAATATGAAATATCTAACAATTCCTGTTATACCTAATGTATCTTCAAATATTGCAAAAAAAAATGTCTAACAATTTCAAATTTAGCTTCAGAACACCTCCCAGTACTAACCGACTAATAAATAATTCAAAAGATAAAATAGAAAAAGATCAAGCCCCTCATGTGGTCTATAAAATGGCATGCCCTCAATTAGGCTGCCAGGCATCTTACTATGGTGAGACTTGGGCTAACCTTAATACAAGAATTTACCAACACAGAATAAAAATGAAGGAACATCAGTATTCTGGCACCACCAAGCAGCTACAGGCCATGTATTCGAACCCAGTTCTGCCCAAATAATTTGTACAGAGAAGAGTGATGCCAAAAGAAAAGTTAAAAAGGCTTTTTACATAGCAAATAATCTCAGTGCCATTAATAGAAGAGAGGCATGCTTTGCTCTCTCCAAACAATGGACTAACTAATTAAAAATTCAAACTCATTTGCATATGTGTACAATAAATCACAACAGTCTTCATTCACAAAGCTATGAGTATGAGATTCCAACATTAAATCTCGAAAGTGCTAAGCAGACCTATTATACATTATAGTATAATTATAGCTTCACTATTTAATGCGGAAAAAGTCGCATATTTTATAATTATGACATTTACTTTGATTTATCTAAAGCTTTTGATAGAGTGAATCATAAAATTGTTCTAATGAAAGCAGACAAAATTGTTTATCTATTAGTCTTTTAAATTCTTTTCTTATTAATAAAAAGAATTGTGTTTATCAATGAATAGTCTTTTATGATTATTTTTAAATGGAGAATTTCACAAGGAAGTATTTTAAGACCTACTTTTTTTTTCTTTTACCATTTATACCTCTGACTTGGCATCTATTATAGATTAAAAAAAAGTATTTTATGTTATAAAAGTGGCATTAAGATATTTTTAGAGATCCAACTTATAAATGATCATAAAATATTGCAAAATTTTATTAATTCTTTTGTAATTGGAATGGTGCCAACAACATGTAAGTAAACATTAAAAAAAAAGTAATTCTTATTATTCAAAGAAATCTATAAATAGTAACAATCAGTAGTATGTTAATAGGAAGTTTTAAATAAAAAGATCTAGGATTTATTTTCACTAGTAGTTTCCACTTAATGATCATATTCAAACTGTGGCTAGTAAGTCTTGTAAAATTATGGGCATGATTTTAGAATCAAAACCAATTTATATTAGAAACATATGTTACTCCTCAACTCTTTTGTGGTTCTATTATTTGGAATTTATACGATTTAATGAAATATAAATTAGAAAAACTTCAGGATAAATATTAGTAAATCTTATCTAAAGAAAACAAACAGACACTAGTAGTGGATCTATTATTTGGAATTCGTACAATTTAATCAAATATAAATAAATTAGAAAAATTTCAGGATAAATATTAATAAATCTTATCTAAAGAAGACAAATGGTATGTATAATAAAATTTTTGTAACAGACGCCATTTGTGTTTAAATTAGTTCGTGGCCTATATACCATTAGAATGTGCAATCCCAAAAATATTTTTTCTTATTCCAACTTTTAATTTTAAATGTGATTTTTTTTGCCTACTGATTTGAAAAATTCTACTTGTAAAGATTGCAACTAGAATATAATAGCTTATTTTCGGAAATTGATATATTTAACTTAAATTCCATAAAGTTTAAAGACAAAATAAAAGTAATATTCCTTTGCTATATGAGTTTATTCTGTAAATTTTTTGGCCTTTTTTTGATATGTTTATTTGTAAATAAAATGAATTATGATGATGATGATGTGATTTCAAATCAGTAGTGATTCTAATGGTCTCAAGTAAAGAAAAGCCATTCAATTTTTTTTTTTTATCATCATAATCAAAGATCATTGTAAAGAAATACTATCTTCATAGTCCATTAGAATTAATACTGGTTATGATGATAAAAAAAAAAAAAATTGAATGACTTATTTATTTGAGAGACTTCACAAGAAATTCAAGTATTGGAAGTGCCAACACCAGAATTGATCCTTGAACCTTGTATTCCAGATTCTGACATTTTAGCATTGCACTAACGTTCACAGGTCAGCAAATAATTGAATGGATCTATTGCTTAAGGTTTCATAAGAAGTTTGAACCCAGGAAATGTCAGAACTTTAATCAATCTGAGGACGTTATGCTCCAGAGCATGACACCCTATCACTGCATGAAATCATGCAGGATGTTACGGTCATATGAAAATAGCATTTGCTTAGAATGACCTTTGATTATAATGATGGAATGGCATACAATCATGATGGTCTTGTGAAAATAGCACTTCTCTAAAGTGACATTTGATGATAATGATAATGAAGTAGCATCCAACCAATGTGGGTACTATGTGAATAGCATTTTTATAGATTAACCTTTGATGATGATGAAGTGACATTCAATTAATATTGGCTCT
Organism: Epiperipatus broadwayi; assembly: GCA_028023455.1. Lineage (NCBI taxonomy): Eukaryota > Metazoa > Onychophora > Udeonychophora > Euonychophora > Peripatidae > Epiperipatus > Epiperipatus broadwayi. The sequence continues at coordinate 8,249,481 of JAQFVV010000039.1, forward strand.
GTGGTCCTATGAAAATAGCATTTCTCTAAAATGATCTATTGTGTTTTATTTTTCAGTCCAGTTAAAGATTTATTTATTTTTGTGATGATAGATTTCATCTAGTATTGGCCACTTTTTTTTTTGTTACTACTCTTTCTAAGCATTATAAACTTTTATCATGAATTTGATTGTCTCTTGGTGTGACCAAAATATGATAACTGAATTAAGTGCTCACATCTTTATTCAACTGATGAAACCTGCAATTTTTACAGGTATTAGTATGGTTTTCTGAAACACCCATTTGATATATTTTTCAACTTCTTTTAACTGTTTACACTAAACATCACATGATCACGATTCTTTATATGTACACAAGCTGTTTCTACAGAGGCTAAACTCTCCATACAGTAGCACCACTCAGTGTGAGCCAGAATAATCAATGGATGCAAGAAGATTTGTGCATAAAATCCCTATCTAGTGCCTACTCATCCAATATTCCCAGATAAGTTTCTGGCTTGTGGCTTTCATCAGTGAGGAGCCTTATATCTGAGAGCACTGTACCTAGGGGATAGATCTACTTGCAGTGCTTTCAGATATAAGGCTCCTCACTGATGAAAGCCACAAACTAGAAACTTGTCTGGGAATATTGGATGAGTAGGCACTAGATTGGGATTTTATGCACAAATCTTGCATCCATTGATTATTCTGGCTCACACTGAGTGTTGCTAATGTATGGAAAGTTTAGCCTCTGTGTTTACTGCTTGCCTTAGTTTTTTTGCAGTTTTACTCAGTCCCTTATCTCTTTTTTTATTCTCCAAACATTTTCATATGAGATTTTTATTAAATATAATTATTTACATAGCTTAGATTTTAAATATATATTTAGTTTTTTTATGGTGCTTTCAAGTTCTAAATTATGGTCTTAATATCATTAATCATTATAATAAACACATTGCGTATATCATAAATATTTCAGCTAATAACCTAATCTCATCAAATATTCTTCAATTTTCCAAATACCTGTCAACCATATGATAATAGTTGTTGCTTTATTCTTATGTAAATTTATTAAGGCAATGTATATTATTTTCAGTGTAAATATGCGAACTTTTCACTCATGATTAAATGCACCATATAACATTTAACACCATGCAAAGAAGGGCCAACCATAATCCTACAATATATAATATATATGTTCATTTTTTTGAAAGTTGCTTTCAATATTTATATCTGAACTTCCTCGTTATCCTTTGTGTTAATCTATGGTAACGTTAATTATTTGTGGCATATAAAATAATCATAGTGTTAGTTTCATTTCCACAATCAAAGTGAAACATGGTAATTTTTTCAGGTTTGGAAAAAAATTAGGGTTTTTCTTTTAGATTATTCGATAACTCACTCAGTTCATTATAGCTACTGGTAGTAGTGATAAGTTAAACTAGGAATGAAAATTATACACCACAGCATTCTGCATTTAATTAATCCAAGGAGAACTATCATTTTTATTATTGTGCAGTAGACAAATATTAGAATGGTTTTCATTCACCAGTGAGATATTTAAAAGGGATTCAAATACAGGGTCTCACTTATATAGCTTATAAATGCTAAATCTAACACTAGATCAGTTTCCTCATTATTATAATAAATGTAAGACCCATTATCTTTTGATTATTCAAGCTTACACTAGATGGCTCTAGAGTAACATGAAGACAACTGCTTTTAGAAGCATATAAGTATATGAAAAATCATGATATTGTCATTCTTAAGCTGAAGGATATCCTAACAGGTTTTGTTTGTCAACCCTTGTGTATTAAACAAAATCCTATCTTACATTTTCTGATTTAAGTGTTAGCACAGATAGTATATACAGATTGTCTCAATAATCTCCATGCCTGAGGAAATTGTAGCTAAGTGGACCTTTATTTATAATATATTCATTACCAAATGTTCTCTGGCTTGCCACTTCTTTCTAAACATATAAAATCTTTCTGACTTATAGAGAACATGTTCCAAGATATCTGTTGTTATGTAAGTAATTGCATTTTGAATGCATTTCTTTAAATGATCCATGTTTCCAATCTTTTTTCTTGGATATCATGGCTTTTAAGCATCATCACGTAAAAGCCATGCGGGGAAAAGATCAGGGAGCCTCACAGACCATTCCATGAGGCTGCAGTGGCCAATATGATTTTCTTAATTTTCCTGTGTATGGAGATTTTTGGGATATCCTACATATGTGTACTAAAATTAATGCAGGTTTTGGGAAACATTGAGTAGAAATCATCAACAATGGAGAGAACAAAATAGATAGGTATTACAGATTTTTTAAAAGTCTATTCCACAGATATAGACAAATTCACAGAAGAGGGCAGTCGGTCAGTGATTTAGATGAAGATCCAATCATCCTCTTTGCTAATGTTGTGATGGTTTGTAAAATAATAGTGAAAATAATCATTTTTGTTTTCTGAATTTTGTCCAATTAGTAGGCAAAGAAAGTCAAAAGCGAACTGAAAACTATTCTCAAATGTTTCTTTTTTTAACTAATTTATTAAAAATAAATAAATTGGCATTTAAGCACTCGGAGATGCCGAGTAAGAAAAGCTTATCAGTGAAACACTCTTAATATAGTATATGCTTAGCATGCATTCAGTATGTGTGTCATGATATCATAGCAACGAATGAATAAATTGTGGGTAGAGATTGTAATATAAGTATCATGTAAATTGTATGCAAATATGCTTAAATTCTCCATATTTTAGAAAGGGGGAAGCCAGATTCTTTTTTATTTATAGCATTGGCATTGTTGTTGACATGCTAAAAGCTTTCTTTATTTTACGTCTTGTATCATTTTTCTCTCTATATAATGCTAGCTGCATTAGGTTCAAAGATATTTCCAAGTTCATTTTCATGCTTAAGAAATGTGAATGTGTGATCTGGGTTCTTACTAGTCCCTTTGTCCAGATATTCGGGTTGTGGTAGTCTTGTTACAAGGCTTGCATGGGATTCTTAGAAATGCATGGTGCTGCAGTTTGAATGCACAGAATCTTGTATACAGTATGGGGGAGGGGGTATTCCAGGGACAGTTTGTCCTTGGAATTATTGATCAAACAGCTGGGAGTGGGTGAAGTTCAGATACTAATTCTGTATGATTCTGAACAAATTTTATATAATTTAAGAAACATTATGGATATAGGAGGCAAATATCCAGAGTTTAATATCAGTTGGTGTGGATCTAGTGGTAAACATCCTGTATTTATATCCAGCATGGCATAACACATTGATATATTTTTTGATGTTAGATTTGCAATCTGATTCTAGCTTGCACAGATTGACATTTCTGTGTAGAAATATTTTCCGACCTGCATATTTGTGTGAATTAGGAGTTATAGATTCAGTGTGTATTATGCCTCTGATTTCAATAAATTTTAGTATCATTTTATAGTTTAATTGGGGAGTGTTCTGTTGTATATATGTAAGTTGAGAAACTTGATTCCTTTCAATGGATCTTCATGTTTGATGATCCGAGTTAATGAGGATTTTTGTGCGAGATCATGTCTAATATTATTTATTTGGAGCTGAATAGCACAGATGAAGATGTTGTTGTCTAGGGACTTATGGAGGACCTCTGTTTCAATACTATTCAACCCACCGCTAGATATAATGCCACTTGTGTGAGAGGCAGTTATATATTGATCGATCCAGTTTAGACATTCAGTGATGAAGCTAGTTCTTTTCCGTGGAGAAGTTAGATGTTATTAATGCATGTTTAATTATGTCAATTGATTATTTTTTATTTATGGATTCATATAGTTTTGAGATATCTAGGGTTACTCCCCTAAATTAAGTGTTTATAGTTAAATTTTTAATTTTGTGGATACACTCATGATGAATTAATGATATAGTGCCACACCCTAGATGATTAATGAGTCAGCATCATTGTATTAGGCTTCAAACTCTATCATTAGTCTGAGAGTCAGGTTTGTGTAATTATGCATTCAGGGGAGTGATTGCTGTAGAAGGATAAATTTGGAAGTATACACTTTTTGTAAATGGGCTATAGTTTTATTGCTGAAAATTCATAAGACGTTTGATTGCCGGAAATACCATAACTAGAATCTGAGGATTTTATGCTCCAGAGTTTGACATTCTATCACTGCACTAAACCAAACAGGGTATTAAAATTGTTTGTAAGAAGAAACACATGGATATCCATAACTTATATATCTAAATATTTATTCTAGATTTTAACAATTGGGTATTAAAATTTGTTTCACATATATATATATGTTTATGTATAGATATGTTAACAATATCAAACTCTCCATATAGTACTGCCACCCTGTGCAAGTCTTAGTAATGAATGGGTGCAAGGTTTCTGAATGAAATCCTTATGTGCCTACTCATCCAATATCTCCAGATGAGTTTCTTGCTTGTGGCTTTCATCAGTGAGGAGCCTTGGATCTGAGAGCACTATACCTAGATTTTAAGATCTGATGTAACTCTCCAGAAGCCTCCTTTTATCTATTTAATTAACTATTGGATGAATAGCACTAGATAGGGACTTTATGTACAAACTTGCATTCATTGATTACTAAGGCTTCCACTGGGTGGTTCTACTGTATGCAGTTTTCTAATAGCAAGGAAAGTACTTTACTGTTTAAGGCTTGAACAGGTTTGTTAGCAACAAGGGAATATATACGTAAATGGAAGAATTTGATACTTTAGTTTGCAAGTTATATAAGGAAGGCATAGAAAATATTAAGCATCTATTAATTGAATGTAAATGCCTACAAGCAGAAAGGGTACAAATAATGGAAGTTGTGGGAGAATAAATATAAACAAAGTGATTATATAGAAAGTGGGTTATTGGTTTTTATGCTGGATTTGGGAAAAGATAAGGAGGATTTAGATATAAAGACCATAGAGTTGACAAACATAATGTTATGGTTATGGGATGGAGCAGAATAGAGAAGAATATGGGAAAAACTTAGGGTGGTGAATGGAAAGGGAAGGTAAGGTGGCTAACAGGTTTTTCTGGGCATAGTGCCTGAAAGATTCCTGACACCGAGAAAGGAGAAGCTATAGTGCATCACATTATTGTAATAGTCTTTGTAAGCTTAGGAAATTGTGATCATGTGATGTTTTAATGGTTTTATATACCTATGTTGTGTGGAAATGTGCTGTTAAAATATTTCTATAAGTTGTTTTTTTCTTTTGTTTTATTTTTTTAAAAAAAGGAATTTTCCTTTTAAATAGGAAACATTGATTAAGAAGAATTTGACAAATCATTTTGAGATAAGTAAACGCTAATAAAAAGATAACGATAAAAGATAAGAGTGGCTATTACTGTGGTAAAATTTTATTTGGTATTTGTTTTTTATGATAAAAATGACTTACGAATTAATAATAGATATAAACTAGATTTTTATGACATTAAAATAATATAGATTGAGGAATACTGCTTATTGAATTTGATTCAAAGTTAAATGAGAGAGAATATAAAAGTTGATTGAGAAGTTCTGCAATACACATATAAGGGATCAGTTGATGCAGTTTTTAATGTATTCACCTGCCTTACCATGGGATCTCTGGTTCAAATCAGAAATGAATAAACTCCGATATCTTTCTCAGATTCCAAGCAGACAAGTTTGAATCTGGACTGGTATAATTTTGAGATAATTCCAAACAAGTTTGATATTTTTTTGAAGGTGTAGGATTAGGAATTAATCATTTAATAATTGGTCAGTAAACAGGTATCAGGTTATTTTCAGAAAGTAAACATGTTGAATATTTTTTTTTTCTATAGATTGAGGAATACTGCTTATTGAATTTGATTCAAAGTTAATTGAGAGAGAATATAAAAGTTGATTGAGAAGTTCTGCAATACACATATAAGGGATCAGTTGATGTAGTTTTTTAATGTACTCACCTGCCTTACCATGGGATCTCTGGTTCAAATCAGAAATGAATAAACTTCGAGATCTTTCTCAGATTCCAAACAGACTAAGTTTGAATCTGGACTGGTATAATTTTGAGATCTTTTCTAAATTCCAAACAAGTTTGATATTTTTTTGAAGGTGTATGATCAGAATGGAGGTCTAGCCAAATTAATTAATCATTTAATAATTGGTCAGTAAACGGGTATCAGGTTATTTTCAGAAAGTAAACGTGTTGAATATTTTTTTTCTCTGTATTTTTTTTTGGGGGGAAGGGGGGTGTTAGAGAAACCTTTGCCTTGTAGTGAGCTATTTAAAAATTTTGTTTTTACCTATTTATATATAATAAAGTTTTTTCCACTTTAGAAATAAATGTTCAATACCTGAGGTTTTAAATAAGCCAATCTTGGCTTAGATTTTAAAAAAAAAAGTTTAAATAAAAGTGATATAGAAAATAATATCTTGTGGTTTTTTGAAATATTATTAACTAAATTAAATATATAAATGATAATAAAGACAATATGATTGTCTAGGATATTCTGGAATCAATAAAGACATATAGATAATAGTTATTAACAAATAGAATATTAGCACATGTATATGTACTAAAGCAATATAAAAAATAATTACTAAAAATAGTGATATCAAGATATTATGCAACAAATTCATAAGAAAAATGTATTGTTTTTTTTTTCAAATAAACTGATAAGCAATTAAGAGCTAACCATTTACTAATTAAAATTAAGTCATTATTAATTATTATTTCATGATAACTATATGAAGCAATAGGATAAGACAAAGCAATATCCCCTGCAAAACCTTAAATTTTTGATTCTAAATGAAAGCAAAAATATGTTTACGTAAATTAAAAATAAAATTGGGGAAAAATTGTTAGCAAATTTTATATTTTACTTCAGGGGTCCCCAACCCTATGCCCGCGGCCACCATGGCGCCCGCAGACCATTTTACGTGTGCCCGCCGCTATCCGAACATGATAAAAAATTATTTATCTGATACAAATAAATTTAATTTTTAAGATTTCTTATAAATTATTGTATTATATTGCAATCAAATTGTAGGTCATACTATACTTTTACAGCATAAAAGGGTCTATCATTAACAATATCCAACTATAAATTTACATTGGAAAAATAAATGGTGCCCGCCACCTGGTCGGTATTATAGAATGTGCTCTTAAGTGCAAAAAGGTTGGGGACTGCTGTTTTACTCTATTTGAAAATATCCATTTTCTTAACTTGTGCTTATTTGAGACTCTAAAAAATCATGAGCATTAATTGCAGGCATTGATGATTGCTGAATTAAGTTCAGAAGAGATGTACCGCAGCAAAGAAAATCTCATTTTGTTAGTGGTTAAGAGATTTTAAAAAAGTTCAATAATTAGATATACATTATCTAATAAATGCATTGCAATTTTTAAGACATTTGTTCACTGATTACTACTTTTAATAACAATGAAGTGAAAATAGTTACAAAAATAAAAGGGGATACTTTTGCAAACAGCCTGTGAAAGCATATGAAATGGAGATCATGTGATATTTTGATGGTTTTATACCTATCCTGCCTATAGAATATTGATGACTGTGATTTTTAAAAAACGAAAGATACCAAATGTATAATGTTGAACTGACTTCAGACCTATATGATTATACAAGCAAATAAGCCTGGATTGAAAACATTAGTGTTTTCATGTTGGGCTCCTAGCTTTATAGTTAACCAAATAGGTATAAGGTGGTTACTGGAGGATTGTCTTAGATTATAAAATCTATGTGCAATGCATTCAAATCTCTCCTCGCTGATGAAAGCCACTAGCTAGAAACTAGTCAGGATATTGGATGAGTATGCACTAGATAGGGATTTTATGCACAAACCTTATGCATTTGATGGCCTTATGGTATGGAGAGGTTACTATTATTATTCTAACTAGGTCATTATAATAGCATTGCAAATTTTTTAACAATATACAGTCATTGTAGTATATGTCAAGACATTATAGATTTGAAACTGTAATATATATATATGGTTAATATAGATACAAATTATTTAATAAATAGGAACTCCAGTATATAAATGAAATTAAAACCTTAACCAAGGTGTATTGAAGTGCAGCAACCATTCAGACCAATCAAAGTTTGCCATTGTTTCTTTCAGTTTGCAGAACTGATCTGATTGGTTGCTGCACTTTAATACACCTTAGCTAAGGTTTTAACTTCATTTATATAACGAAGTCCCCATTTATTAAATGATTCATATATATATAACATGTATGTATATGCAAACAAAGTAATCAAAATTTTGTGTGATATATCATACTGACTACTTTATTTTAAATGAATGTAGAGCAAGAAACAAAAATTAAATGTGAGGGAGAAGGGATAATTCTTACCTCTATTATTATCTTATTTATTTATCAGAATTTTATGTCACTACATATATATATATATGAAGAAAGTTACTGTTAACACTAACTGAAAATAATTATACAAATATATAAACCATTATACAATTACAAATATCCAGTAACGCCCTCTGTTTAAAAGTATATATCTCAATAATAATGATATAGACTTTTAAACAGAGGGCGTTACTGGATATTTGTAATTGTATAATGGTTTATATATTTATGTATATATTCCCATTGACGTATATGCAATTCTGATCAAAATGAAAAGTAGCATTATATATTTTTAAATGCTTTTATTTAATTTAGAAATTTTGTTTATTTATTTGGATATGATCTTGTAACTGATTTTTAACATACTTCTGTCAAATGGATTCTTTTCAAATTTTATAAACACGTTAGGTATCAATGATACTGTAATATTTCAGGTATATTCACCTGTTTGTCCAGCCTAATAATGATGGCAAATAAAATTTAAACCACAGGGTAATGAGTCAGTAAGTTTTCAGTGATGTGCACTATATGGTGGTGTATTTTTTAAAATAGGCTTTCATTAAATTTCATGACTAATTCATTAAAAAATGTTTACCATTAATTAAAATAGAAAGAAAAGGAAATGAAGGATGAAATTTTAATTGCTACAACTGAAACATGCTTTTTTAGAATGCTGCCTTCATAAACACAAAAGTCTTGTAAATAATTTTTAATGCGAGAAAATTTAATTTCAAAAACTGGAACGGAAATATGACATTCAGATTTTCTATTCTTAAATTCAAATATAAATTGTTACAATCAGTTGCAAAATATTCAAATACTAAAAAAAAAATTAAAAATAATTTATATATAAGAAATAGTTTATAAAAATTTAATTTGATGAGTAATAGGTGATGGAATTAATTTTTAGCATCGCACATTTTTATTTCAAGTTAAATATGACGACCAAAAGTGGTTGAAGAAAAATATATATATATTTAATGCATTGCTGATCAAATTAAATAAAGACATTTCTTACAAAATATTTTTTATATGTACTATTTGTTTTTATTTTGAAAATTGTTCATTTTCTAACAGTTTTATTTTTTCTTTTAGTATCTTTCAGGATTTAATAATGAATTTAAATCTGAGGATTGCCGATGTCCAAACGCACTGCCAGAAGGCCAGGTAATATGAATAAAGTATTAAAAATATATAAAATAGAAAATGTACTATACAATGTTAATTATATGAGTACTACTGCATTATTATAACATATTAACTCATCTTTTATGAGAAATAATGATTTGAAATAATGTTGCCTAACTAAAATGTCATATGCATGTCAAGAGATCATTTTAAGTGAGGATTATCTCTTTATTTAACTTATGGTCAATTGTCTAAGAGATCGTGTGACATCTCCACATCAAAGTGATACCATGAATACAATAATTCTGTTATAAATTGAGTAAATAGGTGTTTTCAACTGAGAATTGATTCAAAAATCTTGAATAATTGAGTCGGCTGTTTATTACTGGTTAAACTGCTTAAGGCAACATTATCAAATAAAAAGAGAAAGAAAATATGTATTACTCCCCCCCTCCCTTTTCTGGCTGTCAAGTTTTCATTTTATTTAATACTTTTTACATTTCACAATTTTATTTTTGAATTATCCATCTATTTTATGTTTTTTTTTTTGTATCTTATGATAAAAAAGTCACATGACTAAAAAACCATCATGTGATCTTAGTTTATACATTGCATTTTCATTAGCAAATTCTTCTCATTTCTTTTATGCCATCCAGTGAAAAACTTGAATAATCAATATCAGATAGTGTTTAATAAATCTTTATCCAGTGCTATACTGTCCAAATATTCCCAATCTGGTTATGTCTTTCGTCAGTGAGGAGCTTTTTAAATTTACAAATATTGAACTTGGATTTTTTAGAATTTAAAGTACCTTTCTTCTAGCAGCCATTTTTTACTTGATAATAAGATTCAGAAATAATCCAAATGCATTATTTAAAGATTGTAAAAGCTGATGGAAGCCATAATCCAGAAACTAGTCAGGGAATACTTGCATAGAATAGCACTGGATAAAGATTTAATAAATGCTGCCATTTGGCATCTAGTGATTACTATAGCTTACACTAGATGGCATAAAAGTAATGAACGTAGAATTTCTAATAAAAAAATTGTTGTTTTTAATAATCTATCTCCACAGTTGCCATTTAAAAACAAATTTATTGGTTAATGATTTATTGTCTATTAATTTAAACTGCAATTTATATTTATATTAACTTTCTACAGTTGTTAGTAAATGGCAGATAGTAGGGAATTTTTAATTTAAAACTTATTAAAATGGTAACAATAGTGAAGAGTATAGATAAAACCTGGTAATTCTTTGAGAAAGTATCCAGTAAATGTTAAATTGATTATACAGGATGACAATCATTAAACAAATCAGATAGTTCTAATATCTTTACTCCTGGATGTATGTTGTTAATCTTTTTTTTTATGTCATTATGTTGCTTTTTAACTAGTCTCTTAAAGAAACTACTAGCTGCTACATTCATAGTAATATATTTTGTCTGACAACTCCTTATCAGATAATGTTTAATAATTGACTGTTGGCTCTTACATTGTTTTGTCATATTTCTTGCCTTTCAATGTTGATCTTCCAGAAATATTAGAATTTTGTTGCAGCAGTTTAATTCCCATTCACTGTTAATGGTTATATATTAATTATACCTCCATTTTCAAGTTTGTGAAAATGTTTGAGCTCATCAGTTGTTACTGAGATGAATGTTTAGTGTAGTTTCATCCATTCTACTAAAAATTGTAAAATTATTAACTAAGGCATAAATATCTACATACTGCAGCAAACAAGATCCCGATATTGCTCTCACTTGTGTATCCTGTATTCTGCCTTCAAGAATAACCTGTAAAGGGGTACTAGAACATAAATTATGTTCCAGCCAAGAGAATCCCCCCCCCCCCCTGATAATCATCCAACCACTCATGTGTACATTTTTTTCATGCAGAATTTATGCATTTGACTTTCTATTTATACATTTTATCCATTTTATTTTATTATAGCATGACCACATGCGAATGCCTCTATGTGAGGCTTTTTTTCAGTTCAAAATCAACATTTCGATTTAGAAAAGGCAATTAACCCATCATATGAGCTGAAAATATTTTTTGAGAAATCAAAATCACTTCTTTAAATACAAGTAATTTATGCTTCAATCTGAGATTCACTTTTGTTTTAGTAATATTAATTCTGGATAACTTTCATCCTACAATTATCTACTGGATGAATTGATCCTCTTTTCCTCAGATTTCATGAGTGTAGTTTTCCATTTTTAACTTTGCAGCAGCATATGCTTCAATACCTTTATTGTTTTAAAAAGACTTCTTTATTAGAGGTCATTTTTATTTCAGTATATCAATAATTCAGTTTCCTTAAACACTTTTTTATCACTAACTTTTTTTGATCTTTTTACATTTTTTTATCCATATAATTAAGAGTGAACAAGGCAAAACTCCCCATACAATAGTGCCTCCCTGTGCCAATCAGAGTAATCAATGGATGCCAGAAGGCTTGTGCATAAAATCCCTATTTAGTGCCTACTCATCCAATATCCCCAGACTAGTTTCTGGCTTGTGGCCTTTATCAGTGAGGAGCCTTGGATCTGAGAGCACTGCACCTAGATCTTAGATAGAGATTTTATGCACAAGCCTTCTGGCATCTATTGATTACTCTGGTTGGCACAGGGTGGCACTACTGTATGGAGAGTTTTGCCTTATTGACAATTATGTGCTAGTATAAGAGATAGTGATCATGTGATAATTAAAAGTGCTCAACATATTCAAGCCATGCTCTGTTTTTACCCCTACCCATCTGCACCTTTCCTTCATTGTAAGTAGCATGTTTGATGTGAAGTATGGTTTTTGTGGCATTACTTTCCTCTGACCTATTTTCAATATAGCATCCTTTATGATCAAAATTATTATCTGATCTTAATTAGAATTTAAGACATATAAATTAAAGAAATCATAATAACAATAAAAAAAATACTCTAGTAGGTGTCCTTAAATTTATTATCTCAATAAATTCATCGAACCATTTGCCATTTGTGCCTGCACCTTTCCTTCATTGTAAGTAGCATGTTTGATGTGAAGTATGGTTTTTGTGGCATTACTTTCCTCTGACCTATTTTCAATATAGCATCCTTTATGATCAAAATTATTATCTGATCTTAATTAGAATTTAAGACATATAAATTAAAGAAATCATAATAACAATAAAAAAAATACTCTAGTAGGTGTCCTTAAATTTATTATCTCAATAAATTCATCGAACCATTTGCCATTTGTGCATTAACCAAAATGGGAAAGATATAAAAATTTATCATTAATCTCTGGACTGTCAAAAAAATGAATACGCTTTTTAAGAGACGTTATCTGTGTATTACTTTTTGAAGTTTAATTCTATACGAGCTTATCTTGATGAGAATTTGTCAGAGTAATGGATAGGACAGAGGTGTGAGTAAATTCCACATTCTCCCAATTTAACATCTCTTGATTTCTATTTATGGTAGCCTTAAGGAATGTGGAGTACCATAGAAGACCACCAGTACTGGTGGTACCTTGGGAAGATTGAAACAATGTGCAATGGTATAAGCAAACACTTTGGTTAACATTACTCAAACAGTGGCTTGCCATAACCAGAAGTGTCTGAACATTGATGCTAACCACTTTGACCAATTATTGTAATCCCAGAAGTCAAATATGGCTTGTATTCATCTTTTGTTATCAGAATATATTTAGTATTTACAATTTTAACACAAATTGTTTTTTTCTTAAAAAGTGTTTATTGTTAATTATGTATATATAGTTTGCAGTTCAACTTAGATTTTGAAATAAGTTAGTCATAGATATAAGTAACAGTTCATTCTGATTAATTAATTTACTATTTTAAGAATGAATTAACAAGACTATCAGAAACAGGCAAAACTGTCCATACAGTAGTGCCACCCTGTGCCAACCAGAGTAATCAATGGATGCCAGAAGGCTTGTGCATAAAATCCCCATCTAGTGCACAAGCTTTCTGGCATCCATTGATTACTCTGGTTGGCAAAGGGTGGCACTACTGTATGGAGAGTTTTGCCTGTTTAATAACAGTTATGTGCTAGCATAAGGGATGGTGATCATGTGATGTTTAGTGGTTTAACTATCAGAAACACTTTAAGAAATTAAGTTTATTTGAATTTGTTATTCAATAAGATGTTAACTATAAAGGAATGTACTTAAGACTTTTTTTAAAATGTTTACTTCTATTATAGCAGTTTAATTGAACAAAAAATGAGTTTAATTTTTATTCATTGTTGTTTTTTTTTTTTTTTGAAAGTTTATCAATGGGACGAGCAGGAAAGAAATAGTATTTGTAATATAATTTTAATGTTACATTAAAGTACTCAGAAAGATATTGATTTACTTTCAAAAATCAAATTTTATTAATCACATTAGATCAATGTACAAGAAAAGAAAGCAGGTATATACAAAGGTTAAACAAATGTACAAGGTTTACACATTAGAGCCAAATGACAAGGTAACCAGGTAACCGAGAAGGCAACCCTTGATCTTGCATGACCTGGAAGGATGAAGCTACAGCCTGGTCTGGCCCCAAGTCTGTTTAGCTAGCTAGGGGTGACAGGTCAGCTTATCATCTTCACTGATATTATGCAAGGTTTTAATAAAAAGTTCTATTGAATTATTAGTCCCTTTTTCAAATGTGATCCTACATCTAACCAACCATATTGAGAAGTTCACAAACGTAGCTAGCCTGATCTGTCCAAAACATCCCTTCTGAATGGCTGTGCTCAACAACACGTTGCCAGGGTCCATATTGTCAGTTTGTTGCAGGGCTAAATTCTGTAGGTATATCCATGATCCACCCCCTCAAGAATATGCGCAATGGATTCTTCCTGTTTCTGACATAGAGGGTAAATTGTGTCGATGTTATATCCTCTTCTGAAGCACAAGATGGCCCCAGTAGGAAGGGTGCCAAGGTTGACTTTCAGCAGAAAGTCAACAAACTTGGGACTAAGATATTGATTTATAGCTGAACTTATTGTAAATATTATATATATAAAATTTATAATAAATAAATAAAAATCATATACAACAGCTATATAAATATATTAAAAAAATTATACATAAATAGCCTTTTTTGGTACATGTTTTAGTGGCCTTTTCAAGTGTTAATAATTATTTTAACATTAATCAATTATTGCATATAAAACACCATCTAGTGCTCCATAGTTAACATTAAAATATATTGAAAAGGACACTAAACTGTTTTTCGAAAAAGGCTTTTTATGTATAATTATTTTTAAATTTATATAGCTGTTATATATGATTTTTATTTATTTATTTATTTACTTATAATTTTTATGAAAAGCAGCATAATGGATTTAATTAATTTCCATTTTTGATTATATATATTATTTACCATCCTACACAGCCAAAGCTTAAGTAAACCATATAATCTACAATCTGTTGTCAAGGCAACCCCAATCTAAGATCTTAATATCGACCAGAATGCTGAATCATGATTGTAAATGAATTGATATTTTTATTTTTCCAGAAATTTAAATAAACTCCTTTTCAGCAGGCAAAGATAATCTACTTTGAAAGTAGATTTAGTAAATAATCATTTTTTACAACTTTCAAGTGCAATTCTTATTCATTACTTAGATAAGAAACCATAAATTGCTAATTGTTAGATAGTTTCTAAATGTCAATCACATGACACAGTCAAAGCTTAAGTAAACTATATAATCTACAATGGTAAAAAATTGATCCCACCTTTTGTCCTGTGCTAAGATCTTGATATAGACCAGAATGCTGAAACATTGTAGTGGTTTGAAATTTTTATTTTCCCAGAAGTTTAAGCAAACCCCGTTCAGCAGACAAAAGTAATCCGTTTTGAAAGTAGATTTAATAAGTAATCGTATTTTTACAACTGTCAAACGTAGTTCTTATTCATTACTTAGATAATAAACCATAAATTTCTAATAGTTGGATAGTTTCTAAGTATAAATCATATGAATAAGTAAACCATATAATTTACAATCTGTTGCCAAGGCAATAAGGTGGATGCCATCTTTCATCCTGATCTAAGATCTTGATATAGACCAAAACGCTGACACATCATTAACAGATTGAGACTTTTATCTTTCCAGAAGTTTAATGCTCATTTAGCAGACAAAAATAACTTGCTTTGAACATTGATTATTTGATTAATAAAAGTTAACAGTATAATTTTTAAATTATTCTGTACTTTACTTGAATATTAAGAGGCTTAGAGGTTCTGGATTTATCCAATAGGTTAAAAAGTCTTTTACATTATTAAATGAATGGATTTGTTGCTTATACTATCAGTTTAATGCTTGAATGTCACATGATCTGAATGATTGATCTTACTATTTACCTTTCTCTTAAATATTTGTCAATAAAATGTAACTTCTTTCTCATATATATAAATATTAATAATAAACATCATGTGATCACCATTTCTTAAGCTTGCTTATAACTGTTATTAAAACAGGCAGAACTTTCTATATGTATTGCCACTCAGTGCAAGCCAGAGTAATCAATGGATACCAGAAGGTTTGTGCATAAAATCCTCATCTATTGCCTACTCATCCAATATCCCCAGACTAGTTTCTGGCTTGTGGCCTTTGTCAGTGAGGAGCCTTGGACCTGACAGCACTGCATCTAGATCTTAGGATATTGGATGGGTAGGCACTAGATGGGGATTTTATGCACAAGCCTTCTGGCATCCATTGATTACTCTGGCTTGCACTGAATGGCAATAGGTATAGAGAGTTTTGCCTGTTTTAATATTAATAATACAGTGCTAATAATATGTAATAACTGGACATATTACAGTGCTAATAATATGTAATAACTGGACATATAAATTTAGCTGGATGATAAACTTTGAAAGTGCTAATTATATCAGTGCAATGACCTCTGGTGTTAAATCTGTTTCCAAATGAAAAATAAGTCCCATTTTTATTTGTATTTCCAAGGTCTTACATGGAAGACAGATTGGATAATGATTTTTATTAAAATGAATATCAAATCTGACAACTTCATTTAAATCATCTTATTATACTTGATTGAATACAAGTATAGTTTATATACTTGGGGTTTTGCATGTAACGTATAAAAGATTTGAGCATAGATTTGCAAACTTCCTTCAGCTATCCACTCTATCTCATTCAACCGATACACATGACCACACACATGTGAAAAAGATAAATGATTTCCAATATACATATTTTGTGCTGAGCCAGCACTCATCAGTCGGTCCAGATCATCATTGCCCTCACACATATATAATCAGTATTTGGTTTACATTAAAGTTTGAAGATTTGCTATCTTAATATAAATCAAGAACTGATTATATTCTAACCAAAACAAGCAATCGATTTACAATCGGTGCCATTTCTCACCTTCGGAGAATAAAATATATAAATATAAATTACCACTAAGTAATATAAATCTCTATCTGAATCACTCTTTTAAAAACATCCATTATTGTTATGATCTGATCTAACTCTTGGAAAGTAAGAGTTAACGTACTTTTCTCATAGTATAATAAAATTGATTTGATAATGCTACACAGTTACGATTCAGGTAATGGTAAAATCATGTAATAATAATGATAAAATAATCTCAGGGTTCTTAATAAACAAATTGAATGTATTTTGTCTTCACTTATTGTTGAATAACTGAATGACATCCTAATAGACTATAGGAGACATATACTTCCCTTATAAGTTAAGGTATCCTAATGTACCATAATAGCAATAGTCATGATAATTTTAAAAAAAATCTAAATAATACAGCCATGAAACAATAAAATTTCGAAGAACAGAGTAGAGTCTTCACCTAGGATGACATTTGAATACCAAGTCTGGAAAGAGTACCTTTTATGCCATTCTGATACTCATCAGCAAATGCAATTTTAAAATCATCTTCAAAATAATGTGCAACTCTCATGGATATAATAATTTAAACAATATGCAGTCTTAAATGAACTTAATTTTTAAAGTAAATCAAACAATCATTGGAACTGCTATTCTAATGCAACTTTACGTTTTCAAGTTCAGATCTGTATTTGTAAAATGGTATGTATATCTGATTTGAATAAAGATTTTTATAACATAATTATCAATTAATGAACTAAGAAACTATATTGAGACAGAGACTAGAATTAAATAATAATAAAAACAAATTTATTAATGATTAACATAATAAGATAACATTTTACATAAAGGTCCTTTGCCGAACATAAGCGATGGTATACATGATACATTTATGTGAAATAGAATATTCACCTATTTCCTTGCAAATCAAACCTATTCTTTACAAATTTTTAGATACTATTATCAACTATAACTTGTCAAATTTTGGTTAACATATTGTAACAATATATAAATATGTTGTTACATTAAATTGAAATAAAAACTTTTAAGTTCGCATAGAAAAATAAGTGTATTAAAAAGAAAAAAAACTAAACGCTAAAATTAAAATGTTTGTTAAACGTATATATTCGCACAGATGCTAAACTTTAAAAATATTTTTTTCATAAACAAAAAAAAAAGTATTTGAACGTATTTTTTTTAATAAAAAAATACAAGATTGAAATATAAAAATATTTTAATAAAAAAATAACGTAAGTTAAAATAAAAACAGGTATTAATTAATTCCTGTAATCTGTAAATGGAAATGATTGTTTATTAATTATCTAAAAGCTGTGTAATTAAAAAGTCAGATGAAAAGTTAGATAAGAGAAGAAAGAGATTTTAGCTTGACCAATGGAAGCACTAAGCCTTGGCTCGGACCCTAACGAAAGTGATGGATTAGTGATGTTTTGTTGATTGAATCCGTGTGGATAATATAAAAAGGGAAATACAGTTTTTTCGGGAGTTCCAGCGTTTGTGTTTGAGAGACGTGGTAGGACGCACATACCACACTCTCTATTTAAAAAAAATGAAAAGACTGTGATACCTTGAACCAGCTATTGCCATCTCCAGAACATTATTTTCCAATGGAGGTGTCGCGGGAATTAAAAACAGGAACCTGGACTCTTCTACCATAAGCTATATGAAATGAACAATTATTAAAATCAATTAAGAACTTTCATCAAGTTTTACAAATTGATAAACAAGCCAACTTAAATGTTAAAACGGACACTTATCTGACTTTTGTAAGTTTTTAAATCAAATTAATAATGTTTAATTTTATATGTTTTCCGATTGATAAACATCATTTCCATTTTTTTTTTACTTATTGTAAAGATTATTTAAATGCATGAAATTTAAGTTGTTTATAGATGCTTGCATGGATTCATTTGCGGTTAATTATATTTTGGTTTTCATATTTGATCAAAATATATAGACATTCGATAAATAATGATACCGTACGGTATCTAAAATGTATTTATTCGGATGTCTTTTAAGTTATTGGTGACAACGCAAGTATCTTATGGTGAATACTATTGGGTTACTTATAAATTTCCCTCTGCAATTGTCGGTATCAATAATTTTGTATTTTGATTGTTTATGTTTATTTTGAAATGTTTTTGACCGTGGAATCTATGTAATCGATCTATACCCAACATTTTTAAACAAATCTGTGCGAACGTATCTAAATGTTAAACTTAAGTCGGGCGTGAATGGTTTATATAGATTTGTAAAGCTATATTAGGGAAGGGAAATCTTAGGTTATTTGTTTCGTAGTTAAATTGGGTCAATGGATGGGATATATTGGTGTAATTTAGTAGATGTAGTACAGATTCGCTACGGGAAGAATCGCTTCATACGCCGCACCCTCCCGTTTTGCCTATGGAAGGAATTATAAGACGAAGAATGCAGTTCCTTTCTATGGAGTTTTTTTTTTTATTGCTCTTCTTCGCGGATAGATGTAATATTTATTCCTATCTGACGAGAGGCAATTTCTTCTCTTAACTTTTTGGTGCTGCCGTATCTCATATTACATTGAATACATCGATATATCAGATGAATTGACGCCAGTTTGGCTGCGACTTTTAGCCTAAGGTTAAATAGGGATAGAATGTTTATTTTCAAATGCAAATCTATGTAGTCTATTCATACTCGACCCTCTAAATAAATAGTAAACTCCTTATTTGCAATCTACTTAAATTTAGAATTAAAGATTAATATAAAAATATAAACATTAAATGTATTCCTCGGAGTTATTTTATATGTGCGTAAATAAATATTTTTATGTGTTAATTTCTGGCAGTGGCTTTTATTCTTTTATATTTAAGATATAAATTAAGATATAGATTTTTATCTCTGCGTCTCCACTGAGCTAGTGACTTGGGCTAACGATCTGAATATTTAAATAAAGTGGAATCTTAACAGCGCGTATCTGCCTACTGTATAAATTTTTCTAGGTTCAAATGCCTAGATGGCGCCCTGGTAGTTGCAGATATCGTAGTTTGCGGTTAGATTCGATCTTCACTTTCATTTCGATCGTTATAATATACTTTAACTAAATGCTATTTTATTTTATTAACATTTGTTTTAAAATAATCATAATATGCTATTATACTTGCTTACTTCTGGACATAATATTAATGGTATTCTACTGTTATAAACTAATCACTTACTAAGGCTTTTAAAAATAATTTACAACAGTACTGAAATATACTTTATGTCCATCTGTTATTATTAATTAGCATAATTAAATAATAATTCTGTGTTTATAGAATTACTAAATAAATTAGAAACTTGACCTTACAAAAAAAAAATCAAGTCAGATGCCACATGACCTAATTTAATAAGCTTGTGTTTACAAATGTTATATACAGAGCTCTATATATAACATTAATAAAACTTGACCTTTTAATTAATACATGACTAAATATTTTAGCAGATTGTCATGATAATACCAAGTATTATTCAAGGCATCGATAAGAAATATTGTATCTGGCATTGTGTTAATTAAATAAAATTAAAATGGTAAAACTTTTCAGAAGCCACATACACATCACACTCTAATTTTGCTTATATCCACATATTAAATTATTAAAAAAACATTTAATGGCCTTACCAATCCATTGGTGAATTACTTCTGGATGGTGATGACAATAAAACATATGTGCACATCTTATTATGCTATTATAAAATATTAAATTTTAAGAAAATATGTTTGTTGGTTTTATTGTAACTACTGGCAAGGCACAACAGTACAATCCTACACACTATGAATAGAATAGTGTCCTTGAAGCAACTAGATACTTCAAATACAAACTTATAAATTGCCATAACCATTATAAAGCATCCATTAACTTCACCTACATGGTGAAATAAAATTAATATATCCTTATGAGGGAAAGGCTACTCCGAGCCACAACTACTATATCGAAAAGAACAATGACATATTCCAACACACCTTCTCTGAGGGTAAAAATATATGTGGACATGGTTTTAGCATATGGAGGAAGTAGAATATAAACCATAGAAAAATCCTGTCTAAGGATACAGTTATACTAGCTAAGCATAAACTACAACAATAGAATATTAGAACAAAACCTCGCATGAAAAAATATCCATCACTGGGGAGAGCAATCCTCCAATGTAGAATAATTAACATATAATGACAATAAAGTCAAATGCATCCCATAATGATAAAATGGGAATAATATTAATTGTAAACATAACCATGGCAAGATAAAATAAATATCATTTGAAACTAGAAATAATAATTTATCGGTACTGGTTGATTAGACACCCATGCCACTTGATGACATTGTTGCTATGCAAAAACTATAAAATATGAATGTTCCCAGGCCGTATTTTTTTTAAATTTTCTTTCTTTTCTCTTATAAAAAAAATCAAACACAGAATTTGTACTTTTTAAATCTTTTTTTAATTAACATCAACAAAGTTAGAACAAAAAAAATCAAACACAGAATTTGTAGTTTTTAAAGTCTTTTTTTTTATTAACATCAACAAAATTTACAACTTATTACAGTTTTTTTTTTTTGGTGTCTTTTTTTTTAAAAAATAAAATCAACAAACAAATACAAGTCAAAATGACTTTTAAAAATATATATATACCTGGAATAGCATAATAAATTTTGCAAATAATAAGAAATACACATATAACGAATAGCATCTGAATATTTTAAAAATAAAGTGAATATCAATAGCAAAATGCAAAACAATACTAAATATAAGAAGTATAAAATATAATACCTCATTAGCATTATAATGAAATTACTATTTTATATTAGCTAAAACTTTTTGTGAGCTTCTGATAAATATTAGGTACTTATCTATTTATCCAGAAATATATAACGTGTACTGATGAAATAGTATCAGTGAATGTAAAGCAATACAAATTTGCTTTAACTGGACAAGTATATCATTATAATTGACCTCATATCAAGTAATAAAATAAATTGCATAAATTTTTTATTTTGAACAACATAAGAATAAATGCATAAAATTTTACCTGACAATTGATAATACCTTTACATAATAATAAAATAAATAAAAAATTATTTTTTAAAAAAAAACTATAGTCCCTCATAATCTTAGCCAAAATAATAATCGATGTGATATTATTCAATGGTAATATACGCAAATGTATATGTAAATTAATCAGCTTCTCCATTTTCTGGAGATAGCGAAGCATGTGTCACATCTATTAATTGCATTATTGTCATTGATAATAAAATATGCTTTTTTTATCTTCCTTTTGCATTATTATTTTAAATTTTTAATAAAAATTTTAAAATAAGCAATTCAAATACAATCATGGCAAAGTACATGGTTACAATATATATCTATATGCTTGAAAGATGATGATCTGGACCAACGGATGAGTGCTGGGTTTATTGGAGATCATTTATCATTTTCACATGTGTGTGGTCATGTGTATTGGTTGTATGAGATAGAGTGGATAACTGGAGCTTGAAAATCTATATTCAAATCATCTTATTGTGTAAATTAATAAAGTATCATCCAATCATATTAAAGCTGAATTATTTGATATTTACATATCAATATGGCATTCTATTGTTTGTTTATAAATATGTTAAAATGAGTAGATATGTACCTTATAAATTTATATAATAAACCAATTTGAATGAAGCTTTGTGACTGTTTCTGTCAGATTTAATAGTTACTTTAATAAAAATTATTTAATCTGTTCTCTATATAAAATCTTGGTGATGCAAATGAAATTGAAATTTATTTTTCAAATTTGACACTAGAGGGCATTGACATGCTTGGAAAGTTTATCATTGCATTTATCCATTTATTTTATATATATACGGTTTAAATCATTAATATTGATTTTGGTGTTTTATTATGTTAGAACAATCCTCAAGTATGCCCGTATGGAGCATACTGTGAGCAGCTTAGCGGAACAGCATTTACAGCTCCAAGAGAATATAATAGGCGCAGGTAAGTTCGTAGAGAAAATAACTGATTTGGAATCAAATTTTAGTTTTGAATATGCTCAACAACACTTTAATGCTTGCAAATATATAAATTTATTTATATATTTTTAAAAAGATCAGTCATTATTAAGGAAAGAATTTAAAAAACAAAATAGAATTTTAAAAAAATTGAAGAAAAAAGTTGTTAAAGAATAACTTAGAATTTTTAAGGGCTTGTAAGAAAATCAAAAATGCTATTTTAGTATCGTTCTAGTAAATTGTTTGTTAAATTAACATCACATGATTTCTGTTGTATGTTTATTCTTGTGCTTTCACGCACAGCTCTTTTTACCCAATTCAAACTTTGCATAAAACAGGTTCTAAAATATATAGAAACTCACTTTGATGAAAGATCTATGTAACTGTGAAATTGAGCAGCATAGTTTCAAAATCATTGGAATTTTAGAACATTAACTTGCATAAAGTAGTAAAAGATGGCTACTATGTGTCTGTTAGTTCCAGCTTTGAATCCTATTCCTAACTAGTGAAAGCAGAAACCAGTCTGACAATGGGGATATAATAGCAGTAGCCGCAAACATAGATATAAACGTAATCTACTACGCTATTTTTCATATAAGATGTCATTATATAACAGCAATAGCTATGTATTGTAATAATACAGATAAGATACAGAAGCTAAATTCTCCATACAGTAGCCCCACCCAGTACAAGCCAGAGTAATCAATGGATGCAAGAAGTCGTGCACTGAGTGACTACTGTATGGAGAGTTTAGCCTCTGCGTAAACAGCTTGTGTAAGCATAAAGAATGGTGTTCATGGTTTAATATGGATAAGCGTTTTTCAACAAATATTTTTATGTCCTTCTCAATATAATTGCAATCTATTAAATTATTTAGTTTACATTACTTACATATTGGCATCTATTATTTATATATATGTATACAATTAATCAGAATCAATAACAAAATTATGATAAAGCAACCTAAATATTTATAATTGTAGTAAAAGTAATCCAACATATAACAATTATATATATATATTTTATAAAATATGCATTATATAAAGATATATATACTATTTATTTATAATATCCTTTCATTTTTAATTGACCAATTTATAGCACCATGGTCTGGTGTCCATTAATTGTTCAAGCTTATAATAGATGGCTCTGGAGAAGGAGAAAATGATCTGCTTTTGCCTATTGCATCACATAGGAGTGGATAATTTTATTTCGGAGATATCATACTTTACTATTCTTAGACAAATTGAGAATTGAGACTGTATTTAATTATATGATCATATCCTGATTTAATAAACAAAAGGTTAAATTAAAGCGAGAGGAATAAAAATACTCTTTCGCAGACTTTATTCAATTGCATTTTAATTAAAGTTGTAATTTATAATACCAGTGATTTAATAATAATAGTAATGGAAAACTATTCAGAAAAGTTTAAAATTCATATATATATTACTTATAATACTTTTTTCATATACACTTCAATGCAAACAAATTTTTTTAAAAAACTTCTTTATTCTCCTTACAGTTTCGATTGTCCAGCAGTCTTCATCAGAGCTTTATCAGACCTCCTCTGCAAGTTTTTTAAGAAAATTTCTTTGCATTGAAGTGTATATGAAAGAAGTATTATAAGCAATATATATATATATGAATATATGAAGATATGCAAAGAAAGCAAAAGAGAATAAGAGAAAGTTTAAAATTTTAATAAAAGTAATATCTACGCATTGCTTTCAACCAGGCCAATCATAATCATAGAACTACAATAAAATTAAATCTGCTGTTTATGCGATAATACAATGCACAAGTCTTTCTTGTTTATTGCATTGATATTATTTGCTATAAATCATACCTCTTTATATTTTATTTTTTGATTATTACATTCAGTACAAACATCATCAATATAGTATCAAAATTATGTCCACATTTAATTTCATGTTCCAAAAACATAGATTTAACATTAGAGTCCGCTATAAATATTTATGTTGTGCTAATCTTGTAGCTCAATTTGCCCGAGATTCTCCATAATAAATTGCATTGCATTTTGGGTTATTACATTTAATTTTGTAAACTATTTGTAGAGATTGGTTTGGAGATAATTTATCTTTAGTATTGTTTAAAATTTGATTAAGATTAGGAAGGTTCTAAAACCGATATTATAATCATTTGCACAAATTGTTTTCATCCTTTTAGATATATTAAGTATATAAGGAAGGCTGATCCTTGCATTATTATTATTATTAAAGTTTTTAGTATTCAAATATGAATAAAAAAAAATTTAACGGTTTTGTAAACTAGTGGTGATGAGTAGATTGTTTCAAGAAGTTAGAGATCAGGATGTAAGGTTTTAGTATGTGTGCTAATTGTGGATTGAAAATATTTGTACGATTAAGCCTTTTCTTTGAAGGAAAAAAAAAACATAAACAAAAGAATATATTCAACTTTACAACCTCTCTCAAGACTTAAACAGCCTACTCCCAGGATTTAATATAACTAATGAGACTAGATTACTTGCCAAAATATAAAATCGAAACAAAGGGAATATTTTATTGAATCTAATTCATATTTGCAAATGATTAACTATAAGTAATTTATTAATATTTTTAAAATTCTTAAATGTTAAACAATGTAGCAACTGGTTAGTATTTATGCAAGTAATCGTTAGCATTTGAATGTTCTCAGGGTAAAAATAATAATTGAATTAACATTATTTTTATTAAAATTTTAAACTTTCCTGAATAGTTTTCCATTACTATTGTTATATTCAAATTAAAAAAAGAAAATATTTTATTAAATTAAGTTATAATGGATGAATGTTTCATTGTTTAGTAGTTCAGTGTCTGTATGTGTGTAATATACCACTGGATAAAGCTACATTCCAGTACTATTATGTGTGTTTGTTGTCTTTTTTTAATGGTCAGTTTATTAACACTTCTCTGATCAACTTCAATAATTCTATGACCTTTGCACACTTCCTCCCAGCTAATAATAACTAAATACTCACTAATTAATATTGAATGATGAGTTTTGTTGTCTTCTCACTTTTTTTTTAAAAAATCTTCAAATATAAATGAGCCAGTAATAAAAGCAGGCAAGAGAGTATTTAAGATCGCCTTTATTAATAGGCGAGATCCTGGAATCTTTTTCCACAATTAATTTAGAATAATACATGATCAGTAAAAGCCTCATACTACCATAAGACTTTTATCAATCATGCGTATTGTTCAAAATTAATTTTGGAAAAAGATAATAGACTCTCACCTATTAATAAAGGTCATCTTGAATACTCTCTTGCCCACTTTTATTACGAGCTCATTTATATTTGATTGATAGCCTTTCAGGAAGTTGATGATAATCTTGAAGAAGGACTATAAATTAGCAAATAAAAGATAATGGATTTTTTTTTTTTTACAATATATCTCAAATAATCTTACCAAAGAATGAATCTGTCATTCAAGAAATCTAGGTGCAGTGCTCTCAGATCCAAGGCTCCTCACTGACGATGGCCACAAGCCAGAAACTAGTCTGGGGATATTAGATGAGTAGGCACTAGATAGGGATTTTATGCACAAGCTTTCTGGCATCCATTGATTACTCTGGTTGGCACAGGGTGGCACTACTGTATGGAGAGAGTTTTGCCTTGTTTAATAACAATTATGTGCTGTATAAGAGATGGTGATCAAGTGATGCTTAGTCATTTCAAGGAATAATGAGTGCAGAAAAAAGAAAAAGAAAATTCTACTTTAAAGATATTTAACAGGAATTTTAGAAGACTGAATATTGATTTTTCCCTTTGTATTTCTAATTCAAATTTTCTTTCTTTTGTTCATCTGTGTAACAAAGTGACCCAAATCTGAATGCACTTTTGATGATGTTAATAATGAACTTCACCAAAAATGCACCCATCTTTACACAGATGAACAAACATGTGCAAATTAATAAAGAGGAACAAGAATATTAGATAAATATTTCTGTTATTAAACATCATGCATATCCGTAATAGAAATCAAGGTTATTTAACTACTGTCCACCCATTAATCTTTGTCTGCATGATTAATCTCCTGTCTATTTTTAGACTCATGAAAATCTGAAAAATCATTTGCCTTTTTTTCCCCTGTGAATATATAGTATCATTATATATATATATATATATGTAATAAATATACCATTATTTTCTGACATATGTAATTTCCAGTTGTGACTAATGAACTAATTGTTGTTAATAAACACTTCAGTAGCTTTTTATATATTAGAATGCTCAGCCAATGCAAAATGACCATTTGCTTTAGCTATCCTAGATATATATAAAATATAATACAATGAGCATGCTCATAGCTCTAAATAAGCTTTTCCAATAAGTACTGCAAGAGAAATTATTTAAAATCTATCTAGAATTATCCCTTTTCCCAAACCGTTTTCAAGTTGATGCCTCTCTTCAGTGAGACACTACGATATTCAAACACTAGATCTAAAATACCAACTCAAGCATAGTATTTATCTAATATTTAAGTATTAAGTAGAACATCTTAGTGTTTCCTTGAAGAGAGCCATCAGTTTGAAACCGGTTTGGGAATAGCGATAATTGTAGATAGAGATTTAGTTTTCTCTACCGGCATTTATCAGAAAAGCTTGTTTAGAGCTATTAGCACCATCATTATATTACAATTGTAGTACAGGATTATTAAGTCACATGATGTATGACTTGATTTTCTTTATATATATTTATAAGGATTAACAAATCTAGTAAGTTACTTGCATTGGCTTAAAAATGAATAAGAAATAGACTCTCGAAAGTCATAACTAAGTCATATGTAAAAGGCTGTGTTTTCATCTGGATCATAATGGGTTTCACCCTTATTTGAAAACTTACTACATTTGTTAATCCTTATATACATCTAGGTCAGCTAATACAATGATCATTTTGCATTGGCTGAACAATCTAGTGAGTAAAGGGGAACTGAAATATTAACATTTGGTTGACTAGTTAAGATCAGAAATTACATGTATATACACACATAAATGGTTATAAAATATTTAGATGATTCCACAATTGTCTTATACAAACTGCACAAAAGGTATGCTAATAGGATGTGAACAAATTGACAATCCATTATCAAAAGTTGCAATATTATTGGTGTTAATGTAAACCACTTTAATAATTCATCTTTCAACTGCAATTAGTGATAATTAAAATCTTGGGTCATATGTCTGGAAAGAATATTATTCAGTGAAACTAAATTGAATTCAGAACCTGTGCTTTGTAAAAAAAATTATTGCCCCCCCATTTTGTTTGAACCAATTGTGAATTCATACAGATTATCTGGCCATGTTAACATAGCTGAGTTATTTCATCTTTTTAAAACTGGATGGCCGACAGGTTTCCATCTTGCTTCTCGTATCTAAATATTTAATGAAGGAAATTATGTCAGGATTGTCAAATTTCATATTTGTCCTGTTCTTATCATGAAATCTAGGTTGAAGATCAAGAATGTTTAGAAAAAATTTAATTATATGGTCATACTGCTCAAAAGATCAAATGACTTTCAGACAACTAATTGACAGGCTGAGAACAATGGTTCCTTTCAATTGTCAAACTAAGACTTTTTTTTTAAATTTTATTACTTATACTGAGAAGTATTTTAAAAACATCTAAACTGTGTAGTGTATAGTCTGGTGACAATTAAGTCTATTAAATTGTTGGAGTCAATATGGTATGTGATAATCATATTGAAAATCTATGAAACCTGAGTTTACCTGTTTTTTATTCTATGTTTATAATTGTATGTATATTTCACAGAACAAACAAGTCCAAATATGTTATTAAGACAATTTATATGCAAGATCCCAAAGAATTATTTAAATAAACCTCCTAAAAATAAAGCCGCCTTTTTTATAACAATGCCAATCTACTTTGTCAAGTTTATTTAAATGATTCGTTGTGGATCTTGCTTGTAAATTGTCTTAGTGGTGTATTTAGATTTTGTGTTCCATGAAAGAGGTTTATATTCTTAGTTGCATATTTGATAAACCGTAAAATTATTTACATGCTCAATAAAATAATTAGTAATGTAATGTTTATAAAAATTTTGAAAAATCATATAAATTTATTTTTAGTAAGCATTTATATACTCGTACTTTAATTTGACAGTTTTAAAACAAATATTAATATCGTTATTTTTTTGTTTTAGCTGGTTGTATAGAATCCAGCCATCTGTCATTCATAAGCCTTTTCAAAAATACCATCACGATTTTTTAACGCACAACTGGAACGAAAATGATCCAAATCCAAACCAAGTAAGAAACACATTTGTTGATGCTTTTTTAATATTATTCATATTTAAATTCTTTAAAAGTTAAACCACTAAGCATCACATGATCACCATTTCTAATGCTAGCACATCTGTTATTAACAAAGGTAAAACTCTCCAATCCTGCCTAATAGGGATAATGGTGGCTATGGTTGTTAGAGAGCCAAAGACACCAAAATGTATGGATACTGAACTGAGTTCAGATACATATGACTATATAAGCTATTGAGCTTAGATTGAAAATATTGTGTTTTTTCAATTTTATTCTCATAGTTTTGTAGTTAAGTAGAGGTAAAAGGTGGCTGCTGGAGGGTTGCATTAGATTCCAAGATCTAGGTGCAGTGCTCTCAGATCCAAGGCTCCTCACTGACGAAGGCCATGAGCCAGAAACTAGTCTGGGGATATTGGATGAGTAGGCACTAGATGGGGATTTTATACACAAGCCTCTGGCTTCCATTGATTACTCTGGTTGGCACTGGGTGGCGCTACTGTATGGAGAGTTTTGCCATTGTTTTCTTTAAAAGTTATTACTGTGTAATGAATTGCCATTCATCTCTGGGTAATTGGTTTTTGGAATTATATTCTATTCTATTGATTCAATAATCATTTTGATTTTTTACTTTGCTATTAAAGATAGTAACTTGAAAATTTCAAAGAAGATAGAATAACCGTACAACTCACTTTTATAGTTGCAGTCTCATATCATATTCACTGATTCTCACCTTGTGCATAGATTGATTGTAGTTTATGTGTAAACTAGAGAAATCATATGATCCTTGTTTATATACCATTCTTATGCTAGAAGGTCGAAGATGTATGCAGCTAGCTTACAATTGAAGTCACTAAAATTATAAAACTGCAGATCTATTATCTGACCTGTATAATTATACCAGCAATTTGGCTTGGATTCATTAATTCAGGTCACTATCTTAAACTATAAAATAAAAGTAGAAGTCACCCACTGCTTTGATACAATGTACTCTATCGAGAACAGGTCTTAAATCTGTCTTCACTATTATTTCAATCAATCAATAATAATCTTGCCAATAGACAGGTCTCCAGAGAGTAGTCACAACATCAATTCATCCATTCCATTCTTTTTCTTGCCCATTTCTTCAATTTCACATAAGACTTCCCATCTCTTATATCATCCAATAATGTCACTCTCTTTCATCCTTTTTATTTCCACTCACCATTCCCTCCAAAACATCTTTTATTAAACTATAATCTCTTCTCAATATATGTCCAATCCAGTTTCTCTCTCTGATATTCTGAAACAATCTTCTTTCCTCGTTTACTCTTTTCAAAACTTCTTCATTTGTTATTTTACTCATCCAACTGATTTTTTTCATGTCCACACCTCAAAAGCTTCCAATCGTTTCTTAATTCTATTACTTAATGTCCATGTATCACAATCATACATTAATATACTCCACACATAACATTTAATTAATCTCTTCCTTAATTCTTTTTCCAAAGGTCCACAAAATATCTTCTTTCTCTTCACCAATGTCTCCTTTCATGTACTATTCATTAATTATTGGTTGAATTTTAGGATGAGGATTAAGAGGTAAACTATTTTTTAATAGGGTTATTTTTCACTTTCCTGTCTAATATATCCATTTAAGTGTATCAAATGCATACCTAGACTATCTAAAAAAAAAAGTGTCAAATTCAAATTTAAGTAAACTTAAAATTGTTTTTAGGGATAGCAGTTTAAAACTTAAGTATTTTTTTCATAAGTAAAGTAGGTATTGAACTGCTATTAATCAGAAGATAGAATAAGGGAGAAAGATTAGAAAACTCTTTACCTAGAAAATGACTACCTCAGTGGACATGTACAAAAGGGAGTAAAAATTGAGAGAGTTTTTTTTAATTAGTTTGTAAGTTATTAAAAATTATTTTAACTGATTATTTATGTAATGGTTTTCAATTTTATAAATGTTAAATTGAACGTTTGAGTATTGGTTTTAGATAACGCTATTTGGCAGCATCTCATCGAGCTGATATTTAAATTTAAAATGGAATCTTAAAACATTCATATATTATTCTAACAATATTTTAAGCCAGGGATAATGTCCAGTTTATTAAATTTTCATTAAGATTTTTAAATATTCATTATTACAATTTGTTTTTATGACTACTTACATTTTGGAATTTATCAAATATATATTTATATATTTTAAATCTTAGACTCGGTGGATGCCTTTTGACATTCCGAAACTTTCCGAAAAAAGGACTGATTTTGTAGATGTAAGTTTTTTGTTTGTTTATTAACTAGTAAGCTGTTTTTTATTATATGTTTTTAGTATAATTCTTATCTGTTTCATAACCATTTAAGGCAAACTTATTTATTATTAAATAATGAATCTGTTGTATTGCTTTATTTTACAGTATTGTAATTTGTAATATATTAGTAACATATTCTTCTATGTGTTTTAAAAAATTGAATTTTGGTGTCTAGTAAAATTTAGAAGAAAAAAACCTTCCGTTTTATTATTTTTCTATTTTTAAATCATCATCGTAGACAAAAACCAACAACAACTATGATTTAAAAACAGAGAAATGATTTAACAAATGCTGATATCTTTTATTTTGAACATCAAATTTCAAAGTATTAACAGTGTCACAATTTAATTAAATATATAGAAAGAAAAAGTATTATAAATTTCTCTCTCTGCTATTGTGTCTATATAATAACCAATTGACGAAACACTTTATTACTTTTACAATGCTTTATTATCCACCTTTTCCTTCAGTTTACAGTTTCGATTGCCCCAACAATCTTCTTCAGAACTTTATATCTCCTAATCTCACTGTTACAATCAACTTTTTAGATTAGGAGATATAAAGTTCTGAAGAAGATTGCTGGGGCAATTGAAACTGTTAACTGAAGGAAAGGGTGGATAATAAAGCATTGTAAAAGTAATAAAGTGTTTCGTCAATTGATTAACATATGGTATAGATTTGACAATTCTTTTAGTGTCCTAGGAAGTCATCATTCTAACAAATCTTCATTACCGTCATTTTCATCCATTATCAATTCAATGCAGGTTGAAATTTTCTTCATGTTTAATTCAGTTTTTCTGATCTCTAGGCTCTCTTCTCTACAACACACCTGCACACTTATTCCATCTCATATGTGGTCTCTTTCTGGATCTTTTACAATCTTTTGGAATTCAGTTTTTAAGATGTCAACTGGCCATTGGTTATCATCTTTTCTAACAGAATGTCCAGCCCAGCTCCATTTAATTTCTTAATTCTTTCATTGAGGTCATGGTACCTGTTTATTCTTTCCTCGTATTTTATTTTTGATCTCTTCTTGTTACTCCTAACATGTGTCTGGCCATACTTTATTGAATAGTTTGAAGTCTCTGAATTGCTCCTCCATTAAGTAACCAAATCTCACATCCATAAGTATACCTATTAAAAACTTTTCTTTTCAAACACATGGCATGTTTCCATGTAAAATTGAGTTATTTCTACCAAAAACACTCCATCCAAGTTTAATTATACAATTAATTTCATCTGTTATGTTTTCATCTGTGTCAATAATCTGACCAAGATGTTTATAATCATTAAAATCTTCTATTCATGATTATCAATCTAATTCATTCTTTTGAGAAAATCTAATCAAAAGTAATATATTACCCATTATGCATTAGATTTGTAGATTATGAAAAGGTATTTGATTCTATAAATGTTTTTTTATTATCAACTTTATATCCACATGGTACATTTTACTTTAATTGCTTTACGGATCAGCTATCAAGTGGGTTTATAGAACCATGTGTGGGAAAATACCATAGACCACAGAATGAAAACTATATAGCAATGATGTTGGTAATAGTGTACTACAAAAAGTAGCTCTAATATTAATGTCCGTGTTATATATGTGTGACTGCATTTTATAGCTTGTATTCTGATTTTTAATTATAGTGTAGTGTATTCAATGTCATTGTTTTAAGTATGGAGTCATCCATGTTTTTATAGCAATTTTTCTCTCTAAACAAAGTGTAATAGTAAATGTATATGTTGTGCAAAATTCAATACAAATGGTTCATTTGGACTCACACTGCTAAAACCGTTATTTCCAACAACTTTCATTTAAAGTTTATTATTTGTACCAATATGGACAGATTGTTGGAGAGATCTTAGATGATTATGATCCAACATTAAGATAATAGTTGCATTAAAAAATATGTCATATTTCAGTCATGTTCGTAAGAAATTTAATCTTCATTCTCTAGAAGCATTTACTACTTCCATTAAATTTCAAAGGCTGTTAAATACAAAATTTGACAATTTGGTCTGTCAGGATTTTACTGAAGCATGAAGCATGAAATTCTCCAATGAGATGTGTTACTGATTACAAATAAGTGTATTCTTGGGCTCATTAAACAAAAGAATGATAACTGACTTTCTGATCATTTTATTAATAAGTTGATTTAAAAGAAAAAGTAGGACATTTTCTGGTTCACAGAATAATAAATTGACTCTGGAGTTTGATAACCAGTAGCAAGATTTAAAAATCGGAAGTTCAGCTACTGAAAAGCAGACTTAAAAAATGATTAATGGCTTAAAACTGCCAAGCAGGTGCAGACATTTGCTGATAGTCATTTTTTAGATCTTTTTTAGATAGACTGAAAACGGTTTTTTTTCCAACCGTTGCGCCACCTACAGTAAAGTTTAATAACTAGATAATGGTTTTACATTGAAAGAAAGATCTGAATTTAGAAGAAACATATCATAATCTTATTAAATCCATTAATGACCTTTTCATACATGATGACAATGATATTTTAAATGAGGGAAAAGTGTTGCTTGATCTTCCATTGAATAATGACTTAATACAAGCATTGATTCTGCCAACATTTAATGGTATATATATATATACTGCATTTATTTTTACTTCCTTAGCTTCCCATTTCAAATGACAATGTACTTCTTGTAAATGTGCTGTAAAAAGGTTTGGAGATATGGAGTCTTATTGTCACATATCCTTTTAAATGGTAATCTTAGTATAACTATGTAATTTAATTGTGGGTATTGCAATTTGAGTAACAGTCGTCAGCGTATGATAATATACTGCATTTGTATCTTGATGATCCAATGCTTTATTCACTAAAGAAATGCTTATAGAATAAAATGCCTTTTCATAATCCACAAATCCAAAACATAATGATCACTCATAGTCATTGATTCTTTCTATTACTTCTCTCAATACTTGGATATGATCTATTGTACTAAAACCATTTTTAAATCCAGTTTTTAGAAATAAAAAAAACATACTGGGAGACATATAAACTCAGACATCCCAATCTTACGGCACTTCAGAACACTCTTGGCCTAAATAACAAACAGTTAATCTACAAATCAAAAAATTGGTACATTGAACCCAAATTCATTGATTTTCTTTTGAAGCTTAACCTCTCCTCTCTACCGATGAACCACTTCCTGGTATGGATGAGAGGCTTCGCTAACCTCAATCCACAATGTCAATTATGTTCAACAGTGGATGAAACCATCCCTCATTTATTTCATATCTGTCCTTTCCTCAGCCCACTCAGATCAAAACCGGCATTTACTCAATTATCAGAAATTTCCATATTTCTCTCCTTTGCAGTCTGGCTTACCCGGTGTAAATATATATTTGGTCATGCAAACTCCAATGTTACTGAAACTTTCATAGGACTATTGAAGAGTATATGTATCAGAGATCGCTTACTAACCCCTGATTGGCTACACAAGAAATCGTAGTCAAGAGTTGATTTTGCATGTATGCAACCGGCACCTCAACTATAGTTCGCACTCCGGCTAGCTTCACATCCCGGTTTTAAATCAGAACTCTAATCATTTCAAACCTCTGTAGAATTTTTTTTCAAATGTCTCAATAAATCTTATTTTAGAAAAAAAAAATCCAGTTTGTTCTTTTCATTGGTTGAAATCCAATGTTCTCTGTAGACAAGTTATAATTATCTTGGTAAACATTTTGTATAAAACTGATAAAAAGCTGAGAAGTCTATAATTTGTAATATCTTTATCACATTTTTTTAAATATTAATATTAATAGCATTCTTGCAATCATCTAGTACATCGTTATCATTTAGACATTTGGTATATAACTTTGTCAAAAAGTTTTCTATATCTTCATCTGCCTTTTTTAGGATTTCAATTATAATTTCATCATTACCAGGAGCTTTTCCCTTTTTTAGGGATTTAATTGCATGTCACACTCCTTCTTTTAAAATAGTGGACAATTCACAAGATATAGCCAATGTAGAGGATACATAATGGAGATTATTTAAGTTATCTAGATTTTGCAGATGATGTAGTTGTTTTCGCAAATAATGCCTCAGAGTTTCAGGAAATGTTGCAAGAATCAGACAAAATTAAGAAAGTGGGTCTAAAGGTAATTGTAAAAAAACTAATATAGAAGTTAACAACTACAAATACTTTGGTCAAATTATTAATACCAATGAAAACCTAGTATGGAGTGCTTTTGGTAGAGATAACTTAATAATAAAATGAAATATGTTTATGGTGTTTAAAAAGGAAGTGTTTTAATAAACATGTTTTAGGAGTTTTTACTTATGAATCTGAGACTTGGTTATTTAACAAAAGAGCAATACAGAGACTTTATACCATTCAACAAAGTATAATGAGATACAAGTTAGGAGTAATAAGAAGAGATCAAAAATAAAATACATGAGTGAGAAAACAAATGGATATTACTGATATTATTCAAAGAATTAAGACAAGTGGAATTGGGCTGGACATATTGATAGAATAGATGATAATAGATGGACAGTTGAAATCTAAAACTGGATCCAAAGTGATTTAAAAGACTAGAAAGACACCATATATTAGTTGGATGAAATAAAGTTTGCTGCTGTGATATGGAGAAGAGAGATTAATAATCAGAGCAACTGGATTAAATTTAGAGAGACCTTCATTTTACAGTGAATTGAGAATGGTTGAAAATGATGATGCACGCTTACCTATTTAGATTTAAAATATTCTGCTTAATGAAAATAAATTTCTCATAATCTTAAAAGTAGAAAACTTTTGGTTCTGATGAAATATACCTGGAGAAATTTAAAAATATGGTGGTTAATATGTTATCTTTAAAAATCTTGGAATTTTTTTTTAAAAATATGCCCTTCTGAAAGTGTGTTACCTAATCTTAAAAATGCCTCTATTTTTCTTTTTTAAAATCAAGGGGGTAGATAAGATTGCAGTAATTATTGCGGATTATCATTGTTATCTATTATAGAAAAAGTACTCAAGATTTTTATTGACTAAGTTGCTTTCAATCGTAGATGAATGACATAACCAGAGGCTCAATGTGGTTTTAGAGAATCAAGAAGCACTGTGTTTCTAGCCAAATACAAGAAATATCAGAAACAAAGAAATAACTTTTGTATTGCATTTATTGATTTGATCAAGGCATTTGATTCAGTTAATAGAATAGGTCTGTGGAATTGTTTGGAATTACTTCATTCTCCACCAAAATTTATTCATATTATATGACTTCTAAAACAGGAAAAACTCTCATATACGTATTCTCACTCGGTGCAAGCCAGAGTAATCAATAGATGCTAGAAGGCTTGTGCGTAAAATCCCCAACTAGTGCCTACTCATCTAAACTAGATGAGTAGGCATTAGATGGGGATTTTACGCACAAGCCTTCTGGCATCGATTGATTACTCTGGCTTGCACCGAGTGGCAATATGTATATGAGAGTTTTGACTGTTTTAATATCAGTTAAGAGCAAGCATAAGAAATAGTGATCATGTGATGTTTATATGACTTCTACATGATGGAAAGAGAGAAAGTGTTATTACTTCAGGTGGACAATGAAGCATTTGAAATAAAAATTGGTATTAAGTGAAGATGTGTACTAGCATCTTTATTTTCAATTTAATCTTTGGAATGGTGATTTGATTGTAAAAAATTTTAATTTGAATCGATTAAAAGTAAAAACAAGAACTTCATTTTTTTGGTATCTGAATCATTAGATGCTGATGATTGCGATATCTTCACCAATTCAGATACTTTGATTGAGTAAATAATGTTTAAGAAAACTATTCATGTCCTTTGCCAGCCAGAGGTACAAGAAAAAAATCTTGAGAAATTTTTAGCTTGGATGATTATAAAATTAAGAATCTCACCCAGTTTGAATATCTTGATAGTTTTGCAAGTAGAAAGATGGACTTAGTTGTCGATGTGCAACAAGCTAGGATATTTCATCACAATGATATATCTGCTGCAATTCAATTAGTGGTAAGTAGAACTGTTGTTTTACCTAATTTATCATACAGAAATGAGACTTTGAACCTCCACACTGTTATCATAATATAAAGGTATTGAAAAAATTACGTTTAAGCATGCTCTGCAAATTCTAAAAAATTCAGTGGCAAAACATAAGATCAATCAGCATGTTCTTCAACATGCTGAATCTGGTACTATGAAGTCTCTTATTGTAAAATCATGTCTTTGTTGGATTAACCATGTGAAACAAGTGAATATACTCCTAAAATAATATTTATGGTCAAGTTGAACATAGTTTTTATGGGAGATTAGATCTCATTTACATGATAAAGATTATGTCAAAGACATCATAAAGAAGTGTAATATTGATTATTTCAATTGGCAAGATATGGAAGAGAAGACTATAATGGAGAATTGTAACTGCACATGATGTTGAAGTTTTTCAGAAATCAAAGTTAGAGCCAGCATTGCAAAACATCAGATAAACGAAATAATAAACCACCATGTTTTATATGTGAACATATTTGGATTTCGCAAATTGATTTCTGTAATCACTGTAAAACTTATATCTCATGAAATATTATTTATTATCTTTCAGTCTTTTTTTTTTGCCTTGTTAAAATGGCCATTTCTCGTTTTTGTAAGAGGATTTTGGTTATCATGATGTGTTCATTGTGATACGCTCTAATAATAAGTTTAGTTATAAGATTAAAAATAATGATTAAATGACAAGAATAGTTATTAAGGAAATATAAAAGAGCAAGCAAAACTGGATTGGTTAGCATTGAAGTTTAACTAATTATGAGAAAGACTACAGAAGATACAAGTTAAAGGATAATATAATGTTCTTAAGAAGAATTTCAGTTGTATTTGAAGACCAAAGCAAGTATCATAATAAATGAATGTTTAGAAACTATCTGTGAACTATGTATTTTGATATATGATTTATATTAACATGATTTTAATTAGTACATAAATAATTTTACAACTTACCAAATATATAAACCCATTCACAGAATTAAACAAGTCCAAATATATTACTAAGATAATTCATAAATAAGATTCCTTACATGATCACCATTTCTTATGCTTGCTTAAGCTGTTAAAACAGAGGCAAAAACTCTCCATACAGTGGTGCTGCTCAGTGCAATCCAGAGTAATCAATGGATGCAAGAAGGTTTATGCATACAATCCCTCTCTAGTGCCTACTATATTCCCAGACTAGTTTCTAGCTTGTGGCTTTCGTCAGTGAGGAGCCTTGGATCTGAGAGCTCTGTACCTAAATCTTAGGATCAATGCAACCCTCTAGCAGCTATCTTTTTAGTTAGCTACAAAGCTACGAGTATAAAATTGAAAAGACAATAATATTTTCAATCCAAGCTCATTCACTTATATAGCATATAGATCTGAACTCAGTTCAGTATCTATATATTTTGGTATCTTTGGTTCTTTAATAGCTATAGACACCATTATCCTATTGGGCAGGATTGGTATTAAACCACTAAACATCACATGATCACCATTTCTTATGCTTGCTTAAGCTGGTCAAACAGAGGCAAAAACTCTCCATACATGATTCCTAAAGGATTATTTAAGTGAACTTGTAAATAAAATTAATCTTTTATCAGATAAAATAGATTGGCATAGACATAAAAAAGGGTGGATGTTGTTTGCAAGTTTATTTAAATGATTTTTTAGGACTCTTGCTTGTGAATTATCTTAGTAACATATTCGGACTCGTTTGTTCTATGAATGGGTTTATGATATATGAAGATGTATCTTATGCATTTTTTTTACTTTCTATTCTAGGGTTTGCATACTGTTTGTGGAGCAGGAGATCCAAAAACAAGACATGGAATAGCAATTCATGTTTACCTCTGTAATATACCAATGGAAAATAGGTACAGTTGATCATTATAGTTTACATAAATTTTTATTATATTTTAAACCAATCATTGATACTAAATTGATATTAAAGAAATTGCCTAAGCATTATTATTATTATGAATGAGAAGTCTTTTTATTTTTGATAACTTTTTAAATCATTGTTATAATTAATAATTTGTAAAGCACATAGTCATTACGTAAGTAATATATATTAAGGCTATAACCTTAAGACTATGCACCTAAAATGCGACAGTAGAGACCTCTACAAATCTAAACCCAAGATTAACGACTTTAAAAGACAACAGCGGCCAGCAGCCACTCTTATCTTCGGCCGCTCTTATCTTTTAAAGTCGTTAATCTTGTGTTTAGATTTGTAGAGATCCCTACTATCGCATTTTAGGCACATAGTCTTAAGGTTACAGCCTTAATATATAAATCATTGTTAATAAGTTTGTTTTATTATAAAAATTATTAAAGCTCGTTATTTTATATTCACATATACATCTGTTACAGTACTTTTCTCATTTTCAGCTATTATTATTGATCCATTGCAAGTTAAAGGTTTCTCTGTTTAATTCTTTTTCTTTGATCCCTAGCATCTCTTCTCCACAACATATCAGTAAATTTCCTTATTTCACCCCCCCCCCATCTCACATGTGATCGCTTTCTGGGTGTTTTATACTCTCTTGAGAACCAGTTTATTATCATCTCTTCTAACAATATGCCCAGCCCAGTTCCATTTCAGATCTTAATTTTTTCAATGATGCCAACGATATCTGCTTAATTATTTCACTTGTGTATTTCATTTTTGATCTTTTCTTGTAACTCCTAACATACATTTCTTCATATTTTGCTAAGTGGTTCGAAATCTAAATTTCTATTTTTGTCAAATGTCCGTATCTCGGGTTCATAAAAAAAGTATTGGTAAAACACATCTATTAAAAAAAAATGTTTTAAACACATTTCCTTTTAATATTAAATTATTTTTATTAAAAGCACTCCATTTGAGTTTAATTCTAAAATCAATATTGTTCATTATGTTTTCATATGTATTAATAATCTCATCAAGATATTGTTAATTTTGTTTAATTTACAATTATCATTCTTCATTTTTTTCTTTTAAGAAAATCCATTGAATATTACTTTAGTCTTTTTTAGCATTTATCTTTAATCTTACTTTCTTGTCTTCATCTTATAACTTTTGCAATGTTTGCGTGAATCGGTATATTGATGTGCATTGGGTGAAAAAGAGTGCCATCAAACGGTAGGGTTCAGTATTCATACTATTACCGTATGTTGTATCAGATTTAACTTATTATATAATTGTAATGGATTACTTACCAAATTACAGATTTTGCTTATAATTTAGAAAGCCTTCAAGCAAAACTAATTTGGTAAGTAATCCATTACAATTA
This sequence comes from Epiperipatus broadwayi, assembly GCA_028023455.1. Taxonomy (NCBI): domain Eukaryota; kingdom Metazoa; phylum Onychophora; class Udeonychophora; order Euonychophora; family Peripatidae; genus Epiperipatus; species Epiperipatus broadwayi. Next base: position 8,290,208 of record JAQFVV010000039.1, read on the forward strand.
TATAATAAGTGATCCACTGCAGGATGAAGGTCTCTCTAAATTCAATCCAACTTCTCTGATTTCCAGCCTCTTTTTTCCACATCTTCTTCATACACTTCCTTATTTCATCCATCTATCTTACATGTGGCCTTTTTCTAGATCTTTTATAATCTCTTGGAATCCAGTTTAAGATTTCAACCGTTCATCTATTATCTCTTCTAGCAAGATGTCTAACCCAACTCCACTTCAGTCTCTTAATTCTTTCAATGATTCACTAATACCTATTTGTTCTTTTACCCATGCACTTCATTTTCAATCTCTCTTTGTTACTTCTAACGTGCATCTCTCCATACTTCTTCGAGTGGTCTACAATCTCTGTATTGCTCTTCTGTTAAATGACCAAGTCTCAGAACCATAAGTAAGCACTGGTAAAATACATTAATTAAATACCTTCCTTTTCAAACGTATAGGCATATTTCCTTTTAATATTATTTCTACCAAAAGCACTCCAACCAAGTTTAATTTTAGGATTGATTTTATGTTAAAAAGACTAAAGTAATGTTCAATGGATCTTTTCAGAAGATGAAAATAAAGTTGTTAATGATGAATTAGAAGTTAACAACCACAAATATTTTGGTCAGATTATTACTGTACAGGTTGAGATTGTTGATAGCTTAGGGGTTGATTGTTATCATCTACATTTATAAGCCTATTAAGGCATTGAATAATTAGCTGCATTGACATAGTTTATATATATGTGTGTGTGTATTTAATCCTAGTTAAGGTTTTGAAACTTTAATAATCATTCTCTAATGGTTCATTGTTTGGAAAACATATAGTTTGACCATCGTAAGTGAAATAGTTGAGCTGTAAGTCACGAATGTTTAGTTCTCAAATCTACCACCCTGTCACTGCTCTAAACACAAAAATAAAATATTCAGTTATTTTGTATTGAGTCTTACTAAACGTAGGCTAAACATTGTTTTTTTGTTTAATCTTTTAATTGAAAATAAATAAACAATCGAATGACTTTATTATCTCGGAGGTAATAAGAAGTTTGAGAGTCAAAAATATCAGAACTGGAATCGAACCATGATCTTACGTTCCGGCACCTGACACTCTTACCACTGCACTAAAACCACACAAAGCAAAAATAATAAAATGATCTTACTGGTTAGAATTCAGAAGTGTCAGAGCTGGAATCAATCCAAGGATCTTATGCTCCAGAGCCTGACAATTGACGACTGCTCTCAACCTTGTAGAGCAAAATTTTAATTTATGTTCACCTTGTGTTTAACATGAGCTGGTATGGAGTTGTGGAGAAGAATATTTTGTTTACTCAAGGTTAGTTTTCCTGAGGTAAAATGCGATCGGATGCAAATTAGAATTGATTCTAATTATCAAATTACTCTTGCATATATAAAATATATTGGTATCAAATATTTCACATTGCCAACCTGGGATTTAAATGAATAAACTACTTCAAATAACTAAATAATCCATGCATTGAATTTCATTGTTATATCAGATTTTCTAATTATTATATTATGTGAAAATTTAGCCAATCACTTTTCATGGTAATTATATATCTATGTCTGTAAAGTCTCATTTCACTGGCTGGGAGTAATTACCAAACGTTCATGGTATGAATGTCATAACTGTAATTCCCCCTTCCCTCCTAACCATATACGTATCAAATCAAGGATGATTATATTTCAAAGAGTAAATAGATCATAATACAGCCTTAAATCTTACTATATTACAGCACATACTTTTAAAATAGAATTGGTGCAACTTAAAATTATTAACAATATTAAAAAAAAAAAATTAAAAATTAATATTCCATTTTAAATTAAAAACCAAATATATATAGCACTAAATTGGAATTTAGATAAATAAATTATGTCAAATAATAGTCCGACATTGAATTTTCTTCAGCCAATAAGTCATGAGGGCAATTAATTATTCTACGAAATATTTTAAGCTATTTCAACTCTACCTTAAGTGAATTTGCTGTAATACAGTAAGGTTTAGTATTTAAAAACTGTGTTAAGATTTATTCACACTTTAAAATCTAATCAATTTATAATTTGTTATTTATAAAAGTTGAGGAGCTACTGTTTTGATGTGGAGTTTCGATATTTGCTCTTAGTGAAGAAATAATTGTCCCTAGGATTTGATTGGCAGAATTTTTATGTTGTACAATAATTTGAAAGCTTGACTGAACCGTCAAATTCACTGGCTGGATTATTTAAAATTATATGGAGAAATTTGAATATATTGGCATAAAATAAATATTTAATGGTAAAAGTTGGGGTGGGGGTGGGGATATGATTTGTTGTCTATGGGCAGGAAGGAAAATGATTCTGCAAAAAATTCTGAAAGCAATGTCTAAAGTTGCTTGCCAAAATTTCAGTTATGCCATAACAATGGTATCGAGCCATTCTGGATGCCATGTGTAATCATGATAGTGATGGCACATTCATTTTCTTACTAATCCTGTTTTTACGAGAAGAAAAACCCAAAAAAGATATTTGACATATATACGCATTAATATAACAATTTAGAATTCTACAATTGGAATATTTCAAATGAAAAAGAATGGTTTAATACAGAAATACATCTTTATATATATATAGATTACATTTTGGCAAAAATATTTTCACACACAAATGTAGTATAGACAAGCAGTTGGCACTATTTATGGAGCACAATGTCATCGTATTTGGAATATAAATAAACTAATTATATGCTTTTATTTAACTTACTCTGTTTTTTAGTTTGGCTGGATGATATAATGCGATATGGCTACTCCTTTATTGAAATCAGGAATCTTTCAGCCACTATGCCCGGAGAAACCTGTTAGCCACCTTACTTTCCCTTTCCTTTTTGCACCCTAAGTTTTTCTCATATTCTTCTCCATCCTGCTCCATTCTATTTCCACAACATCATCTTTGTCCACTCTATGACCTTTATATCTAAATCCCCCTTACCTCTTGTCAGACCCATAAACGCTTTGCATAATTATATTTGTTCTTCAACAACTTTATTATTCATACCCTTTCTGCTTGTAAGCATTTACATTCAGTTAGCAGATGCCTAATATTTTCCTGCCTTCCTTACATAACTTGCAGACTAAATTACCCACATGTCTCCATTTATGTGTATATTCTCTTACTGCTAATGATCCTGTTCGAGCTTTAAACATTAACCACTTTCTTTGCTATTATCGTAAATTAACTTGAACCCAATATTCTGTTTACTTCTGTATATAATTAAACTCTTTTAACTCTCCATACTAGTTCTCCATCTCTCCAGATTCCTATTTTTTATTAATGCATCTATTCTTTTATCCCATTCTTTGCTAATATAACATTCTACAATCCTCCTAACACAATTATCCCACCTTTTGTACTAGTGTACTGACATAAAGTCTTTATCCAAATCTTCTGTATGCTATACTACCTTTCTCACCCATCCTGTTGCCTGTCCTTTACTCGTAACCGAATTAAATACTATTTTGGTTATTCTCTTAGTATCCGTAAATTGCAAACTACTGAATAATGTCTTGTGATTCAATTTCCACCTACTTCCCATTTTTTAATCTAAATGAAATTTTGCAAATATATATATTTCTGATTACAATACATCTTTTTAGAGTTTGCAAACAATTTTAGCAAAAAATTAGTGAAAAATTATAAATACTTAATTTTTATACATACATTGATGCTAGCAGCATCTAGTGACACTTTTTGTAATTTAGAACTGAATGATTCAGTGAAAACTCATATCAATAATTCAATATTACATATATAAAACTAAAAATTAGAAAATAAAAAATATATAATTTTTTTTTAATGAACCATTTTTACTCACATATCATAAATGCACTAAAAAGTAAAAAATAATTATCAGTTTTTACAAATAAAAGCATAGATCAGTTATATTCAGAAATAGAAATGTTACCGCCAATCTATTCATCAGGATCATTTTTATCTGATAAAAAGATTAGCATTATTATAAGACAGGGGGCGTTAGATGCAAGTTTGTTTCTTTAGCTACAAAAGAATATACATGTAAATGGAAAAATATGGGTGATTTATTTTGTAAATTATGTAAGGAAGGGATTGAAAATATTAGGCATTTGTTAATTGAATGTAAATGTTTGAAAACAGAAAGGGTACATATAATGAAATTGTGGAAAAATAAATATGAAAAGAGTGATTATACAGAAAGTGAATTATTGGTTTTTATGCTGGGTTTGGGAAAAGATAAGGGGGATTTAGATATAAAGGTTATAGAGTTGACAAAGATTATGTTGTGGAAATGGGATAGAGCAGATTATGGGGTAAATTTAGAGTGGGGAATGTAAAATAAAGTGGCTAACAGGTTTATCTGGGCATAATTGCTAAGATATTCTTGACTTCGTTTAAGGAGAAACCACAATACATCACATCACATAATTCTTTGGAATTATGAATTATCATATTAATGTTTCTATTTCTAAACATGATTGCTCCATGTTTTTATTTGTGAAATCTGAAGACAATTTTTTATTTTGTCTTGCATTTATGTGAATAAATTATTTCTTCAAAAAAAAATTTATTATTCATAGGGCAGAAGAATAAAAAATATTTTTATAAATTATAATTGTAGTGGTCTAATTTATTTGAAAGATTATAATAATGTATACTATGTGAATCCATTCCGGAGATACGATTAACAACATTTGTACTGTTCTCACTATAGCACACGTGGCGCTGGCTCATCTTTAATCATGCACTGGAACGTCCGCTCGAGCTCTATATTAACAAAATGGAAAAAATTCGGAAAAGGGACCAGAATTTGGCCCCCTCTTACATCTATGATTCTACATGCAGATTATTGACTTGGCCCCCAAAAGCTAATCCCTTTCATTCCTGAATAGAAAGCTCCTACCCTGGAGAGTGATTTGAGGCTGAATGGCCTGCATCCCTTTGTGATGACTTACCTTGCTCTGCGTGATTATTGCCCAGACCCTGAGTTTTATGGAAGTAACCTCCAATATGAAGGGTCGATTTGATCATGCAGAGCATTTGACAAAGGATTAGATTTATCGTTGAACTGTATAAGACATACAAGCGTGGTCACCTATCAACAGGATACTATTCCAGACTCGTTCCTTGCTGATATGCTTCATATTAGTCCTTTTAGCTGGTGTCAAGCAAGATATCACTATTGAACTTTCATCCCCCTGATTATCATGTAATATATTCTATGTTTAACTGTTATCATATGTTGTAACCAAATTTCTGAATAAAAATTTTATATTTTATATAAAAAAAAAAAGGTTATAATAATGTAAATATATATATATAAAAACAATTAGTTTCATGATAACGTTTTATTAAGTATAAGTAATTGCTATTGTCATCATTGAAAGAATTAAGATTGAAGTGGACCTAAGCTTGAAATACTGTTAGAAGGATGGTAGTAGATGGACATTTGTAATCTTAAAAAAAAAAAAGTAAAATTCATTGAAAGATATCACATGCGGAATTCCAAGAGATTGTAAAAGACCCAGAAAGTAACCACAAGTAAGGTGGATGGATAAAATAAGAAAGTGTGCTGAGGTGATAAATGAGAGGCTAGAGATCAGTGAAGATGGATTGAACTTGGAGAGACCTTTATCCTGCAGTGGATCGATAATGATTGGAAATGATGATGATGATATGAAGACCCACATGTCATAATAAAAGTAAATTACAGGAAAAGTGAAGCTAAATGGCAGTGGGTCATTTAAAAGAAATTGCACAACTATTGTGAATCAAGTCAAGGCAATACATATGAGTCCTTGGGTCTTAGGATCTCTCTATTCAAAAATGTATTAAGATATATGATGCAAATATTAAAAAAAGACATTTTTTGAGATTTTGCATAGGAGTCTAAAAATTGTTTCTACAACTTTTGCTTGAAAGTACCATACTAAATATATAATGTTTACTTCAGAGATTTAATAATCTCTCCACATTTAATGCTTACTATATAACCTTTAAACACCATAGAAATTAACTAGTTGCTTAAAATTTTTAGGTTCTGTATAAGTAATCTTTAATTCTTTCTTCAATACTAGGAGTTGGGACTTTTTGATATTTAAATAATACTCATATTTTAATAAAAAAATTTGCAACATTCCTATATATAATAAAAATTTACATAAATAAAATACAATATTATGTAAAATAGGTACTGATGTTGTTTTTAATTAACATTTATTTCATGTAAACAACTGTTTCTGAAGTCAAGCTACTGATTAGCTTTTGTAGTCATATAAATTTGAATCCAGTTATCTATACATTTTGGTTCTTTGTTTTTTTAATAATCACAGTCACCACCATTCTTTGGCCAGGATTGATATTAAACCAATAAAACTTCATATGACCACCATTTCTTATGCTTACACAATCTGTTAAAACATTGGCACTGCTCTCAGTGCAGGCCATAGTAATCAATGGATGCTAGTTGTGCATCAATATTCATATCTAGTGCCTACTCATCCAATATCGCCAGACTAGTTTTTTGCTTGAACTTTCATCAATGAAAAGCCTTGGATCTGAGAGCACTGCACCTAGATCGTAGGATCTAATGCAACCATAAAATCCCCATCTAGTGCCTACTCATCCAATATCCCCAGGCCTGTTTCTGGCTTGTGGCTTTCATCAGTGAGGAGCCTTGGATCTGAGAGCACTGCACCTAGATCGTAGGATCCAGTGCAAACCTTCAGCAATGACCTTTTACATTTTTAATTAACTATAAAACTATGAGTCCAAATTGAAAACCCAATTGTATAGTCTCAATATTTGGAAGAGTAGATACTAGATAGAGATTTAAATGCACAAATCTTCGAGCATCCATTGATTACTACACACCAGGTGGTACTATGGTATGGAGAGAATTGCTATTGTTTTAAAAGATGTTTTAGTGGTTAATCTAAATTCTATACGCCATATATAATATTTTATTGATTATGTTGCAAAATATATAGTTTTATTTTCTTATTTTTACACTTTATTTTTCATTGTTGCTAATTTTAATAATGATATATTTTATACAAAATTTTGCTATGATAGAAAGTAAATTTATTCAATTTTTACATTTGTTTGTAGATGCTTATATAATTCCGATGGAGATTTTTTGATCGGTGAGTTCTAAGTTTTGATACCGTTATCTATAAATAGATATTCGTCTCAGAAAATTATTTTTGTTATTTTTAAAAATATTTTAGATTTGTGTTAAATGTATTTTTTGCTTGCTGTGATGTAAGCAAAATGGTGAAACTATTTTTCCCGGTCACACTTAGGTAGAAAATAGTTAACGAGAAGAAATCACTTGCCTGCCTAATTCAGTGGTGGAAATTGGCGCATTATTGCTCAAGAGTTTGAAAGAAGACCAAGCTTTGAGGATTTCAAGAATTGAAATATTACTGGTTTAGAGTTCATAAGAAATTCGAACTCTGTCATTTCCAGTTCTTGAATTTCTACGGACTCCAGAACAATAAGCTATTTACTTATTTATTTATACATATTTTTCATTGCTTTGATTCTATAACTAACGACAGCTTGATATTTATTTATCAATGAGTAATTAAATGGCTGCCTAAAAAAAGCAAAAAACAATTCTAAGCATGCATTAAAATCTGAAAAAAGTTTGAGACTTAAACACCAGGTAATGGTCACAGCATTCAGATTCTCTAACCACTATATCACAAAACTCACATACTACGGAATATTCCAAAAACATTTTAAAGATGCCTGCCACTAGTTGACAATGCAGGGTTCTTGTTACGACCGTTATTTGTTTCAGTGCGCACATAGTCAATTGGTTTTTTAAATTGTGTTGACAATTTATTTGTTTTTCCCCATTATGTTTCTGCAGTTGGAATTAGAAATTTTAATTTTAAGAAGAACAATGAAATATTCTGGGATTTAACTGATATGGAATGTATTTCAACAATATGCTCTATAAATGCGCTCATACTATTTTTTTCGCCAAGATATTCTTAATCTTTTTTTTTTTAATATGAAATACCTAAAATCCCAGTATTGATCACAACATAAGTTTTCATTTGGACCTTTGCTTAAGAACTGGAAATCCTAGTTATATTAAGTTGGTTAAATATGCATAGTGCTTAACTATCATGTTAATATTTTTAATATATATAAATAAATGTGAAAATCATAGTCTTTTTCACGGAGCCTGTGTGGTTTAGTGTAGTGATAGAATGTCAAACTCTTAAGCGTAAGGTCCTCGGATCGATTCCATTTTTGGCTTTTTTCACAATCTAACTTTTTATGAACTCCCAGACAATAAAGCCATTCAATTTCAAGACATATCACGTGACTTAATTTAATAAGCTTGTACTACAAATGTTATGTAATGAGCTTTAATAGCTCTTAACAAGTTTTTCTGAATATCCCTATCCCCAGTTCGGTTTCACTAAGCCAAAAGCTAGAAACCGGTTTGGGGATAGAACTATTAATGCTCATTATCAACTATTTACTAACTTAATTTACTTATATGAGAGTGTTTCAAGAATTTTAAGTTTTTAAGCAGAATTTTAAATTTATTTGAAATAAATATATTATAACGGGACGATCCTTTTCAGGACTCGAGGAAGTCGCATCTAACTATAGTCGGACTTTGAGTCTTCTTATAGAATGCCATGGATGATGTGATTTAAAATACAATCCAATTCACTCCTCTATTAATAACCTCGTTACTCTCGGAATTCGAGCTCAGAGTAGAAATTTGCAATCGACTCTCTTCAGGCATTTCCACAAATATCCCATAGTAATAATAAATTTAATATAAGCTATATATAACTTCTTTATAAATATTAAATCACTAAGTTGATTTAACATATATATGCATGAGTATGTATATTTATAAATATTGGTTTTATAAAACGACTAAATAAAATAAACAAACGAGACCTGTTTAATTTTGAAATCAAGTTTAACACATTTTAATCAGTAATAAAAAACAAAATATTATCACATAAAAACATTAAAATTTAGAATTATAATCTGCGCTTATATACACTAATAAATTATTTAATATTCAAAAAAAAAAAATAATGTAATCATTTACATATATATATAATTTAAAATCATGCGTATAATAAATACACATGACACATTATAAATCTACCTATTGTGTCATTAAAATAATTCAGTGTGTGTTGTATGTTTATATACAATAACATCCATTCACACTAGATTAATAATAGAATATATTTTGATATTAGTTATGTATGTTTAAAAATATATTATGTTAATTGTCATGTAAGATTCAATTTGGAATATAATAAAACGTACTTCCAAATTGAAATAATTTAAAAACGTTTACCATAGTCAGCTGTCATTTCCATCAGAGTATAATATCAAAACATCAATATCTAAATTTTATTAAATAAATAAAAAAAAAAATAAAGTGTTCATCTTATCAGATCTCCACTTTAATATACGAAGTAATTTTTCTAAGTAAATATAATTAGCCACAAAGGAAATAAAGTTTAAGAGTTCTTAAATTATACAATGAAGTAATCCAAGATGAGAAGGAATACGGTTTTATATCCCTCCTTAGACGAAATAAAATGATGATGAATGTTGAAACATAAAGTTCATTGATCATCCTTTGAAGAGGCAATCCAGATATTCATTCTTTAAATATTTATGTAGTAAAATATTTAACATCTTCTTCAATATAATACTCCAATATTAAAGCAGCTTTTTAAATGAGAATTACGACGATTATATTTAAGCATTGATTAAGTAGGAATAAATTTACATGTTCAGGTTTAAAACATCCATAGAAATCTCTGGCATAAATTATTTAGCCAAAGAACATCTTTATAAATTTTTGTCTTCTTAAATTTATATTTTGAAAGCTCATTTCGAAGACATTGATAACTTTTGTAACCTTGTTAAATTCACTGATTATTTTTTTATAGTTCTTTATAATATTCAAAGGCAGTAAATTACTTACTTGAAGCAGGTTTTAAAATATTGAATCTTCTTTTTTTAATTTTTCTTAAATGTGTTCTAAATTCGAACACATTTAAATTTACAAACGTAGTTCTTGCCTTGATAACTAAATAGAAGATTATTGTTATAACAATATTAGTTGGTTTTTATACTGGATTAATTTCAGCAAGGATATCACATAATCACGCTCACGCTCTATTGTTTAAAATATACAATTTGTAATGAACCCCAAACATTTATTTCCTTTGTTTCAACTGATAAAAATGCAATGTTGACTTAAGGCTTTGTCAAATGTCAAGTTTTATATTAACAAAAAAAAATACTATTAATTAGAAACATTTTATTTATGTGTGTGTATAAATAAACCAGAATTATTCATTTTTAGAATTATTCTTTTAATACTAACTAGTTTATATATATATAGCTGATACATGAAAAGCTTAAGATAGGTGTAAGTTATTTATATCTGTTGATTCGATATAGGCACAGTTAAATTCACAAAGAAACACAAATTGTTTTAGGTGAGGCTCATATGGTACTCTCACAATATATTGGACTTATCTTAAATTTGTAACTCATGGATAACCTGGAAAATGCTCTTAGTAATTATAGATGATAAATTTATTTATTTTTTCTGCCATATTGTTTTTGAAAATTGTTTATGTTATTATTTAGATCTACTGATAAAAAATTTTGAATAGTATTTGAGTCGAGAAGTGAGCACTGGTTTTATAATTAGAAAGTAAATTAACAACCATACAGTACTGCTTTATTTACGTAATTAATTTATTTTTAATAAAGAACACAAAACATATCTAGACCTGATTAGTTCATCTTTTTTGTTTAGCCAGAAGTGACAACGTTTTTAAAAAAATTTAAAATTGTTTTAAAAATGATTAAGAATTTTATAATGAGTTTAAATAATTAAAGTATTTTTTTTATTAAAGATCTTTTACCTATTGAAAACATATTGAAAAAGTTTGAAAGCTTACAAGTAAAGCGACTGTAACTAATGCCACCTAGTGCAAATTTTAATAATTAATAGGTGCCAAGTGGTAGTATTAATAATTCTAAGTGGCATAATCATGGTGAGAAAAAAAATAATTTACTACTGAATAACATCGTGTAAGCGTTATGTAAGAAGTAGTCATGTGATGCTTTATTTATTTAACTAATGCCACCTAGTGCAAACTTTAATAATTAATAGCTGCCAGATGCTTTTTTAATAAAGCTTGCTCTAAGAATAATCATGGTGAAAAAATAATAATTTGCTACTGAATAACATTGTGTAAGCAGTATGTAAAATGTAGTTATGTGATGTTTTATTTATTTAACTAATTGTGTTGATATTTTTACCATCTGATTATCAAAGAGTTTGGAAACAATTCCTCCCAGATACTTAATTAATTGAAGTCAAATAAATATTGATCAATACAATCATTATATGGCAGGGGTGGGCAAATAGTGGCCCGAGGGCCACATGCAGCCCACCAAGACAATCAGAAAAATCCGCCTTGGACTGATATTTCCTTCCCATTGTGTGACTGAATATTCATCTCATATTTCCCACTAAGATGACCACATCAATACACATGCGCAGTGTAGATACGATGTGCAGTGCTTTTCCAGTTGATCTGGTTAATTTCAATTTTGTCTTTGCATTAGCAAATATACACATTTCCAACTTTAGTGAAACCATGAACCTCCTGAAAAAATGTAAAATCGGTAATGAATGTCATGACTAATGACGAATGGACAAACAAATATTTCTTTGGTAATATAGGGAATAAAGCAGTGTGTTTATTGGGTCATGAAAAAAAGGTGTGGTCCTCAACTAATCTTCGCTACCACAAAGTGGCTCCCGATGTGGCCCTCCACCAACCTATGTGGCCCCTGAGCCAAAACAATTGCCCAACCCTTTTAGCATCAATGTGTTAACATCAGTTGACAAATTTTTTTAATTTCATATCTTTTTATTGGAAAAGAAAAATACATGTACCTTAATTATCTGGAAACTTAAAGGGAAAATTAATACTAGATGCAGGACTAATCTGGTAATTTCTGGTATCATCTGCTATTCGCTTAATAACATAAAATTATTTATTTAATAATGAATTAATAAATACTCAGCATGATTTGGTACAATTGATAGAGCGGTGGATTTTGGAACATAAGGTTCTCGGATTGATTCCAGTTCTAGCACTCCTGATGTCAAGCTTCTTATGAGCTCCAATCAATAAAGCCATTCTATTATTATTTTCCCAGGGTGCTTCAGTGCAGTGGTAAATTGTCAGAGTCTGGAGCATTAAGTCCTTGGAGGGATTCCAGTTCTGACTTGTCTAGGCACTCAGACTCTCTTCTGATCTCCCATTAAAGTCATTCAATTATTATTTATCTCATATGGCTTCATGCCGTGGTAGAACGCCAAACTCTAGTTCTTTAATCGATTTCGTTCTGGTACTTCTGGCACTAAAACTTCTTATGAATTCATGAGTTCATTTATTATTCATCCTGTAATTACAAATATATCACATGATCACCATTCGTTATGCTTGCTCATAACTGTTGTTAAAACAGGCAAAACTCTCCATCCATATAGTAGTGCCATACTGAGTGGCGCTACTGTATGGAGAGTTTTGCCTGTTTTAATTATAAATATTCTTGCTTTATCTCTAGAAAATGTAATAAACGCACGTAGACAAAATGTATAGAGCAAAGCTTTAGCAAAATTAATTAAGCATGATGTGCTTAGCATGCTTTCAATTTAATGAAGTCATAAACATATCTGGATTAGAGTGATATAAGAGTGAGTTAACCTTATAAATACTGATATTAAATATAGACTTTGATAATCATGTGACATTGTTTTAGCATTCAACATTGTTTAATTTCAGAGTCTATAAAATAAAATAGTAACAGTGTATGAAGAAGCATGAAATTTAATAAAAATTATTTTCTAACCTTTATGTCTAACCCATTGAAAGACAACAATATGACCAAAGTAATATATATATATATAAATTTAATTTGATGAGTAATTTTTTTTTCTTCAATCACAATCTTGTTTGTTTTTGTAACTTGAAATAAAAGCATGGAGCATTCATAAGTTAATTAACTTATGGACATCTCATTTTTTTATTTCAAATTTTATATAACAACCAAATCAAAGTGTGGGGCATTCATAAATTTATTATTCAATCACTCAGCGATTGAATTAATTAATTTATGGACGTCCTATGTCTTTATTTCAAGTTATATATAACAACCAAAATTGGGGTTCAAGAAAATAATAATATTTTAGTTTTTAATGGATTACTAATGAAATTAGAAGGGTTTTTATATATATTATTTTTTAGTATTTAGATATTTTGCAATGTCTTTTTGTAACCATCATTCATACACAAATTGAAAAACTGAGAATCTAAACATTGTCATTGTTTCCCCAGTATTTGAAATTGGTGTGCATTAAAAATCATTTACAAGACTTTTTGCTTTTATGAAAATACTGTTTAGTTCAACAATAAGGAGAAATTAAGGTTTCATCCTTCATTTGTTTTTTTTTTCCTATTTTAGTTAGCTGTAAATGCTTTTTAGTAAATTAGTTATGAAATTCAATGAAAGCGTATTAAAAAATGTAACGCCATCTATTGTGCATCAGTGAAAACTTACTGTATCGATATCAATGCAGTTTGAAATTTGATCTGCCAACTTTGTTATGCTGAACAACTGGTTGGAGAATTCTGAAATATAGCATTAACATATTTCATTGTCAGTGATATCTAATATATGTACAAAATTTTAAGAAAATCTGTTTGATAGAAATATGTATATTAAAAATGGTTAAATGATTTGATCCAAATAAGCAAACAAACAAAAAGAATTTCTAAGTTAAGTAAAAGCTTTTAAAAATGTATTTATGTTTAATGTCCATCTATATATTTATTTGTAGTACATATGTAAATTTTTGAACTAAATAACTATTATTTTTATTTTATTTATTGATTAAGTCACTTCTATCAAATCATTTTCATTAGTTTCTGGAATTAGATCAAATTCAACAAATCATATGTCCATATGATAGCTTTATTGAACCAAGCTAAAGAAAAACTGATTTATTGATTATAGAGTTTTGCAGTATTTAAATCTGTACAGTGCTTGAATATTTCATAGCATAAAACAATGACTTTTTACTCCAGATCATTATGTTTGAATTATAAAACATTTTGTGTTAAAAAATAAAAGCTATATGTTATTACAATAATACACCAGGAACATAATCCTAAAAGACTAATAATTTACTTGTAGTTATCTCACCTTTATAATAGAATTTTAAATTTTTTTACCCTATCATCTTTTTTAATTATCCCAAATATATTATTATCTTCCATATATTATTCATTTTTTCTATATAATCCTCTTTATTAATCATAACCAATTTATTCCCTTTATCCGACTTTGTAAAAACTATTTTATACTTATTCTTTATTTCCTTAGTATCCTTTATTTTAACAACACCATCCTTATTAATTCCTTTATTTTTTTGTTTCTTCTTTATTCTAAAACTCATATTTTCTATTTCATTATTAAATTCTTCCATCCAAACTTTATCATTATTATTAATAATTTTATTACTATCTATTCTGATAATAGATTTTGTAATTCTCTTCTATATACTTTTGTGCTATTTTCTCCTTAATTTTTCTTGATTCTATTACATCATTATTCCCATTGTATCCATATGGTACATACTTAATCCCTTTACTTATAATTTCCTTTTCTTTTTCTGTCAATTCTACACATTTCATATTATAAATTTTATCCGTATAATTATCCAGTTTATTCTCATTTTTCTTTAATCCTTTTTCTTCTTTTAACTTCCTTATTTTTTATTATGTCTATTCTCTATATTTTTATTAATCAATAACTTCTTTACCTCACATACTTTACTGAAAATTCTTTTTTCTTCCTTAGTTATTTTCTTTGTTGTTAATATTGATTCAATGCTTAAATATTATAACTTTTGTTTTATACCATAACTATTATTAAGAAACACTTTCAATAGTCTCTTTTCTAATTCTTCTATAAACTTGATTTTTCTTCTTATCATTTTTCTATAACTATTAATCCTTATAAATTTTGGTATTATACCCAATCTTTTACATACTTTTAAAAATTTTATATTATTATTAATATTATTTAATTTAATCACCAATGTCTATCTTTTATTTAAATATTCCGCTGCTTCTTTACCTTCCTTCTCTTTAACATTGTCTATCAAATTCTTAATATTCTTTATATGCTCCATATTATTAATATTATTTAATTTAATCACCAATGTCTATCTTTTATTTAAATATTCCGCTGCTTCTTTACCTTCCTTCTCTTTAACATTGTCTATCAAATTCTTAATATTCTTTATATGCTCCATGCATCTACTCGTATATCTATATCAATGTTTCTTCTTTCTTCTTATCCAAGCTCTATTTCCAATATTCCTTTATCTTCTTCAAGAAGTATAATAACTACTCCTTATTGCATTACCAAATGTATACCATGTAATATTAAATTGTCCATGCACTTTACTACTGTTACACAATGCTTTATTTACCACCCTTTTTTACAGTTTACAGTTTCGATTGCTGCAGCAATCTTCAGAACTTTATATCTCCTAGCCTCTACTGCCAAATTCAAATTTTAAAATTTTTTTAGCAGTTGAGGCTAGGAGATATGAAGTTCTGAAGAAGATTGCTTGGGGCAATTGAAAGTGTAAACTGTAAAAAAAGGGGTGGTAAATAAAGAATTGTGTAACAGTAGTAAAGTGCATGAACAATTTAGTATTTATAGGGTATAATATAATTGCATCGTAATGTTCTCAAGCCATTTGAGTCTTAAGTAGATTCAAGGTGTAATATTATAAGAGGAGCTTGGAACAACCAACAAAATTATAAATTATTCAAAAAAGTAAAAAAAGTAAATAAATATTAAACATCACATGATCACTATCTCATTGATTGCTCTTGTTAGCACAAGATGGCACTACTATATGGAGAGTTTTGCTTTGTTTTGAATTGTTCAAATAAATATTATTTGCATAAAATTATAGTTGTCACAAGTCTTTCACACCCTATCTATGCTGACTGTGATAATGGGATTACGTGTTTGTGCAACTACATTTCCATCTTTTAATTACACGCACAACACTTAAAACTCAATTTTTTTTAGTTTAAGCCCTCAAGACAATTAGGAAAACAATTATGGGACAGGCTAAGTAGGCTGACAGTCCTAGTTGTGATATTTGCTCAAGGCAGTACAATTACTAATGAGTTGAAATAGAATTGGACTATCGATACCGGGATCTCGGTATTGTCAAAGAAAATTCAATACTGAACCAAGAGAAACGATATTTCAGTTTTGATTATATTTTGAATCAGGTGTACACCAGATTTAAAATATTTTAAAAAGCTCTTACCAGAGTAATTTACTTTTATAAATAGTATTAATTTTTTATTTTATTTATTTTTTTGCTTTTAAAATACAAAAAAAAAAAAAAAATTAAGCTAAAAATTATGTATTTAAAAAATTACCATGTTGTCTTATATGGTAACCTTGTATTACCTTTACCATTTTTAGTCATGATTTGAAGTAAAATTACTATGAAATATAATAAAAACCATGAGCTTTTCAACTTTTATGTGTTGATCTACAAATGTTTTCGTATTCAAAATCACATAACTGAGGCAGTTTAGAACATTATATCTTTGCTAAGTGGAACTTGGGGATGAACACAAACATTATTTTTACAAAAAAAATCCATAGTTTTCTTCCTCAGGAACATCAATATTATCTGATTTTTACTTTATTCTATTACTCCCTAAAATGTAATCCAATGCCTTTTTTTAAAATATCTGCTATCAGCATTTTTTCACTCGAATAGTAACAAAAATTCAGTCTATGCTTTCAGATGACAACATCAATAATTTATGCTTTTTAAAAGTCTATTTTGAATACTGAAAATACCGGTATTTCTGGTTTTAGTATTGATATCGGTATCAAAATACCGGTTTTAGAGAAACTCTTTGTTACTGGAAACCCTAGATTTGAGACTGAAGTTTTAGCTGGCAAACTTGTGTGTTTATGTAACCCTAGGTAGGGATCTCTCTGTCTATCATGAAAGTGGAAGGGACCTAGAATATATAATCTATAAATGGCCTATAATCTTGCAGGTTGCCATGCTTAGAACAGTTTTTTTTTTCTTTTTTGGAATTGGAATGCCAATACTCATTTTTAAATGTCTGCTATGATATTTACACATTGCAAAAATAGTTGGTAAAAATATATTTTGATATTATGGTCAGTTCCTATAAAGTAAAACCAAAAGTATCGTCAAAATATATTGCGTAGAGCTGATACTTTGGTGAGATTATGATATATCTTTCTCAGAGTTCTCATATTCTTAATACCAACAATAGCATCACAAGTTTTTTCAATTTGTAAGAATTTGTGTAGAATTTTAAATATTCATTTTTTTTTTATTCCCATAGACTCATGGTTGAAGGAATAAATCAATGTTTAGTTGATGTTTTCTATTATACACACACGTATACATTACATGCATGCAAATTAAGTGTAAGTCTGCCAATGTTTTATTAATCTTGAAGATAATTTTAATTTAATATTTCTTACAGTTCCTCAGCAGGGCAGTTTATTTATTACCACCGAGTTTGGGAAAATTTGTGTTGAGCCAAACGAATTTGTTGTGATTCAGGTTAGTTTTATATATATACACATTTAAAAAACATATGTATATGTTTAAATGAAGTTTTTTATGGGAAAAAGATATGAATATAGTTTTCAGGTTCACCATTTTTTATATGTGATTGCTATTATTAGTATTAACATACTGGTATCAGAAGTTACTTCACTTGAAAAGGTGTTAAGCAGATCAGACCTCCCATTAACCATTTTAGATTCGATTCAAATCTAGATCCTCTTTTTGAATATTCAACCCAGAACCTACTATTGAAAAATTATGGCATAAAAATTAGAATTCTTATGATGTTCCAAACAATTTCTTTTTTTTTTCAGATGCAAAAATAAAACCAACTCGATTTGAACTTCCTCGATTTGTCTGTAATCCCATCAACAGAATCAGGATACTTCATAGTTGTTATGCTTGAACTATGACATGTTTCAAACCATAATCTGTGTAAATCTGGACAACTAAAACTGTGAAGTATGTACTTAATGAATGTCACTTTTATGGCTATAGTGGAGAATTGAAGAATAAACCAATCTATTTCCTGTTTTGGATTATTTTCAGGGTTCATTTACATTACGTTGTTAATAGTTAAGTCATTAAAAAAAACGTGTTACATAAATAGATAGCAGTGCTTCAACTGGATCTTATCTGCCATCATCTGGATAGTAAAGTTTGCTAAGTAACGATATTTATGACAAACAATATTTCCTATTACCGGTAACTTTGGCAACCGCACTACTGATTTAAATAAACATCTTTTCCTCATATGCTTTTAGATGCAAAATATTGTCTATATTTTCTGTTTGCTAAAAATTTTGAATGTCAGCAATCTTCGACAAAGCCATAATATATTTGATATTTAGTGTGATCCAATCAAAATTTCAAAACTATAAAACTAGTAACAAGAAAATATGCATACTCATAAACCTCAACACAGTATATATATATGTAAATAAAACAATATTATATAAAATAAAATATCATTATGTAACAGCAATAATTATATATATATATATTATAAAAATAATATAGAAACACTTTTTTCGACAAATATTTTTTTGTCCTTACCAATATGCTGAAACTATTTTAAAGCTTCAATTTTGATTGCAAATTCTGTACATTTTGTATGATTGTTATAACTCGTTTAATTGGGAAAAGAAGTAAGAAAGGGAGATAAAGTAGAAAGAAAAACAGGTAAAAACATTTTTGTGTGCGTGTGTGTATTTGTGAGTAATCGGATTGGTTTTTATATTTTTTTTATTGTGGTTGTTTTTAATTAATTTTGTATATAAAAAGGTAGATGGCGCTATGTGTGCAATATAAATTGAAGCTTTAAAATAGTTTACATCACGTTGATAAGTCAAAAAATAGTTATCAAAAAAAGCTTTTCTGTATTATTTTTGTAATGTATATACAATTATTGCTGTTATATAATGATATATTATATTGTATGAAAAACAGCATAATGAGATAATCTATTCATTCAGTGTAATGAATGTTTACTGTAGTAAATAAAGGGATTGACAATGTCTACGTAGAAATGACTGCAATATCAAATCCACCAAGGGCTTTGAGTGTTCCATCGTTGGTCTTTCAATGAAATGGTCCATTGAATTGTTAGAATGATGAGAAGATTGAAGTTCGTCCATTAAAGTTTAATTAAGGAATTAATATAAACTGATTGCTGATTATATATATATGTAGGAGATTAAGATTTGGCCCAACTTATGAGTGCAGGTTCTCACACAATGTGTATATTGGGAATCATTTATCTTTTTCACATGTGTGCGGTCATCTGTATCAGTTGGTTCAGATGGGGTGGAGGATAAATATAGACTGAAAATCCTAAGTTCAAATCCCTTTATTTACCATAATGGATTAATTTTTTTTCCATTTTTGATGCTATATATAATATAATATAATGAGTGTGCTAATAGCTCTAAACAAGCTTTTCTGATAAATGCCACAAGAAAAAGCATTTAAAAAAATCTCTATTTAGAATATTCCTAGCCTCAAACTGGTTTCAAGCTACTGACTATTCTCAGTGAAGCGCTAAGATATTCAGGCACTAGATCTAAAATATCAGCTTAAGCTCAGCATTTATTTAATAGTTAACTATTAAATAGAAAATCTGAAATTTTCAGACATCTATATATCTAGATAACTTAAATTACTAATATATATATATATTATATTAAATAATAGATAAGCATTTATTTTTATAGCGTCTATATACAATTTGTAATTACATTCGAATATCGGCCTTTCAAGCCAATTGTGCAAATGCACAGACGCTATAAAAATAAATGCTTATTTATATATATGATTAAGTTTCAGTTGGAATGACGTTTAGTAAATTCTAGAAAATTTCATCGGCGTCATTCATTCAGACATTGTATATAGTAATTTAAAGTGACCGTTATATTGTCACACCTTCTGTGCCAGTACTTCAGATTTGCTCATATATAAATATTTGAGTCGTAGGAATAAGAGGATTCTTTTTATTCCTGCATAAATTCTATATCTTGTATTGGTCAGAGGGTATTCATTTATTATTTAACACTCGCAAAGCGTTTGCACAATTGGCTTGAAAGGCCGATATTCGAATGTAATTAAATGATAGAATAGTATTAGTGCACTCTACTTTTGTTTTATCATGTTATGCTTAAATTAAGAGATTAAGTTATGTGTAATAATTAAATTTCTATGTGACATATTTCTGACTAGGGCCTTTTTCAATCCTATATGTAATTTCATTAATACGCTGTTACTATGCTATGAAAAATTTCTGGAAATATTCACACATAAAAATTTATGATGGGATTTTGATTGACGTTTTAAACTTTACATTTGTACAAAAAACGGAATGTAAAATTGAAGTATCAACATTATCAAAGATAAACACATCTTCCATTTTAACTATGGATCAAAATACCTTAAGGCTGATGGAATTATCTTTCAGGTATATTAAGTTTTAGTCGAAAAACGCTGATGCTACTATCTTAACAATTATTCCACATCATCGTCAAGGTCTTAGTCATAGACTAAATGAGCAAAATTAAATTTTACCTAATTTTGTAATCATTACGAGTAAAATTTGATCATAATGACCACCAGTTTATTAATCAATGTTCTAAAAAATAGTCAGAAAACAAACGTACATATTGTACGATTAATCAGTCTTAAACACTCACATGTCAAAGATTAAACTAATAATCTTTCTTGAGTTTTGTTTAGATTCAGAGATTAGTTGTAAGTTTTCTCTGCTAAACATATTTCCCCATAAATGTTAATTTTAAACCATATATTGGTTTAAAGTGTAAAAAAAATTTCTAAGATAGAAAAAAAACATTTTATTTTTTAATTACGTTCTTATATAGAAAAGATTCCAATTGCTACATAAATCAGTTATATTTGTTTTAAAATGTATAATGGGGGAATATAGCAATACAATGACTTTTTCAAGAAGATTTGAGCTTAGATTATACTTTTACACTAAATAGTCTTCAATTATGTACACAGAGTTTCCTGAATACAAATTCAAACATCTTTATTTATGAAAATATTTGATTAAGCATATAAAATATGTTGGCTGACTAGATAATAGAAATACTAATGTTAAACATTATTGGTTATAGTCTGCTTTTTCACCCTTAATGTAAATTACATTAGTTTCATTATATAAAACTTAAACATTAATTTTAATGAGCGGTAGACCTATATCATTAAACAGAAATTCCCTTCTATTTTTTAGATAAATTGAGCTATGATGTAATCTGGTATTAATCACTTAAAAACTGGCATTGCAAACTGAAATCATTCTATCTTCTTTTTAATTGGTTGTTTGCCTGGTTACATCATAGCTAAAATTTATCTAGAAAAATGTGTAGAAATCCCATTAACATTTTTAATTTTTATATTTATAAATTAATAAAAATCATCTAATTATATATGTATGCACACACACTCCAAAACATATGCTGAAATACTATTATTTGTCTATGTACTCATCCATATGTATATGGGTGTATTTTATTTCAGCAAGGTATGCGTTTTAATGTAGCTGTAAAAGGAGAAACCAGGGGATATATTTTGGAAGTATTTGACAATCATTTTCATCTGCCATATTTAGGACCAATTGGTAATTAAATTGATAGGTTTTTTTTATTTTCTCCTTGTGAAGTAAATTGCAAAATGGTTGATGTTTTGATTATTCTTATTTCTATTTAAGGTGCCAATGGTCTTGCAAATCCCAGAGATTTTTTAACTCCTGTGGCTTGGTTTGAAGAAAAAAAAGTTGATTATACAATCATAAATAAATTCCAGGGAAAATTATTTTCTGCTTCTCAGGTAATGACCTGCAATTTAATATTCATCTGTTTATACTATTTTTTAAATTTCACCTTATGTATATAAAAAGGCAAAAAATCTTTTCATTTCTTATATCCTCAGTCATTTGGATCCATGTTCTTGCATGGATATCTGAAACAATGAATAATTATAAATTTACATATTTACCATTTATAAATTCATAGTTTAGTGCTGGATATATATGTAATTATGTAGAAGGGAAATTAACGTTCAAATCTGCGCTGTTCATTTTTGGTGTACAAATCTACGCGCACTCACCCATCAGTAAGAATTTAAAAAGACAAGTGAATCAATGCTAAAAACAAGTAGCTCAGGTTTGAAAATTAATTTCCTTCTACATATATATATATATACACTAACAAGCTTTAATTATAAGTACTGAGAGAGAAAGAATTCAAAATCTCTACCTGAAAATCCACATCCCCAGACCAATTGGTTTTGAGCTTATGGCTTATATAGCACTAAACTATTAATTTTTTCTAAAGTAATATATGTTTAATCACAGGTAATTAAAATGAGAAACTTTCTCTTCTCTGTGATATATCAAAAAAAAATTGTACATTTCAGTTGTCAATTAAAATATCAGAGACAGACTACGATAAAGTCTGAGCTAAGCATTGTCAGTAAGAATTGGATTATATAAGAATAAGCTATAAGCACAAGAAATTACTTGTGTTTTTAAAACTTACTTATGGGTGAGTGCGCATAGAATTATACACTAAAACAAACAGTGCAGGCTTGAAGGTTAATTGCCTTCTATGTAGTTAAGCCAATAAACATCACATGACCACCACTTCTTATGCTTGTGTATAACTGTTTTAAAACAGGCAAAACTCACTATACATATTGCCACACACAGCAAGCTAGAGTAATCAATGGATGCCAGAAGGCTTATGCATAAAATCCCTTTCTAGTGCTTACTCATCCAATATCCCCAGACTAGTTTCTGGCTTGTGGCCTTCGTTAGTGAGGAGCCTTGGATCTAGGTGCAGTGCTCTCAGATCCAAGGCTCCTAACTGACGAAGGCCATAAGCCAGAAACTAGTCTGGGGATATTGGATGAGTAGGCACTAGATGGGAATTTTATGCACAAGCCTTCTGGCATCCATTGATTACTCTAGCTTGCTGTGTGTGGCAATACATATAGTGAGTTTTGCCTGTTTTTTTTCTATGTAATTAATTATATTTAGCATTTGTAATTAAGGGGAGCAAACCATATTCACTTAGGTTGTGAATAAATAACACTTAAGAATCAAGAATAGAAATGACCCACCTATTCTTTAAGCTTTTGGCATTTATAAACTTACTCTTATCAACACTGGTTGAAATTTCAAAATATGAATATCCCAGCCAGATGAAAATGTGGCATTTATAGTTATGAAACTAGTAGCCGTTTATACAAAAATGAAGTTAGAATCTTATTTTTAATAATCTTTTAATAATAAAGCAGAAGTTAATAATTCAAAACATGAAATTATCTTGGCTTAATATTTATATATAGGAGGGAGGAAAATCAATCTCTTTCAGACTGTGAATAAATAGCACTGTATGCTTGCAGGGAATCAAGACTAGAGTGGACCATCTATTCTTTATTTGCGTTTATAAATTTACTCAAACATTGATGGAATTCAGAATGAAATTAATATACATTAAGCTGTGTTAATTTCATGTTTGAATGTATTAACTTCTGCTTGATTATTAAAAGAAAGTTAGTAAAAGTGAAATTCTGTCTCCGTTCTTATATAAATGATTATTAGTTTCATTATTATTAATTCCATATTTTTATCTGGCTGGTATATTAATTTTATTCTGAATTTCTCCCAATGTTAGCAAGGGTGAACTTAATACACATCAAAAGCTTAAAGAGTAGGTGGGTCCATTCTATTCTTGACCATTACTAAACATACAGAGTGCTATTTAGTCATACCGTGACGGGCAATGGTTTGGTTCTTTAATTACAAATACATTAAGCTATGCTAATTTTATGTTTATATTTAGCATATGTAAATGCACCTTTAAAATTGTACACATTAAGGCGTCACGTAAAATAATTCATTATAAAAACAATAATTGTGAAAAAAAACATACTGTAATAAATTCAGATAAAGGAAGAATACATTCACATATGCACATACTTAAACTACAGGAATACCATTATGAATGTATTCACTTGACATGACTTTAGTATTTGGCAGTTCATAAGAAATTGGAGTGCCAGATCTGGAACCTTTCTGAGGATCTTACCCACTGCACTAAAGCAGTGTAGAGTATTCATAGCAGTACTACGGTAACTGTAAAATATACTTTCACTTTTATAGCAATCATATAACTGTGTGAATTGTTGAAGTAGGTAAGAGATGAATCATTACACATTGGTGTTATTGATATCAGCAATACAATGGCTCTATTAATATAGATGATACAATAACACTATTAATATAGGTGATATACTAACCCCATTAATGTAGTTGACATATCAACCCTTAGACTTATAGGTGATAATCTAACCACTATTAATATAGTTAACATATGGTCACTTAATATAAGTAATACTATGTCAATATAAACAATACCTCACCGTTAATATAGGTAACATAGTGATATTGTTAATATACATGACACTAACACTATTAATATAGTTGACATATCGACATTATTAATATAAGCAACACAATGACACTATACATGACACATCATTAATATGGATCATATTGTGACACTTTATATAGGTGACACACTAACACTTAATATAGTTGGCATATGGACACTATCAATATAAGCAATAGAATGACACAATATAGATGACACATCATTAATATGGATTATATGGTGATATTTAATATAGATGACATACTAACATTTAATATAGTTGACATATTGACACTATTAATATAAGCAATAGAATGACACAATATAGATGACACATCATTAATATGGATCATATGGTGATACTTAATATAGGTGACACACTAACACTTAATATAGTTGATATATGGACACTATTAATATAAGCAATAGAATGGCACAATATAGGTGACACATCATTAATATGGATCATATGGTGATACTTAATATAAGTGACACACTAACACTTAATATAGTTGATATATGGACACTATTAATATAAGCAATAGAATGACACATCATTAATTAGGATCATATGGTGATACTTAATATAGGTGACACACTAACACTTAATATAGTTGATATATGGACACTATTAATATAAGCAATAGAATGACACAATATAGGTGACACATCATTAATATGGATTATATGGTGATACTTAATATAGGTGACACACTAACACTTAATATAATTGACCTATGGACTTAATATAAATAATACAGTGACACTTTTAATATAAACAATTTATTATCATTAATATGAATGGCACAGCGACACTATTAAACTAGACAGCACATTCCCATTAATATAAATGACACAGCGATACAATATAGGCATGAATTTGCCAAATTTATGAAATCACTGTTACAAATTTATATATTTTTTATTTAATATTTTTTTTAAACATTGGGTTACTGAAATTATGGATAGTTAATCTGTTGAAGTAAAAGGATGTACGGGTGTATGATAGGAATTTGACATTAAAAAAAGTGATACTAAAAAACCGTGATATCGTTATATACAGTTTTAAAAAAGACCAGCGATTGTTAAGATTTTGGAGTACTTTACTGTCTAATATTCAAGTTGGTAAAATTCAAATTATGTTAGAATATATAAATTGATTTATGGAAGAATCAATTCAAAATTTTTCCCATATTCTTCACTACCCTGCTCCATCCCATTTCCACAACATAAGTCAACTCCATGGCCTTTATATCTAAATCCCCCTTATCTTTTCCCAAACCCAGCATAAAAACCAAAAACCCACTTTCTGTATAATCACTTTGTTTATATTTATTTTTCCACAACTACTTCATTATATGTACCCTTTCTGCTTACGGCATTTACATTCAATTAACTGATGCCTAATATTTTCTATGCCTTCCTTACATAACTTGCAGACTAAATCACCCATATTTTTCTATTTATGTGTATATTTGCTTGTTGCTAAAGATCCTGTTTGAGCCTTAAACAGTAAACTACTTTTCTTGCTATTATCATAAATTAACTCACACCTAGTATTCAATTTATTTTCTATATATATTTAAATTCTTACTCTCCATACTAGTGCTCCATCTCTTCAACACCTTATTAATGCATCTATTCTTCTTGCCATTCATTGCCACTATAACACTCAACAATTCTAACATGATTATCCCATTGTTTGTATAAGTATAGTGACACAAATTCTTTATCAAATCTTTTGTATATCATACTATCTTTCTCACATATTATGTTGCCTGTTCTTTACTCATAACCCAATTAAATACTATTTGGTTATTCTCTTATTATTCCTAAACTGCAATCTATCAAACATTTTTATTTTGCTTTTTGCATC
The DNA here is from genome assembly GCA_028023455.1 of Epiperipatus broadwayi. Classification (NCBI taxonomy): domain Eukaryota; kingdom Metazoa; phylum Onychophora; class Udeonychophora; order Euonychophora; family Peripatidae; genus Epiperipatus; species Epiperipatus broadwayi. Next base: position 8,316,806 of record JAQFVV010000039.1, read on the forward strand.
CCTCATATAAAAACGTGACCATCCCATTTCTCCTTGAATTGCCTCCTTTGCCATCCACACATCTGCATCTAATGCATGTCTTCCTACTTTTCTTTGTACTTTTTCTAAGTAATCTAAATAACACATCATTACTATATGTTAGCCTTGCTATTGTCACTCCCTTCCATACAATTCTAGCTACATCATATTTATTATATGAAAACACTGTTAATTTCTTTACCAGTCCATTTCTTTTCTTTGCTTCATTTATCAATTTTTTCTCCCATTCATCCAAGCAATTTCTCTGATTATTTAAGATAATTCCCAAATAGTTATATCTATTCACCACACTTTATATCCCCCAATAAAAATTCTTCATCTTCTTTTTCCCCAGTGTTAATTATCATTACTTTCAATTTGTCTTCACTAAATTTAATCCCCATCACTTTACCCATCCTTGTGCATGTCCTCAATATAACTTCCATATCTTCCCTTCTTTCTGTGCACAAGAAGACATCGTCCAAAATAAATGACTTGATAATGTATGTACTCTCTTGCCCCCTATTAATGGTATCTCTATCCTCTTTTTCTAGTCTTTCCATTGCTCTTTCCATTTCTCTCAACTACAAAAAAACAAAATTGGTGACACAGGGTATCCTTGCCTCAGTCCCACCCCATTTTTAACTTTAACTGATTCTATATTTTTAATTGATATGTATAGTAATTATTTTCATATAATCTCTTAATAATATCCACTAAAGCTCCATCCATTCACAAATTTATTAAACTTATCCAAAATCTATTTTCTATTTAATCTATCATGTGTCTTCTCTATATCTATAAAAACCATTTATAATTGTCTACCCATATTTCTATTCATATCGATAAGTTGTGTAACTACAAATAAACTAGCTACTATACGCCTAGCTGATCAAAAATCTCCTTGCATTTCTCCCATATTATTTTCTTTCATTCATTTTATGACCCTTCTAGCCTCCATATATAACACTGATGTTACTTCCATCAGTCTATAATTGCTTAACTTTCTATGATCCTTACCCTTTCCTTTAAATAATAGCCTTACTCTTATATTATTCCAATTATCCAGAAAATCTCTCTTCTGTGCCAGCTTATTAAAACATGATAATAGTTTCAATTTTGCCTATGTTCTAAATTCATTACCATCCCTGCTGTTCATCCATCCAAGCCTCTTGTTTTTCCACTTTTTAATTTTTTCCCTGCTTCATTCAGTTCATTTCTGTAAACCTAATACTTCCATTACCATATTTTTTCACATTTGTTATCACCCTGTCTTTCACATCTAACATCTTTTCTATATCCATGCATACTTATTTAAGATTGTCTCTAATTCTTTTCTAGAACTGCACTCTACTTCCTCATTATCTAGTAATACTCTCCCTTACATTCCTTATTAATGTATTTCCAAAATTTTTTACTCCTATCTCTTCCACTTTTATTAATATCCTCCAACAATTTATTATTTTATTTCATTCTCTCTCTATCTCTTTTAGCCAACTTTTTTTTCTTTAATATTTTTTTCATTTAGAATTAACATCTTTTTTATTTTCTTTGTTCTTAATAGCACACTTATATTCTCTGCATGCTTTCCCCCTTTCTTTTACGTTTTTGCTAACTCTCACTTTCCTATTACTTTTGCCATTTTTTCTACTTCACCACACCAGTCCTTATATTCATCCCAACCAACTCTTCCATGGTTTCTTCAATTTTTATTTTATATTTTTTTAACTTATCATCCATTCTCCATCCCACATCTTTCACCATCCTTTCTATTTTTATTACTATTTTTTATCACATTTCTAAACCTTTCTATTATAAAGAAATTATGATCATTATTACATACTCTCTTCAATGTCAAACACTTTAATTTTCCATACTTTATTCATTCCCTCTTTTTCTACTAATACATAATCTATCGTGTGGAATATATTATTTCTACCCCATGTGTATTGTCCCCTCATAAATATTCAATAAATTTCCAATGTTCAAATTCACTCTTTGACAAAAATTCTTCAAAAAGCTGTCCATTCTTGTTATCTACATCATCAGTTTTTTCAATATGCCAATTCACATCCCCTATAACGATTATTTTCTTCCCCGTTTCTTTGAAACTCTGTATATCCTTAACTAGGCATTCATATATGCTACTGTTCTCCTCCATTATAGTTTGACTATTACCAGTGGCTATATACACTATAGCCACTATCCATTTTTGTCTTCCTAACCTTATCTCAATCCACAAATGTTCTTCACATTTAACAGTATTTAAATATTTTTTTGACATAATACCTATACTACTATCCCTTTTTTCTTTTCTATTTATACCCTGCCATATCAAGTCTTCCAGTATAGGTTCTTCTTCTCTTAGATGTGTTTCCACTACTGATAATACCTCAAGCTCTTCATTTATAACTGCTTTATTTAATTCCGGTCACTTTTCTGGACTCCTACCACCTTGCATGTTCAAATATCCAATTTTAACAACTTCTTCTTTCCTAACTAGTCTTTTATAAAAAATTTTGACACTTACTTCTCCATTAAATTTATAAATAACTTACCATTAATTTTACAGATCCATTCCCGATCTATATCTGCATTTATATCTAAATTAGCTATCCTTTATTTATTTTTTACATCCCGTCCACTCCTCTTCTTTCTGATAACACTGCAATTTAAAACCCCACCCACCTTTACAAGTTTCTTGAACTATATTACTTTAAATCAAACTCCCTAATACTTCACTTTCTTGTTTTGCTAAGTGAAATCCATTGTTACTATATAACTGTCTCTTAGTAATAAAAAAATCACACATCCACAAACATAACTTCATTTCTCTCACACAATTTTTTCAATCTCTCATTTATAGAACATGACCTATCTAACATATACCCATTGTCAAATCTTGGTAATGATCCAATTATTCCTACTCTTCCTTTAATCTTACTCAAATTCCTCTCTGGTGGCTCTGACTAGATATTTGCCCCTACCATAACATACACATCTTTACTCCCTTGTTTCTTTATCTTTTCTATAACACCCCTAATTCTAAATCCAGACAGACATATTTTTATATATCTTTCTATTTTCTCTTGCAATTATATCTCCACATTCCCTAATTAGCAAATCTGCTATCAATACTGTCTCATAGTTTACTTTCCCTACTTCATCTGTAACATTCTCTTCCAGCTCTGGACTTCCTTATTTACTTCATCCTTATCATTCCTATTCAATAATTCCTTTATCTGCTGACACTTCATCTCTAGCGATTTTAATTTTGCTTCTGCATCCTTTACCTCTTCCTCTATTTTACTTATTCTTTGGCTAACCATCTCCACTGCAGTACCTATTATTTCATCCATATCTCTTGTCACTCCACTAAAAACATACTCCATTTCTATTTTCCTCAACTACATTTTGCTCTATTTCTCCTGACTTTCTATTTAAGCTATCTACATTTAGGAACCACTTTTTCACTTCCTTTTATCACACTTACACACTGTCTACATTACCATAAACCTGTTACATCCTTCCTAGTCTTATTTAAACTTTTCAAGTGATAAACATCATTACATACAGTACATTGTACCACAGCATGCCTAATTTCTTTCTGATCATTATATGTGCATTGTGGGATACAAATGCAATCCATATTTCTTATTTTTCCAAGTCCCCTACTCTTTATTTAACTTTATGCTTTCTCTCCTACTCTTCAAACCCCTTTATACAAAAGGAGACAAACTTTTTTTTTTCAATGGCAATCGATAAACCCGTGTTTCCCAACATTAGACCTCAAAACGTTATCTTCTTTTTCAAATAAACTACTTCATTTCTTTAATTAAAAAATTCTTTAATAGCAAATTTACTAAAACCCAACTAATCTTATATACAACTTTCTTATAAAATCTCCTTACATTAATACACACACAACAAAAATGATTTTTTTTTAAACTTCTATATTTAAAATAGTGAAATGAAACACTTTCTAAAATGATCAATTCCCCATCTTTCCAAATCCAATTAAATCTATCTCTCTTGATGACAATTTTCTCTCCACTTTCACACAATAAGCAAACAGTCTTTGCAGTAATGATGTCGGAAGATTATTCTCAAAAAAGAAATAGATAAACTTTAATTTGTGGATCTGAATAATCATGTCAGCACAGCAAGGCAAGCACCCTCTGTTAGATCATTATGAAAATTAAATGTAAGATGTTATACATAGTAACCAAATTCTGAATTATAAACTATGACTATACAAAGTTGGCAGGATTGGTTTCTGTGAAACTTTTTCATTGGCTGATCCAAGCCCTAACATCACTACCCTTAAATTAAAATAAACTTGATTATTTTTTATACTGAGAAGATTTTATTCCTTTATTTTATAATTGTGGATATTTCATGTTTCATATTTAAAAGTAAAATTTGAAATGCAAATACTTCATTAAATTTGATTTATAGTTAATAAGTTTTTATGCAATTATTTTTTTGAATAAGCAGGAATTATAATAAATTCCATTTTTTTTAAATAAAGCTCATTAGTAATGCATGTTGTGTATGTGTGTATATATATACATACACGCACAAATAAATTGTTTATAGAAATAAAAATTAGTTTGTTCAGATAAATGAAGGTTTGTACAGCTTACTAGATTTATTAATCTCTATATACATCTAGAATAGATAATTCAATGGTCATTTTGCATTGGTTGACAATGTGTAAGTAAAACCTTTACAGTATTTGATTCATTAATCAAGACTGGAAATTATGTTGTACTTACTATACAAATTTTTGATGTAAAATTCTTATCTTGCATGGGCTAGAAAATGAATAATTAATGGATTCTCCCATCAAAGAACTAAGACATATATAAATGAGGTGATGTTTAATCTGTTTTCACCCTTATTTGAACAACTTACTAATCTGGCATCACCAATCAAAAATGTGCTCAGCTACAATCAACAAAATTAATATACGAAATACACCTTTATGTTCGAAACATTAAGGCACACCAATTGCAAATAGGATAAGGAAAATAACCTGAATAATCCTTACACATATATATTATAAAGAAATAAAGTTATATGTTACATGACCTAATTTAATAAGCTTGTATTACAAATATTATATGTGTGTGTGTGTGTGGATAAGCAAATACTAATGGTCATTTGCATTAGCTGAGCAATCTTGAAAGTAAAGGGGTGCTGAAATATTGGTTCTTTACTCAACACCAAAAGTTACATATAATATTGGAAAATAATGCTGTATTTATTGTATACAATATATATATATATTGTAACGGTATATATACATGCGTTACATTTTAATTCTAATACTTAACTTTTTTGTAAATATCTAATACTGAATTTAAAGCACAAACATTCAAAATACACAAATAACGAATTATTAATTTATTAATATGTTTGATTTAAATATTAAAATAAGATAAGCTTTTTAAAAAAAAAATTGTACAATCGAAACAAAGATTCTAATCTTTAAATAAAATATAATAAAAAACCTTTTTATTTTAAAAGTAACGAAGAGATTTTTAATCTTAAAAATAAAAATTACAAACAGATCCTTAGGGCAAAATGACCATTGAAAATATGATTACGAAAGAGATGAGAGTCGAGAAATAGAATCAAAAGGCTTGTTTTTCCCGCCCAAGATAGACCTCAGTGGAAAAATTTACTTAGCCATAAACCCAAAATCTACTTGGCCACAAACTCAATGAACCAATGAAATATAGATATGGAATATGTTTGATGGATCCATGCATTCCAGAGATAAGATGCCTCCGGACTATAAAAAGAAAATTCAAAAGAAATAATTAATTAGAGAGAATCAGAAAATTAAAGTTTTGAATTCATTCATATTTGCTGAAAGTCAAAATAAAAATTTTAAAAGTCATCGCCGTCACCAAAAATGTAATCAGCTTCACCTTGCTTCCTTCGGTGCGGCCGGCCGAAGGCAGCTTTCATCACTCACAGATCGAACTACTGGTGCCGTATGAAGAAATTCTCATCAAGCTTCAGAAATCGTCATCGTCCACAAGGAAAGGGCCCTTGCGTAACTTAGATCTTCATCATGAAGGAACGAGCATGGACAAAGGAAAGTACAAATTTAGAAATGATAAAATGAAATATAAACTCTCTTAAATTAAAAAAATCTTCGAACTTTATTTATCTTTAAAATGAACTATAGACTTTCTCTCTGGAGCAAACATGAACTTTATTTCTTATTTTTTTTAAATCTTGCAATGTTAAAAGTAATAGCTAAAGTTTAAAACGTAATCTCTTAAAATATGTATTGTATTTTTTATATTTTTATTCATGCTTAATAAGATCTATTTGTAATAGGGTAGGGGTTTGCAATTGCAAACTTAAATTTAAAAGTATAAACACATCGTTATTTGTGCATTATTGAATTTAAAAGAAAAGTAGGTTAAATAATGTTTGTAGTAAAAAAATAAGTTAAATATAATGTGTCAGTTTAAAATGATTTTAAAACCTTAAACTAAAGATTTTTTTTTTAGAATTAAATTAATAAAATGATTTAAATGTTAGTTGAGTGTAGATGGCTGCTAGACTCGTTTAAATATATGTTAGTTTTAAAGGGGTTTTGATTTCGGACTATTTGTTTCGTAGTTGTGTCAATGCTGGTGGAGAGATATATGGATGTTCATATTAATGTAATGTGAAGTGTGTTAGCACCTAGGGCGACAAGTCCAACTGAATGCATGACCCCAAAGAGGTAGTCATATAGTTGAAATGGATGCAGACGTATTTCCTGCACCATTGACCCATTCCAGCTCTATGGATTGGGAGGATAAGCCCGGCAAGATAGACCACTCTTCCATCCATACGAAGTGTTATTCTTTTATTATAATGCATGCATGATTCCTTTGCCAGACACGTAAATTCCTGAACTGACGAAGGTCATGTTTCTCCAAATAATATCACACTGTTCAGATGCACATTCCTGTTGGCGTGATTCTATGCTAACATGGTCACATTGCATTGGTTACTGATATATATCTGGAAGCGAGCATTGGTGTGGCTGCGGACTTTTAGCCTGGAATCAAATGTTTGAAAGTCTTTTAAGTGCGTCGTCTGGGTAGCTCATCTATACTCAACATTTCTAAGATTAAAAATAAAAGTTAAAACAAATAAAAATAATAGTAAATAATAATGAAACAAACAATTTTTTTATATAATTTTCAAGTTTGTGTGTTGTCATTTATATATATGCGTGAATAAAGTCTTTTGTGTTATTAATACTGACAGTGATTGCTTTTATTATTATTTATTAAAAGAAATATATTTAATAAATGTTTTAAAACTCTGCTACTCCATGAGCTAGTGGCAAGGGCTAGTGGTCGTGATCTTAACAGCACGTATCTATCTACTTTATAAATTTGCTAGGTTCAAATGATCTAGTGGCGCCCTGTATGGCAGATACAGTAAGACTGTAAATTTCACTTCTCATCCATGACCGTTATATATATATGTATAATATTGATTCGATGTCTGTATTTTTAAAGCAATATACGTAATTATATAACTGAATATTTGTAAATACAGTAACTAAATAATTAAAAAATTTTATCCACTTAGGAGCGCTTTCGATTATCCCAGTAATCTATGTCAACTAAAGCTTTGAAATGCTAACTTTCCCACAATTCTGTGATCTTAACGTTTGCTGCTTGCCTGTTAATTAAGTCATGTTTATATTTGTATATTAGCATAGCTTCTTTTATTTTTCTTTTATTGTTATTTTTTTCAATTTGCACTGTTAAAATTGAAGTCAAAACCATAAATACATGATTTATTATGGTCGTAAAAAACAGATGCTGAAATATTATTATCTACTATGCAATTTTGTTTTGATTTCTGAACATGTTTTAATAATAGCAAGTGTTCTTTAGTTCTTTTTTCCAACGTACATCTAGATTCACCTATATATCCACTGCCACACCTACATATCCATTTATAAATGACACAATTTTTATTTATAAATGAGGTTTTATCTTTGGAGTTATTTATTAATTTGTTTAATGTAGGAGGTGTGTAAAATGCAATATCACATATATCTTTATAAATTTTCCTTATAAACTTTACTTGATAATTTGAAATATATGGGATTGATATCCATATTTTTTTATTAGCAGGAGAATCAATATTATTATTAAAATTTTTATTTTTATATTTTGTATTAAAATCTCTAATAACATTATATATGTGATTATAACTGTAGCCAACATTTAACAATTCATTCGAATATATTTCAATATTTTTGCCTTTATCTGATGAATATTTGCAAAGACTATTATTTCTAAATAAGAAGGACTTCAAACCTGCCATTTTGTGTGACATTGGCACTTTTGATTTATATGGAATATAACCTCTTTTTACTATTGGTTTAATGGTCATACAGTAATCCAGCATGCATTGATTTCTAGTTATTTTAAGATCAAGAAACTGAATGCACATTAAATCTTCATCTGTTTTTATCCATCTTAGGCCTTTCAAACCATTTAATTCCTTAAACAACTCATTAATTGTATTTGGTTTACCACATACAAAAACATCATCAACATATCGATAATATGCAGTAATATTTTTTTGATAATATTCCTTTTTCAAAATATTTTCTTCATATGTAGAAATTATAAAATTACATATTTGAGCAACAGTAGGTAATCCCATGGGCCATCCATTACACATTTTATAAAAATCCTTATTAAAAACTGCATAAATATTTTTATCAATAAAATTTAATGTTTCAATTATAAACTTTATTATTTTCACATTAACATTTTTTAAACTTAATGCGTTGGAAATAATTTCGATAGATGCCAATCGATCAATTGATCCATACATTTCACTAACATCTAGAGTACATATAACATCATTAACATCGATCTTAACATTATGGATTTTATTAACAAAATCAAATGAAGAACATATTGTATATTTACCAAAACCAAGAATTTCTTGTAGCATTTTCTCAATTAAACAACAAGTTTCATAATAAAATGCCCCTCCAAAATCAATCATTAAATGCAATGGTTCATTTTCTTTATGCAGTTTTATATTTGAAAAAATCTTAGGACATATTGCAGCAGAAGGGTAAATTTTATAATAAGTACTATTATCAATCGCTTTATTTTTGGCTTTTTTAAAAATGTTATTAATAAATTGAATACGTAAATTTTCTATATTTACTTTATCAACTTTCATAAAGTTAAGATTCTTCATTTGAGTAATTACTTTGTCTTCATAATCAGATTTTAATAACAAACACATTCTAAGGCCCTTGTCCTCTTTTATACAAATTAAATTATTCGCAGATGTAAATTTTTTAAATTTAGATATTTATACGTTCCAATCGTAATCCATTTTATAATTAAACTTTTTTTCTTTTACTTTTTTTACTAAATCATTACAAACTTTTAAATCAGATTTAATTCTGCTTAAGGAATTTTCACCTGAAGATTTCAATTCTAGATCACTGTCTTCCCACTGACCACCAACATATTTTGCACCAAGATTTAATATATGTTTTTGTTGAAAATCGAGATCCATATTCGACAAATTAACGTAATTATTTTGAGATTGACTTTTAAGGCTCTTATAATACAAAAAGTTCATTTTTTTATCAAATTTCATACACATTTTTTCATAATATCAATTAAATAACATTTGACAGTTACTTTTAAAATTAAACCAATCATCTCGGTTATTTAAGTCAATTAAATAATTTAAACTTTTTAAATATTGCCTTTTATCAATTATTAAACGTTTGCACATGGAAATTACACTTCGTAATACAATCATTTTCATATAATAAATCATATTCAAAGTCAACTTATAGGTCATATTAACTTTTATATTACAGCAATTCGGATATATTTTAAATCTTTTGCAATTGGATAAAAACTGCAATCTACATTTTAAGTCAATTATTTTGAAAGTTACCTTTCGCCATTCTTTAACAATCCACATTTCATTTCTCATATTAAATTCCATTAGTATATATATAATAATATTATGATTCGATGTCTGTATTTTTAAAGCAATATACGTAATTATATAAAACGTTAAGATTACGGAATTGTGGGAAAGTTAGCATTTCAAAGCTTTAGTTGACACAGATTACTGGGATAATCGAAAGCACTTCTAAGTGGATAAATTTTTTTAATTATTTAGTTACTGTATTTACAAATATTCAGTTATATAATTACATATATATATATATGAAAAACAAAAACAAGTTATTCACGTAACTATATATATATATATATATTTGTAAAGAATATATTATTGACTTTGTGGATTTGACAGTTATTAATGTGTTACCTTTTTACATGGTTCTAGTCAGGTAGGAATCTGATTAATTCTATTTGATATAAACCCCACCAATTTGAATTAAATATTGTCATTAATGTATTATTGAGCTGTAATTTATAATTTTCCTATATACAAGAGCATTCAAGCACCCTCAATTAGTTCATTATGAAAATAAGTTATAATAGCCAAATTCTGAATTGTAAATTATGACAATAGCCAGACAACTGGATAAGTTTCAAGGAAAGCCTCGTATTCAACCGTGCAAATTCCTAAACATTACTAATCAAAATTATAATGGACTTTAATATATGGGTGTATTTTTTATTAATTAAGGATAAAACAATGCCTTAATAATTATGATGTTAAATGCCCATGTAATTCATGAAATGTGGGCAGTATTGTACTATAAGCTTAATTCTTTAAGATGTATAGAATATTGTATCGCAGTTTACTTATTTACTTAAATCACATTATTTATTTATTTAGCATAAGGTAATCAAAATTCAATACCAATAGCTCTTAAACCAAACAAGAGCTTCCTCTTTCAGGTTATGTACAGCAAAGAGAGCAATGGGTGCTTGGTAAATTAGGCACTCCTTGAAATATAAACCATGGTGTGATCATCCTCACTCACAGTTTGAAGACTGTAAATCCTCACTTATTTAACATATAACCTCATCTTTCCTGGCCTGTTCTGATTCTATTAATCTTTATCCAGTTTTCTTGGATGGGAGAAAACAAGTTCTCAGAATGTAGGGGCAGTTATTAGAATAGGACTATTAATGTTGGAGTTGTTCCAGTCATGGATCCACAGACTTGATATCCAATGTGGGTGGCTGCTAAGAATTATCAGTTGACTAGAAAAGGCTGCCTTGATTTAGGCAAGTTTCAGATTATAAATGGGAATGATCTGAGTATTTGGTGATATTTTATTGTTTTATTTTAAGCTTTGGCTGGAGTCATGTGATTTACCTATGATAACCAATTAGATACGTGCACTTATAGTTTATTTATATATTACTTCTAGTAAAAGCATATATTTTGTTATAGGTATAAACAAACTTTTTTTAAAAAAATATAATGTTGAAACATTATTATTAGAGATTTATTTCTATATAGCTGATAGTGAAAGTGAAATAATTGACAATTTTTTTGTAATAATCACGCGAGTCATATAAAAAAGCAAGCTCTTGTTATCCCCCCCCCCAATTATATTTCAACAATTTATTAATTATTATTATTATGATTTAAAGCCAATAACATCACATGATCACCATTTCTTATATTGGATGAGTAGGCACTAGATGGGGATTTTATGCACAAGCCTTCTGGCAAACATAGATTACTCTGGTTGGCACAGGATGGCACTACTGTATGGAGAGTTTTGCCTGTTTTATTATTATGATTAAAAATTCAGTTTAATCTGGTTCAATATAGTTGAATTTTTAATGTTATCAGTTTCAAATATTTATAAACAGTTATTTACTTTTCTATTAGGATCATTCACCGTTTGATGTCATTGCTTGGCATGGAAATTATGTGCCATATAAATATAATCTTGCAAATTTTATGGTTATCAATGCTGTTCTTTTCGACCATGCGGTAAGTACTCATTAATTATTTAACTATAATGATTTTAATTATCCATACAATAGGAATAAAGTTTTTAATAATCGTTAATCTATAGTCAAATTTATTATTTAATTGAATTATATATATATGCATAATTTTTTCACTTTTAAAAATTTTTCATTTAAATTCTTTTATGCATAATTATCGTTTGCAATCAATTTCTGATTTTTATTTATGAAAGTATATCAGAATATGTATATATTTTTTAAGGATCCAAGTATTTTTACAGTTTTAACTTGTCCGTCCTCAAAATATGGAACAGCTATTGCTGACTTTGTAATATTTCCACCTCGCTGGTGTGTTCAAGAACACACATTTAGACCTCCGTATTATCATCGTAAGAACTTTTTTAACAATAGTAATGATAATAACCATGTCTACTGTTATTTTGGTCATTTTCAGCAAATTATTTATTCATATTGGTGACTTAAAATTATTTAATTTGCGCCAAAGTCATTTAGTTAATGGTAGAGTTAGTAAAATCTTTGAATCAATTCCAGTTTTGGCCTTTTCAGTACTTGAACTTCATATGAAATTGTGGTCATTCAATTATTTTTTTTATTTATTTAATCAGCAAATATAATATTTTAAATAAAGTCCGTTAATATGAACATATAATTTGCTTGACAGTTATGCTGATCCTCAAAACATAATGTAATTCTTTGAAAATAATTTAATACTTTGGAAAATTTATTTTGTTTAGTAAGTATTTCAGTTCATTATTTTTTTTTTTTAAGTTATTGTTTTTTTTATTGATTTCTCCATCTTTTCTTTATTTATCATCCCTTTACTGTCTGTCTGTCTGTATATATATGTTTTGAGATTAACTCATGCGTCAGCATATGGCATTACTGTCAATTACTGACACTAGACTGCAATATAATTATTTAAACAATTGTAAATGGAAAAATATGGGTGATTTATTTTGTAAATTATGTAAGGAAGGAATAGAAAATATTAGGCATTTGTTACTTGAATGTAAATGCTTGAAAACAGAAAGGGTACATATAATGAAGTTATGGAAGAATAAATATGAAAAAAGTGATTATACAGAAAGTGAATTATTGGTTTTTTTGCTGGGTTTGGGAAAAGATAAGGGGGATTTAGATATAAAGGTTATAGAGTTGACAAAGATTATGTTGTGGAAATGGGATGGAGCAGAATATGGGAAAGTTTGGAGTGGGGAATGGAAAATAAAGTGGCTAACAGGTTTATCTGGGCATATTTGCTGAGTTATTCTTGACTTCGTTTAAGGAGAAACCACAATACATCACATCACATGTACTCCATCTCATACTAGCACATAATTGTTATTAAACAATTCAAAACAAATGATTGCTCTTGTTAGCACAAGATGGCACTACTATATGGAGAGTTTTGCTTTGTTTTGAATTGTTTAATAACAATTATGTGCTAGTATGAGATGGAGAACATTTGATGTTTAGTGGTTTAACACCAATCCTGCCTTATAGGATAATGGTGGCTATGGTTGTTAAAGAGCAAAAGACACCAAAATGTATGGGTGCTGAATTGAGTTCAGACCCATATGACTATATAAATTATTGAGCTTGGATTGAAAATATTAATTGTGTTTTCAATTTCATTCTCATAGTTTTGTAGTTAAATAGAGTTAAAAGATGGGTGCTGGAGGGTTGCATTAGATCCTAAGATCTAGGTGCAGTGCTCTCAGATCCAAGGCTCCTCACTGATGAAGGCCACAAGCCAGAAACTAGTCTGGGGATATTGGATGAGTAGGCACTAGATAGGGATTTTATGCACAAGCCTTCTGGCATCCATTGATTGCTCTTGTTAGCACACGATGGCACTACTATATGGAGAGTTTTGCTTTGTTTGACATCACATGTAATAAGTTAATCTCAAAACATTTCATAAATATTTAGCATTGTAAATTCTTATTTATTATATAATTATATAAGTGTGTGTGATTTAGAATAGTGGTAGTATGCCAGACTCCAGAATGGAAGGTCTTTGCATCTGACTTTTTATATACATTTATGTGAAAAATGTAAATTAAATTCAGTAAAGTAAAACATTTCTTAGAGAATTGAAGTAAAAATTTATTGACAGATGAAGAAAAAACTAATTATATCTATAATTAGACAATTGCTAATTATAGATATGATTAAAATCAAAATGTATGGAATATAGAATGAGTCAAAATTAAATAAAATTAAAGTAGGACTCCAGAGAACAATAGCAGCATATAATATAAATTCTTCAAAAATATTACTAAATTCACTACTTCCTTTATTTTTCTGTAATACACCGATGTCATTCAGCCAAATAACATCATAAATAGTAATTTAAAGTGAGAATCTACTCACGCTCTCTTCAGAAGTTCTTCAGATTTGCTCATATAAAAGAATTTGAGTCGTAGGAATAAGAGGGATTCTTTTTATTCCTGCATAAATGCTATATCTCGGATTGAAGAAGAGAGTATTCATTTATTTAACACTCTCAAAGGCGCGTGCTCAATTAGCTTGAAAGGCTGATATTGGAATGAATGTAATATCTTACATAAATGCAATTTTTTCATTTTATTATTAACAAACAAAAATTTTATTGCATATATGTACACACAATCTCATGTTTCGACTGACTTGTCGTCTTCCTCAGAGCTGTGATATAATGACAAAATAAATCACTATATAAATAATACTATAATCTGTTAGTTTACTTTTCTTAAGCAATTGTAATTGATGTTTAAGCACTTGGAGACACTGATTAAGAAAAGCTTAACACCAAAACAGTCTTAATGTTGTATGCTTAGCATGATTTCAATATCTTTATCACAGTATCATAGCAATGACTGAATAAATTGTGGGACGAGGGTGCTTGTATTACACCCTCTGCCCACAATTTATTCATTCAGAGTTGTGATTATGATATCATAATAAAGATATTGAAAGCATGCTAAGCGTACTATATTAAGTCTGTTTCAAGGTTAAGCTTTTCTAAATAAGTATCTCCAAGTGATTAAACATCATTATATAAATAATACCATAAAAATCATCATCATCAACCATTATCAATCCACTGCAGGATGACGGTCTCTCCAAGTTCAATCTATCTTCTCTGATCTTTAGCTTCTCTTCTCCACACCACCCCTGCACATTTTCTTATTTCATCCATCCATTTCTCATGTGGTCTCTTTCTGGGTCTTTTACAATCTCTTGGAATCCAGTTTAAGATTTCAATTGTCCACCTATTATCTCTTCTAGCAATATAGATAAGAGAACAAACAGGTGTTTCATTGAAGTGGAGTTGGGCTGGATCATAAAAATATAAACAATAAAATTAAATAAAATAATAAAAAAACAACATAAAATATAATAAAACTGATCTAAATATAATTAAAACCAAATATAAATTGGACATGTGTATTACTGACTGTATATATACATATTTATGAACAACTATTAATATAAAATAAAAAAAAGGAATATATTTAAATTAATGGTTGTTCATGAATATGTATATATATATATATAGAATCAGGAATGCACATGTATAATTTATATATTTTTTGATTATATTTATTTCGGTTTTATTATCCTTTATTATATTTTATGTTTGGTTTTTTTATATTTTGTTATTTACATTTTTTATGTTATTATTTATATAGTTATTTATTTTGTCATTAAATTATAGCTCTGAAGAAGACTGCAAGATTGTCAAAATGTAAGATTGTGTATACATATAATTAAAAGATTCTTTTGCTAAAAAGTGATCAAAATATGATGAGTAAATTGCATAATATAAATTATCTCAAAAATCTAAAGTAGCAGTTTGTCTGGAATGCCAATAGCTGGAACAGCTGGGGGTGTTAAGATCAAGGAAAGATGGCAGCAAAGACCTTCAGGAAAAGTGGTTATAGATTGGTTATAGATTGATTCCAACTCTTGTTCTTCTAGTACTCAAATGTCATGATTTTTCAAGCAATAAAGTCTTTCTAGGAATAGACAAAAAAAATAATAATAAAATAAGCATAAGATTAAGTAATGATAGTCATCAATTCAATTTAAAATTTGCAGATGATCAGTGATTACAATACAGAACATGGAGGGTAATATTATGAAGAATTTTATAGAAAAGTACACCAAATGGAGATTAAATATTAATTTTGGAAAGATAGAGTATTTGGGAACAGAAGAAAAATGATCTATTATTCATTGGTGGGGAAAAAACCTTAAAAGTTATTAATATATTTAGAATCAGTCATTGAAAAAAAATGCATTGTTAAAAAGAGATTTGTAGAAGTAGTAAAGCAAGGCAGGGAATAGGAAAGCTTAGGTCATTTTTATGGAGTAGTAAAATATATTGATGTAAATAGAAAAATTTATATATGGTACTATACTATTGTTTGGCACAGAGATATGGTTGATAATGAAGGAAAGTAAACAGAATGTTGTCAACAGAAAAAGATTAAGTCGTGAAAAGATCAGATTGAAGAAGGCATCAAGACCATAGAATAAATGATAAAAAGGAGGTTAATTATAAAATAGCCATATTCGATAAATGAATAAGAACAAAAAAATTAGAGATGATGGTTAATTTGGAAAGAGAGGATAGGATAGAACATCAAAGGCACAATGGAACAAAAATGTGATGAATAATCTGGGAAGAAATAGTTTATCAGAAACAAATGTAAATGGAAAGATACGAAGGAAGAAAAAGATACAGAATATATTGTTTGAGGACTCCCTCAGAAGTGATGGAATCATAAAGATTAAGTTATATTTTACAAATGCAATTATTACAGTTAGCTTATGGGAAAATTGACATCTTCATTGGCTCAAACCATAGCACAATTGAAGATTGCATATTTAAAGTAAATAATATTTATAACATAGGTTTAGTAACAAATTATTTTTCTCTCATCACATTTATGCCACCTAGTGTAAGCTTTACTAATCAACAGTTGCCAGATGTTTAAGTGCTTAATAAATCCCTACCCAGTATCTTTCTATTCAATATTTCCAAATTAGTTTCTAGCTTACAACTTCATCAGTAAAGACATTTTTGATTTGGAAGCAGTGTCTTTGGATCTAATGCCTCTTTTTTTCTAGCAGCCATCTTTTATTTTACTATCAGTCTACCAATTGAAAAACATGCTAATGTTTTTAAATTGAACTAATTTACTTGTCGTTATATGGATCTAAAACCAATTCAGTATCTATACAGTATGGTGACTACCTTTTTAATTATTGTAGGCACTTTTATTCTTTGTCCGGGAATGCTATAAAATCACTAAGACATCACATGACCCAGTATACAAAAGTAGATAGCTTAGATTAAAGAACAGCATTATGTAGCTGTGTTTGTGGGATGTTTATTAGTTTAATTTACAAGTTTTACAAATACAATATTTTCTCTTTAGGAAACTCAAAATAGTTCACAAGGCTCAGGAAAGCTGGCACTGTTTGATATTACATGGTTGAGAGGCATTTTTGATAGCTGAAATGTTCTCTTATGAGGGTCTCTTGCCATAGCCGCTGATTACTTACCCCAAAATGGTTAATTTGGTGGCCTATATATTTCTCCAGATTTGGTTAGGCTCCGAAATTTGAAAGCTGGTTGCAGGTCTTTATTACTCTATCACATAGTGTTAACTCCAAGTTTGCCATTGACAAGATGTCATCGAAGCACAGGGTTACTCCTTCCATGCCTTTTAGTAATACGTCTATTTTTGCTTGAAATATATTAGGAGCAGTAGTAATCCCAAAAGATAGATAAATATAATTGGAAAGACCTACACTGGTAGTAATTGTTAATACTTTTGCTGCTTTTGTAGTTTTTGGAATCTAGTGGGAGGACACTGTTAAGATACAATCTTGCGAAGTAAGCAGTTTTCATCATTGACACAAGAATGTACATTAGTGACTGGATATGGACTTTTGTTTAAGTGTTTAATCACAGTGATGCGATTCTGTCATTAAATTTCGTTACTTCAATAATAGATGTAGCCATTCTGAACTTTCTATGAGGGTCAGAATGCCTTTGTGAATTAATTCTATCAATTGTTCAACTTCTTTCTGTTAGGCAGTGGGTAACCTGTGAGGTTTCACAATGATCGGAAATTGCTCTTTCGTACAACTCTAAATTCACTAGCAATGTTTTTAATTTTCCCCAAGTCCATTAATAAAAAGGTAAGGAAAGTTATTTTTTCACCCTTGGCATTGGATTTTCTTCATTACTCAGACTTCTATTTTTAATGATTCAAACTATTCTGTATTTACAATAGAGTTTATTTCTCCATTAACTATATACAGTGGGAGAGATCTGCAGTATTTTTTTACTTTGACAGACATTCAGACCACTCCCAGGAATTTGATTGGATTGCCATTTATATCCCAAGCTTTAAGGTTGGTTTTTACTAGCAATGATAAGGATTTCCAATTCCATATTATTTTTTCTCCAGCCCTGATATTTCATGAGTGATACTCTATTGCTACAATCTATTTCAATGGTCTCTGGTTTATTAAAAATTCTGACTGATAACGTGAACTGGTCTGTATTTTTAGTGGGTGCATTTTAATGAAGTTACTATGTGATTATCTGCATCTTTTGTGAAGCTCTGGTTGCATTTCTGGTTTGTACAATTGGTGCCTCTTTTGGTATAAGGTGCCATAGTATTTTGTCATATTTAACTTTTACATGTACATTTCCAAGCCATAAAGCCTACCATTCTACAGCGGAAACATATTGTATTCTTCTCATATTCCTTATTTGAATTTAGTGATTTTAAAAATTGATGCTTGTGGGATATCTTATCCAGAAAACTTTTTAAAACTCCATTGTTTTAAATAACTTGTGAGCAACTTTTGCCTAATAGTCTCGCTATAAGATAAATCACTTATTTCTTGCAGCTGCTGTCTCAGATGGTTATTAACCACTCCACACAATAACTTCTTGAGGAATGCTTCTTTAAGAAAACTTCCATAAAGGATGTCATGAAAGACTATACCATAGTCTCTAACTCTTATTTTTAGATGGACTCTTGTTTCTAAAATGGAGCTGGACAATGTATTTGAATGGTTAAGGATTAAAAAACTATATAATGTTGTCACAACTTCCTCGTATGGCTACTTTTCAAGTGATTCCAGTTTGCACAATCTTCATTATCTCTTAATCACTGGTTGGTGAAACAGAGGAATGTGGCATTTTTCACAATGTCATCACTGGTGCATGTAAAGATCAATACATCAAATTCTCACATTGCCAATTTCACTTTGTAGCATTACCACCATATTATTTACTGTTGAACTGACCCTGGTAATTCTGATCCTGTAAATGACTGTGCCAATCTGATGTGTCCAGGCATGGTCAAACTGTATGCAATCGTACCTATTAGCTTTGCCAGTTGGGTGTCATGAGCTGAAGTACAAGAGAGACAAATTAGACTAACAACATAATTTATTAAACTTCATAACACTTAGATAATCCCAGTATCAATAACAATACACAATTTCAAATTGTTGTCAAGGCAACCTTTTAACAATAAACATAAACTTATTAAACTTGTATTTGCACATGTAGAATTAGAAGGGCTGTAAAAACATACAAATTAATAAAAAAAGTCAGTGTGACCTGTAATGACAACTTCTGTTTTCAACACTTCCAGAGCCAGAAGTCTCTGACAGCTCTATGGACTTGTTGAGTGCCAAACATTTATATGGTTGGAATGACTATATATGATTTGATCTTGATCCAAAAAGTGGATCTACTTTAATAATTTTAGTTACACAATATTAACTTTATTCGAGCACATATTTCATTTTTTGGGCACAAAACCCTTACTTTATTTGTTTATGCATTTGAATACTCTAAAAATATTGTTTATTTTATATACTGTATGGAGAGTTTTGCTTTGTTTATTAACTTTATTATATACTAATATAAAGCATTAATACTGTTAACAGTATTATAAAAATACATGTGGTATAATTTTTATTATATACAACATTGAATTCGATTACAATATATATATATATTCATTCCATATAAGTACGTATTTTATATATATGAATGCATAGACTGTTATATATTATTACACTATAATGTAGCATACATTATTGAACCATTTTCAATATTTTTATAGTTACAAACTTTAAAATCAAGACTAAGGATGTCTACAAAATAATCGTCAATTCTATATTTCTTTTGCATGTATTGTGTGTATTTATTATAATGTTATTGAATCAATTTTTTTTTTTTTCATTGTTTTAGCTATCCTGAAGAAAGCAATGCTGTAAAGTGGATGAAATATTAATAGGAGTAGAGGCCAACATAAATTAATTAATAACTCCTTTCATTTCCACTTTATTCAATGCAAACATATTGTTTCTATAGCCAATGTTATTTTATTTTCTTACAATTTCGACTGCCTAACAGTCTTTATCAAAGCTACAAAATATTTAAAAGCTCTGACTAAATAGAAATATTATATAAGTATACATAAAACAAATAATTTATATTTGTTAATGAGATCAAAGCATAGAAAATAAAGAAGAAATAATAAATATGACCACATAGAAATGTAATTATAGAAATATATTATAATTATACTAAAACATACATATTTATATTTATTAATATGATCAATGCGTAGAAGATAAATAATATTAATAATATTTTTAATGTAGAAGTATTAATGATTATTTGCTTTGGAAAGTCTGGAGGCAAGTCTCTTCACAGTAAAAATTATCTAAGGCAACACACAATGATGTCCAGCACCATGAGGTTGCAAGTTCATGTGCACTCACATAATTTCCATGATCAAGTGTCTCTTGGCTTCTTCTCTAATTTCATGTGTATGTATTACAACATACATGCATATATATATATATGTAAAAGTATAATACCCGTTATAAAAAATATATGTAATATATAAACAAAAAATTTAACGGTAAAAAATATTATATTTCAAATTCTTTAGTAGCGCTTTGAGTTACGTAGTAATCCTCGTCAGCTTTAAATGAATTTCCAATTTTAATGTTATGTAAATTTCCATAAGCTGTGTATGGCCATATTTGCAACTTGCCTATTAATAACATTATCTTTATATTTATCTATTAAAATTGCCTCTTTAATTTTCCTCTTTTTATGATTTCTTTCTTCCATTAATATTTTTATTTCATTAATATTAAATGTAAACCTATAATTACAGGTCTTTTCATGGTCAAAGATTACTGAAGCTGTATTAAATTGACTATTTACATTATTTTTAATCTGATTATATAATAACTGATGCTCCTTATATATATATAACACTCAAATGTTTATAATTATTTTTCTAGATTTAAATGTTTATGTACTTTAACATACAAATATAACAAATATTAAACACTGAATTTAGAAAAAAATAAAGTTGAATAAGAAAAATAGATGAATCTAGCTATTTTAAATTGTAAGTAATCATTTTTACGACTCTTTTGTTCATATAGTGGAGGATTTTTGATCACATGAATACACATTTATGTCTATCTATATATTTATATTAAAGGAAACTGCATGAGTGAATTTATGGGATGCATAATGGGAGCTTATGAAGCAAAGGTAAGCTGTTAGTAGCTCTATTCTACGCATTTGCATTTATTGCTAGAAATATGTGCACAAACATAATTATGCAAACATTTCAATTTTCTATGAAACCTTTTTAAATAAAATGTTTGTTGTTTTTTTTTAGTATTTTTTAGAATAGTTTTGTGCATATTTTATTGTTTCTTCAAAATAATGTTCTTTTTCAGAAAAAATATTATTTTTTCAAATTCAAAAATTTTTCCCACATTTTTGTACTTCAGGACTGCGGAATATTGTTTGTCACAGTATGACAGTTTAGAATATTTATCTTCAGAAAACTTTAGGGTGAATAAAAGAGGTCGAAATATAAAAGTATTTCGAATTGAATATTTGGTACTGGTACATTTGTGGCACCCAATCGCTTGATGGCACTGCTTTTCCCCAACCGCACATCAATATAGGGGAGCCGCAAAGGTACCAAATACTGAGTATTTGAATGGAGAACATGGAGTATTAAATTTGATATTATGGATGCCATAAAACTTGTTGAATAATATATATATAATATCGTGATTGCTCAGGAGTTTATAAGAGGTTCTAGTGCCGGAAGTCTCAAAACTGGAATCGGGATTTTATGTTCCTGAGTTTGACATTCTATTACTGTGCTAAATCATGCGAGACATTTTATTGAATTGAAAAGAGGATATATTTGAAAAAGGAAGTAAACATATTGCAAAATTAAGCGGATTGAGAATGAAAACAATTTTTTTTTTAAAAACAGACAAAATGAAGATGAAAACAAATAACTCATAAAAAATAGCAAACATTAAAAAAAAAAGATGGATGAATTTTTTTTTTTTTTTAACTTTTTCAAAATTGCAAGCAGCTTATAGATGAAATAGTAGATTAAGAGAACAGTTTTATCATTGAAAGGACAGCAGGAATTGTAATGCGAACATGAAATTGCAGAATCAGTGATTATTAAAGAAAACATATTGATATATATATTTTACTATGATAACTTTATCTTTCCTATTGCAATGCCAAAACCATATGATATTAATATCAACTATGTTCTTTATTACTTTTACAGTGCTTTTTTTACAACCTAATATGATAGTTTCGCTTGGACATTAATTATTAAATTAAATAATATTAAAGATTTGGAGATATAAGTAGAAGTTCTGAAGAAGATTGCTGGGGCAATCAAAACTGTCATATTAGATTGTACAAAAAGCATTGTAAAAGTAATAAAGAACATAGATGATATTAATAATATTTTTTACTATGCCTATAGATCATTTTTTAATGGATTGGTAATCATTGAAAATAATTAGTATAACGTTATTTATACACATTATTTTTTACGACTATTAGATATAGAAATGACGTAAAAGAGAAATTTCTTCATTAAAATCATTGTGTTTATTCTAAATGCTCTTAACATACATATGTAATTTATTTAAATATGACATTATATATATAATTATTCATATCTAATCATTAATAACAACTGATTCAAATAACTAATAAGACATCACATGACTCAGCTTACATAATGCTGTTCAGTAACACATTCTTTTTTCTCTTACCATAATTATGCCATCTAGTGTAAGCTTTCATAATCAATAGGTGCCAGATGATAGTGTTTAATAAATCCTCCTTTCCAAATAATCTGAATAGTTTCTAGTATGGAGCTTTTGGATCTGGGAATAGTCGATCTATCTGACCATAATGGATAAAACTTATACTAGGCGATTATAACCATAAGTGAGGAAAAAAGAATTTGCCAGTATGTAAGCTGGAATGATGGGATATCTTAGTGATTCTACAGCAATCATGGCCAGAGAATAGAAGTTTTTATAGTTATTAAAAAACTAAAGACATCACAATATATAAACATTCAACTAGTTTCAGATTTATATGACTATATAAGCAATCTGGCTTAGATTGAAAATATTAATTTTGTTCAATTGCTTGATAATAAAATGAAGTCAAAGATAGCTGCTAAAGGAAAGGTGTTTTAGAATCAAAAAGATCCAAATCCAAAAGCTCTTCACTGACAAAAGTCATAAGCTAGAAACTAGTTTGGAATATTGAATATATGATCATTGGATAGGGAATTATTAAGCACTACCATGTGCGCACATATTGATGACTAAAACTTACACTAGGTGGCGTAACAGCAGTGAGAGAAAAAGAATTTACTACAGAATAATTGATTTCCAAATTTTCAGGAATGTTTTGGTGAATTTAAGCTAGAAATTAAAAGTTGTTTTAAAATGTTAAAGGGCTTATGAAAATGGCAAAGATTTGTATAAGATTAAAAAGGGGGTATTAAAGAGACGATAGTATACACTTTTCGTTTAATAAAATAGTAATTCAACAGCAATTTTTTTTTTTAGATAAAACAATGTATGCTCATAAGAAAAGATATAGAAAAACTTTAAGGATGACATAAAAATGAAATTTCAAGGAAAGATATAGGAGAAAATGAAATCTTAAATATGATAATTGTATCTTGGTGTTATAAGAAAGTTATTTCAGCAATAAAAGACGGTTTTGTTTATTAAAACTAGAAATTATGAAGTATATGGAAGAATTTTACAAAAAAGATATAAACTTTGTAGAAATAAAGAGCAGGTAAAAAAAGCCTTACAATAACATTGTCATTTGAAATGCCGCATATTTTTGAATTAAGAAATGAGATGCACAAATGCTCGTTTCAACTTACAGGAAGTGACGATCTTTTATAGATACTTTAAAAAGAACAATTAAGATTTATTAATTGACTGGAAGAACATAATAGTGATATGTCTGTGAATGCTTAAATGCACACATATATATAAAAGTATAAATTACTAATGGAAATAAATAACAAGTTATAAAGGAATTAAAGAATTTTAAAAGATGGATCCTTTTGAAATAGGAAATAAAAGTTATTTATAACTTTGTTAAGATTAGAAAAAAGATTATTTTAATGAGAGTAGAATGCAGTATAGGCTGTAGAACAATTAAAGGAATTCGAATTTAGATTTACTTCATGATTATAAAATGTAAGCAAAAAGTTATTCATTATTTAATGTTTGAGATATAATGGTTAAAGTCTTGTATCCAGTATGTGAGCAATGAAAGGAAGAATCACCTGAATGCATGGGTGGGAATAGAAGCCAATCAGCTTTAAGGAATGAAATAGTGAATGGACTCAAAGCAAATTGAATCAAGAGAAAACACTTGATTCTTGGAGCTTCACCTGTACACACCAACTTGTAAGTGGGTGCAGACCATTGCCCAAATGCGCAGGACTTCAAGTGCGGAGACCTGGCCTCCAGACATGTGAACAGTCAGCTAGGACTCATACAGATCGTCTTGATCTTTATTATTATGTTTATATGCCTATAGATCCATGTATATATGTAATGTATATATAATTTGTAATATTTGATTAACCATTGCAAAGAGTATTATTGTTAAATTGCATTTAATCTCAACCTAATAGAATTGAGGTATTACAGGGATATTACTATCGTTGAAGTAGTTTTGTAACAGTTACATTTTCAGACGAGGTGTTTGGCAGTATAGGAGGGTAGACATAACAAATAGTAATATTAATATTCAAGAAAAATGAAAAGAATATAGGAATTAAGAGATCTATCATTCCTTTTTCATCCATATATGATATTTATAAAGATTTTACAAATACATTTATGGAGAATTTTGGATGCAAGCCAAACAGAATAAAAGATAAAATGATTATGTTATAATCAACCACATTTAAGAATCTAAAAAAATTACAGAAAAGGGACAAAAAATTTGCGTTAAATTTGTACATTGCAAAAAAAAAAGCAGCTGATTCTATAAGCATTTTTTTTATAATTAAAGTTGCAACGTTATAATATATAACCTGAATATAGACAAAATCTGATGAATATTTTTTAAAATACAACAGCCATTATTAGATTATATGGTGATATTAATATCATTAATATTGCTTATGACGTGACAAGGCGATTTTCATCTTCATGGCATTTTTTATAGAATTTTATTGAAAGTTTCATGGATTAGAATAGAAAGCGAAGAGATCAAAATGAAATGATAATTGCTTAAACATTGGGATATATGATTCTTTGGAACATATTGCTTAAAAATTGCAGAAAGTATATAAAAGAAAAACTATTAGATAAAAGCAAAAGAAAAGACTGAAGATAATTTACTGAAAAAAAACGAATTAAAGTAATGTATGCTGAATTTTCATAAAAGAAGAGAATAGATCGATAGTAATATTCTTGTTTAAATTATTAATATGAATGAAATGATTCAGTCTTAAATTTGGATAGAACATTTTTAGTAGTAGTAATTTTAAAAGAAAATATGCTTATTTTCTTGAAAAGTATGTTTTACTATTGCTTATGAATTTTTAGACTTGGATACTTAATAAAAGGTCATTATAGAAACCTAAAACTACATAGTGAAGTATGGAGATTTATTTTCAAGGAGAGGTCACAAATGAAATATGTGGGTGATATTGCATTAATCAATAGATCAAAACTATTCTGGATTAACTAAAGAAATAACAGAAATGCTAAACTGGTCTAAGAAATTTTAAATGACTTTAAAATAAACTACATGCGGTATGCATGGAGGAGATAAGAAAGTTTGCTGAACAGATGTAAAGTTCTAAATTGTAATTATTGGAATATTGTATAGTGGATTGATTGTAGATGAAATTAATGACTAACGTTAGTATTCTGTTTCAATATATATTATTGTTTGTGTTTGAGATTCTTGTCAAATATGATTTTGGGTAACTTTATAATATGATATTTTTTCTTTTAAAAATAATATGGCATTGACACTTTATGCTTGGACTCCTGTCATTAACGTCATTTTTTTTTCATGTGTTAGGAGTTGTCTAATTCAGGATGGAGATTTACTCTGGTATTGTCCAGTGTGATGTTACTATGTGTTGTCCAAAAAGTATTTCATAGAAACTCTATGAGTTAACTTTGTAGACTGATTGGTTATGCTACTAGAGTTATATATTTTTTGTTCCTTCAATTACAAACCATGTAACTGATGTTTTAGAACTGGCATTGCTAAAAGGATTGTTTTTAATGATTGTATAACATTATATCCTAAAATGAAATACCGACTTAAAGCAATTACACTAAGGAATATATTTGTAGTTGGATTAGTATCATATAATGATCATGCCAATAGCTCCTAACAAGCTTTTCAAAATATCCCAATCCCCAGACTGGTTTCATGCTATTGGCATTCCTCAGTGAGGTGCTAAAATATTCAAGTATTAGATTTAAAATATCAGGTCAAGCCCAGCACATTATCTAATGGTTAACTATTAAAGAGAAAATCTGAAATTTTCAGACATTCATATGTCTTCAAATCAATATATATAATTTTGCCTTTAAAGGGTTTGTAGTAGAAAATATTTCTGTGCATATTGGCTTTTTATTTTATTTTACAGGTTTATGGAGAAAGTATTTAGAGTTTGAGTATTTAAAAAAGAGACAAGATTTTTTTCTTTTACCACAGCTATGCTTTCTACTGTAAGCTTTACTAACTAATAGATGTTTCTGCCAAAACAGTAATGTGCAAGTTTGAATCATGTGATATTTTATTAGCAAATTATAGATACAAATGAACTCCCAAGAATATTTGCATATAAAATTGATGCTTCTAGAAAATATGAAATTATATATAATGATTTTTTATTTATTTATAGATATATTACATTGTATTTAGTGTAGTAATAGGGAAAATATGTATCAAGTCTTTTTGAATAAATACATAAAGGAGTACATGAAAGACTTTGGGACACATATTAATTGGCAGAATGTTGAAAGTAAAGGTTGCAGAAGAATATTGGTGAAACAAATTTGATATTTGAATTTGATACTGTACAAACTAATTATATTGTTCAAATGTTAGCACATGACAAGAAGAGCAGGAAAAAAATGAATAGTACGGAACTGAATACAAATTTAAAGAAAAGATTAACAGTGATAAAACTCCTAGGTTACAGAGAGATAATGGGACATGCCAAATAAACTATAAATAGACTTTATTTCAAAATATGTTTTTTAATCCCAGAAGGCATTCTTTATCTAATGTGATTTAAATTAGATGTTTAATATTAAATTCAAAAACCAAAACATTGGATTTATTCGTTTATTATTACTATTGCTTTAAATTTGACCTTAACTATGAATTTCATAATAAATTGTAGGATGAATTTAAACCTGGTGGTGCAAGCCTTCATAATATGATGACACCTCATGGCCCTGATGTGAATTGTTTCAAGAAAGCTTCCACTGATAGTCTTATTCCAACTAGGATTGGAGATTCGACACAGGTAAAATACTGTTTTCAATTCTTTCTATTTGACTGTGAATATAGAGATAAGTATTTTCTACATGTTTGTGTGTTTATGTATATATATATATATTGTAAATCTGATTATGTACAAAGCTAGACAGTTCTCAATTGTTAAATCATATGATAACATCCCAAGCCTATCATTACCAGGAATCTTCAGTCTCCATCTTTTATTTATTGAAGTTGCCATGACAACAAATTGAAGATTCCTGGTGATGATAAGTTTAGACTGTTATTATGTGATATATATATCGAGACAAAATGGTCTTACAGCAATGTAAAATGTGACTAAAAGATTGGGAATTAAGTAGGCCTAGCTTAATCAATTAAAAAACGCAACTAATTATTGAGAGTGACTGACGCAAAATTACAAACAATAAACGTTATTTACAAATGTTGTGTACCTTCAATATAATAACTAAGTATATTATCAATATTTTGTGAAGGAAGGGCTTTTTTCTTAGTAGCCTTGAAAATAAATGTCATTTCAAAAATAAATGGTTTTAAAATAGATATGAGTTAAAGTTAATTGCATTGTAGGAGAGGTCATTTTGTCATACCTGTATTAATAGAGAGAGAAAAAAAAAAATTGTATAATATTATGGAAATAGATTTTATGTGTATATGAAAATATGTGTGTATGTTATTTATGTATTGAAAAACATTTCAGCATCCTCCTCCCCCACTTTACGAAATTACTTAGCAATGGCTGAATCATCATGTGACATGGGGTGTTGAAATATTTTTCAATAGCATATAATAGTTAAAAATGATGCTGTGGGATATTTTTTATTGGAAAGAGGGAGTTATATAGTAAAGATAGATTGCGCTTAGAAAGACAAGGAAGTGAAAGTTTTAGGGAGTTTGATCTATAAAGAATATAGCTCGGGAAATTTATAAAGGAGGGTGGGGTTTTAAGTGGCAGTGTTATCAGAAAGAAGAAGAATGGACAGGATGTAAGAAATAATCAAAGGGTAACTGGTTTAGATATAAATGTAGATGTGGAGAGTGAATGGTTTTATAAAATTAATGGTAAGCAAGTTATTTACAAATGTAATGGAGAAGTAAGAGTCAAAAGAATTTATAAAAGAGTACTTAGGAAAGAAGAAGTTGTTAAAATCGGATATTTGAATATGCAAGGTAGTAGGAGACCAGAAAAGTGGCTGGTATTAAACAAAGCAATTATAATTAAAGAGCTTGAGGTATTAGCAGTAGAAGAAACACATCTAAGAGAAGAAGAAGAACCTATTCACATGATCACCATTTCTTATGATTGCTTATAACTTATTAAAACAGGAAAAACTCTCCATACAATGTTGCCACTCAGTGCAAGCCAGAGTAATCAATACTGTATGGAGAGTTTTGCCTGTTTTAAGAAGAACCTATTCTGGAAGACTTGGTATGTCATAGTATAAATAGAAAAGAAAAAGAAATAAGGAGTGGTAGTATTGGTTATGTCAAAAAAATAATTAAAAACTGTTCAATGTCAAGAACATTTGGGGTTTGAGATAAGGTTAAGAAGACAAGAATGGATTGTGGCTATAGTGTATATAGCCCCTGGAGATAGTCAAACTATAATGGAATGGAAAAGAAGGATATATGAATGCATAGTTAAGGATATACAGAGTTTCAAAGAAAAGGGGACAAGAATAATGCTTATAGGGGATATGAATGGGCATATTGAAGAAATTGATGATGTAGAAGTAATAAGAATAGACAGCTTTTGAAGAATTTTTGTCAGAGAGTGAATTTGAGCATTAAAAATTTTATCAAATATTTATGAGGGACAATACACATGCTCTAGAAGTAATATATTTCACACAATAGATTAAATATTAGAAGAGAAAGAGAGAATGAATAAATTACGGAAAATTAAGTTGTTTGATAATAAAGAGAGTGTATATAATAGTGATCATAACTTTTTATAATAGAAATGGTTAGTAATGTGATGCAAAATAGTAATAAAAGTAGAAAGGGTAGTGAAAGATGTGGATGGAAAGTGAATGATAAGAATAAGTTAGAAGAATATAAAATAAAAGTTGAAGAAACCATGGAAGAATTGGTTTGGGGTGAGTATAAGGGCTGGTGTAGTGAAGTAGAAAAAGTGACAAATTGGATTTTAAGTTAGAATATTCAGAAGAATAAAAGTAATAAGAAAGTGAGTGTTAGTAAAAGTGTAAAAGAGAGGGGGAAAGCATGCAGAGACTGTAAGTTGTGTTATTAAGAACTAAAAAAGTGAAAAAGATGTTAATGCTAAATGGGAAAAGTACTTAGAAAAAAAGAAATTGGATAAAATAGATAATTATAGAGAGAGAATGAAATTGAATAGTAAATTGTTGGAGGATATTAATAAAAGTGGAAGAGATGGGAGTAAAAAATTTTGGAAATACATTAAAAGAAGGAATGTAGGGACGAGTGATATAATATTACTAGATAATGAGGGAATAGAGTGTCTAGAGAAGAATTAGATATAATATTAAATAAGTATGCAATGGATATAGAAAAGATGTTAGATGTGAAGGACAGAGTGATAGCAAACATGAAAGTATGTAGTAATGGGAATATTAGATTTACAGAAAATGAACGAATGAAGCAGTGGAAAGACAAGAAGTTTGGATGGATGGGCAGCAGAGATGGTAATGAATTTAGGGCTGTAGGGTTTCATGGCTGAATAATTATAACTTTTGTAATTGTTACTCCAGAAGTAGATATACATAAAATGTGTAAATAAATAAATGAAGAAATTTAAAACCAAAACTTACATAAATATATATAATGGAAATAATTGTAATATTTATTCGAGAAAATATAATAAGTTAATGGGAAAAAGAAATATCGAGAGAGTCAGCCATATTTATTCTAGTTAGACGAGAACAGAGATTAAAAGAGCTGATAAGAGAAATACAGGGACTATATAAACTGTAAAGGGAAAGATCATGCACACTTTTTTTTCTGTTTCTTACCAGAGTGTATTGTAACAGTCAGTAAATCAGGAACAATGGGGGAGGTGAACCCAGATTATCGGATCTGAAGGTGCTAAAGTCCAACTAGGGTAATTATAGCAGATCATCCCAATCTTTTATTATTTTTGTAAGCCTTCACGGTGGTCGAGTTTTTAAGTTGCAATACTGTAAATTTGTTAGTTCAATTTGTTAAATAAATAAATAGCTCTGGTTAAGTTTGCAAGTACCGTTTTGTTTCTTTGTGAAGTTAGAATTTCGTTATTGATTGTATGTTCTCTTTTTTGTCTCAGTCATTTTGGCTCAAGGGCATAGGGCAAAATTAAAACTATTATCATGTTTTAATAAGGTGGCACAGAAGAGTGATTTTCCAGATAGTTGGAGTAATACAAGAGTAAGGCTATTATTTAAAGGGAAGAATAAGGATCATAGAAAGTTAAACACTTGTAGACTGATAGCAATAACATCAGTGTTATATAAAGTTTTCTCATATATGGTGGGTGGAAGGGTTGCAGAATGGATGGAAGAAAATAATATAGTGGGAGAAATGCAAGGAGGATTTTGATTGGATAGATGTATAGGAGATAGTTTATTTGTAGTTACACAACTTACAGATATGTTTAGGAATGCAGGTAGACAGTTATATATGGTTTTTATAAATATAGAGAAGGCATATGATAGAGTAAATAGAAATAGATTATGGGTAAGGTAGACAGTTATATATGGTTTTTATAAATATAGAGAAGGCATATGATAGAGTAAATAGAAATAGATTATGGGTAAGTTTAGTAAATTTGGGAATAGATGAAGCTTTAGTGGATATTATTAAGAAATTATATGAAAATAATTACTATATGTATCAATCAGGGAATATAGAATCAGTTAAAGTTAAAAATGGGTTGGAACTAAGACAAGGATGCATGTCACCTATTTTGTTTTTGTTGTATTACAGAGAAATGGAGAGAGCAATAGAAAGACTAGGAAGAGGGATAGAGATACCATTAACAGGTGACAAGGGAGTATATACATTGTTGGTTCTTTTATTTGCAGATGATGTCTTTTTGTGTGCAGAAAGAAGACAAGATATGGAAGTTATGCCGAGGACATATGCAAGGGTGGGTAAAGACATGGGAATTAAATTTAGTGAAGAAAAATCAAAAGTAATGATTATTAATACTAGGGAAAGAGAAGACAAAGAATTTTTATTGGGGATATAAAGTTAAGTGCGGTGAATAGATATAACTATTTGATAATCGTCTTAAGTAATCAGAGAAATTGCTAGGATGAATGGGAGAAAAAAATGGTAAATGAAACCAAGAAAAGAAAGGGATTGATAAAGAAATTAACAATGTTCTAAATATGATGTAGCTATAATTGTATGGAAGGGAGTGGCAGTAGCAGTGTTAATGTATGGTAACTATGCAGTATGTGTTGGTAAAGAGGTATTAGATTACTTAGAAAAAGTACAAAGAGAGGTAGGAAGACATGTATTAGATGAAGATGTGTAGATGGCAAAGGAGGCAATTTAAGGAGAAATGGGACAGTCAACTTTTTATATGAGAGATGCAAAAAACAAAATGAAAATGTTCAGTAGATTGCAGTTTATGGATAACAAAAGAATAGCCCAAATAGTATTTAATTGGGTTATGAATAAAGGGTAGGCAACAAGATGGGTGAAAAAGATAATACAGTATGCAGAAGATTTAGATAAAGAATTTATGTCAGTATATTTGTACAAAAGGTGGGATGATTGTGTTAGGAGAATTGTTGAATGTTATAATGACATGGAATGGGATAGAAGAATAGATGCATTAATAAAGAATAGGGAGTTGGCAAGATGGAGAACTAGTATGGAGAGTAAAAAGAGTTTAAATATATATAGAAGTAAACGGAATATTGGAGTTAATTTATGATAATAGCAAGGAAAGTAGTTTACTGTTTAAGGCTCGAATGGGATCTTTAGCAACAAGAAAATATACTCATAAATGGAAAAATGTGGGTGATTTAGTCTGCAAGCTGTGTAAGGAAGGCATAGAAAATATTAGGCATCTGTCAATTTAATATAAATGCCTGAAAGCAGAAAGGGTACAAATAATGAAGTAATGGAAGAATAAATATGAACAAAGTGATTTTACAGAAAGTGGGTTATTGGTTTTTATGTTGGGTTTGGGAAAAGATAAGTGGGATTTAGATATAAAGGCCATGGAGTTGACAAAGATGATGTTATGGAAATGGGATGTATGGGAAAACCTAGGGCAGGGAATGGAAAGATAAAGTGGCTAACAGGTTTCTCTGGGCATAGTGTAGGAGAGATTCCAGACTTTATATAAGAAGTCATAGTGCATCATATCAAGCTGATGATTATGAGAAATCTTGATAAGATTTCTATAAGAATGAACATTATTTTGACGCTATAAATAAATTTTATTTAATCTTAAATTATTATAATTTTATTTAATGTCATTTAATGTCGATCAATATTTTATGTGTGACCAGCAAAGTGTGAAATTTGGCACTATTTAGAATGTCTAGGAATTTTCTACAATGCTAAAAGTGGGATGTCCAAGTATGAAGCGCTTAAATATTTACATATTTCCTAGAACCTAGGCATTCTGTGAAATGCCAAAAGAAAAATTGACAAAGTATAAAATAATTCCAGCAAGAACATCTGGCGGCACAAAGACAAGACATAAATGTTAACCTATATGTGGTTAATGCGTAATTAGTAAAATTAATGATTGAAACTGTTAGTAAATCTTGTGTGTACATCTTATAGTTAATGAAGAATAGAAATTTCTTACATTCTTGAAGATTTATATGGTTTTAAAATCTTTTACTCTTGGACTTTACATCCAAAATAATGACGTAAAAATGCAGTTATTTCTTTTCTGGCTTGTTTAATATTTATACAAAATTTCGCATTTCACTATCATCATTATATGCTAACTTATTATTGACGTTTGATCAGAGGACTTGTCAGTAAGAAACAATCATGCCATACTTGAAATTAAGTACATGAAACTCCATCCTAATATCAGAAATTCAACGTATAGGTAAACGTTTATTATTTAATTTTTTTAAAATGTTATTTTTGACAATTTCTTTGGGTCTAATATTTTATGATATAGGTTAAATATGAAAAATCCTGTAACTTATATTTTGTATTTCTTACATTTTCCCATGGATCTTTTCGACAAAAGCATTTTTATACTATTCAGCATTCTTTATAGTGATTAGGTATTCTATACAATGTCTAGGAAAATTATGTAAAAAATTAAAATGAAATTTCATAATTTGTCAAAAAACTTTATCCATTATATAAAATGCCTATTCATTCTGTAAAATGCCTCCTTTTCACACTGTACCAATAACATTTATATAGATGTTTATGATTGAAAAATGTTTTTCATTAGTAAATCTCTAGAATAATGTAAATGTAAGGTGTACGGTAGTGGTGGTACATTATAAATGATAATTTTTGGGATATAAGTACCAGGAAAGTATTTCTTAACATAATTGATATTTTAGATCTAGTGTCCGAATATTCTAACTCTCCATTGATGTGAGCCATAAGCTTGAAACCAGTTGCTCTGGAGATGGGAAGGTTCTGGATAGAGATTTTAAATATTTTCTCATACCGCACTTATCTATTAAGAGCTTGTTTGAGTTATCAGTATGCTCTCTGTATTACATTTTTGTAAATACAAGCTTATAAAAGTAATGTCACGTTATATATGACTTGCTTTTTTTTTTTGATTATGATAAATGATTAAAGAGTTGTCGTGTATCAAAATTTATAAGCAAGCAAATATAATTTTACATTGTATAAATAATCACTTTTGGTCTAAAATAAATACATTATATATATAATAGCTAAATAGCTGACGTTTCAACACATTAATTAAGAGCTTCTTCTTTCTCAAATTATAAGAATGTACGTGGTGAGATTTAAAATCATTTTTTGTTATTTTCTCCTCGTTCTCAAATTCTACGTTTTAAAAAATATTTTATTTTCCAATAGCTTTTTCCAAATATTGTTGATTTTCTTAATTCATATTTTTCATTTATGCTCTTGGGCCGTTTAAAAATCTCCATAGTTTACCTTATCAATCTCTTGTCATATTATTCAATTTTTGTCACACTATGTTTTTTTAAAATTGATGTCATGGCTAAAATGTGTTCTTCCGTCTTATATTTATTCTATGATTCATCTGTTCAGTGTAGGAATGTAAACAAACTCCACATTGAATTTCATACATACCATGAAATTGCATATGGAGTTTGTTTACATTTATACTTTGGACAGACCAGTCGTAGAATAAATATAAAAATATGTAACTACATTGTTTTTTTTTTAAGTGTCATAGCATCGGCCAGGACGCGAACCCGCAACCCGGGCAACTGCCTGCAAGTGCAAGGCAGTCACGCTGACCTCTCGACCATTTGGCTGAGCAAAAGACTGATCAAGCCAGGGTTCTCCTTACCCATCGTGATTGTTCAAGAGGAATGATATCCAGTTAAAACTTCTTCACATGAAGCTGGATACACGCCTTATGTATGCGTTGTTAATAATGCTAATACAAGTATGGCAGCATCAAAACAATTGAATTCTTAGACTACAGAAAAACGTGTCTAAAACAAAGAAATGAATTTGTGCCTGCAAAGAAGTTTAACGTGGATTAATAATTTATGATCACTGAGGGTAGTATTCAGGGAAAGGAACCAGTTGTGCACTGTTATGTAAATAATGAGATCTTTCTTATAAAGATTTTGTTTTATTTGTTATGTCAAAAAAAATTTGAATGTAAGTAAAATTTTATAAAAATAGTAAAAACATTGTAAGATTTAGTAATCACTAGGTGCCAAAGTGCAGTGCTTAATAAATCCTTTTCCAGTGCTGTTCTGTCCAACGTTTCCAGACTTCTTTCTGTCTTTGGTTTTTATCAATGAGGAATTTGGAATTTTGCAGCAGTATATCTGGATTTTTTGGAACTCATATATTTTCCTTCGAACAGTTGTCTTTTACTTCGTTTTACTATCAATCACCCAGCTCAAATTTAAAAACATATTAATGTTTTCAATGTATGCCAATTTGTTTGTGTGGTTATATAAATCTGAAACCATTTCAATATCTATATATTATAGTGTTCTTAGTTACTTAACGACTATAGGCACATATATTCCCTGGTGGGATTGGTATGAAGCCAATTATAAACATCACATCGAATGTAATTAAACAATATTCCTCAACATATATTGATTACTAAAACTTATACTAAGTGGCATAAAAGTAGTGAGAAAAAAAGAATAAATGAAATTATAATTTATAATTCAAGACACAATTCCATATATATTTATTTCTCATTATATATATTTTGTATTACACATATGTACAGTATATGTAACTGCCGTGTGTAACTTCATAGGTTTCAAAGTTAATACTAATTTTAAATATTGAAAATAAATCAAGCACTGCTTTATTAAAGAAGTAAATCGTAACCTTTGAATACAGTATGTTACTTGTATTTAATAATTCATTTTACATATTAATTTCCATGACTTCAGCATGTCAGTTTACAATATTAAAATTATTTAATCCTTTTTTTTTTTTTATGAGTATAATTCATCTTTAAATATATCCATATTTTGCATTTACATGGTTATGGCTTAAATAAAAATATAAAGATCTTAACGCTTAACTTAGCTAGGTTACCTGTATATACAGGAAAATGTTAGGAAAGGATGGTTAAAATTCTTAGTAAGATCAAGATTGATCTATATGATATTTTATGATGACATCTTTGTGAGTCATTCATTATTGTTCCTGGAAATACATTAAGCCAATTTTTGCGCTTTAATAAACCCATTAAGATTGATATTAATATTTATGTATGGTATTTCTCATTATTATTTCATCAGTTACATGATAACAAAGGCATACCAGCATGTAAATCAGCGGTCCCCAACCTTTTTGCACTTAAGAGTACATTTTTTCAATGTAAATTTATAGTTGGATATTTATTGTTAATAATACACATAATGTACACAAAATATTTATTTCAAAAATAAAATTTTAACATTTGATTACAATATAATACAATAATTTACAAGAAATTTTAAAAATTAAATTTATTTGTATCAGATAAATAATTTTTTATCATGTTCGGATAGCGGCGGGCACACGTAAAATGGTCTGCGGGCGCCATGGTGCCTGTGGGCATAGGGTTGGGGACCCCTGATGTAAATGGTAATCCAAGTATGTGAGTTCAGTAAAAACAGGATGATTGTCAAGCGTTGGTGGCCTAGTGGTTAGCATAGCTGCCTTCCAAGCAGCTGGCCCGGGTTCGTTTCTTGGTCAACGCTTTGACATATGAAAAAAAAAACCCAGAATGATTTAATTAGAACTGCTTTAGGCCTATTTGGGGGTTGTAATCTTGAGTAATAGACTTTATTGTCTTAATAAATATATACTTTATATGGAATTTTGAAGTTATAAATGACTGTTTGTTAGTCTGCTTTCAGAATGGATAAGTTATAATTGATTATTTTTGCCTCTATAATGAGGTTTGTTTAAACTTCTTTTCATCATTAATCTCATACTCATTGGCCAATTTGCAATCTTTGATGTCTATACAAACATATCAGACTATAGGTAAAAGTGGTACCATCTTTATTGTTAAAGGAGTTTGCTTTGAATACAGGATGAGTTTGTTATTAGCTTAGGGGTTGATTGTTATCTACATTTATAACCCTATTAAAGCCTTGAGTAATTAATTGGTTTTATTGTGTTGTATTTTGTAAAAATTGCATACAAGTTTAGGCACTCCAGAAAAACTAGTATTTATTCGAGAGGTTGTTTTTAGATCACGCACTGATAACTGAGGAATTTAATTAAGGCATTAACGTAAGGGCGAACAATAATTCCAGGAAATATTTGCTGATTGCATATATTTCTAGATAAGAGACCTTACCTTATTGGACAATAACTGAAACACACAGGCTTATTATATACCTGTGTTTATATATGTAATATATAGAGTATATGAGCACAGACTTTCACACGACCCACCACTCTCCACACTATCTCATAACACTGATACACTTGAACACATATATGTTGAAAATATAAATAATCACCAATATTCGTATTTCATGCTAAACCAGCAATCATCAGTTGGTCCAGATTACCATCTCTACACATATATGCCACAAGTGCTCAGATATATATTAAGATAGCCAAACCTTATACTTTAATGGACAGGCTTCAATCTACTCCACACTCAAACTCTTCAACTGTCCATTCAATTGAAAATCTGATGATGGAATGCTCAAAGGCCAACCTGAGGCCGAGACTCTGTAATTAATTGCTGCAGTTATCAGAAAGCTATAAAAAGACTGTGTAACAACTACGTCAGGCAGTATTTGAGTGCATCTCCAGTAGACATTCCTGTTCAATTCCAGTAGAAGATATCTCGTGTCAGTGCTTTCGGTTAATATACAGCACTCAGTGGAAATATAGTCCACAGGTATAGCTGAAAGAGTCCACAGAGATGGGTAGGCCGTAGCCTGAGGAAATCTAGCAGCTAAATAAAAGAGTTGAGTTTCCAGTGGTTTTCAAGTGAAGTATCTGATAGACTGTTGCAGAGACGGAAGCTGTAAGAAGCTTAAGGCCAGTTGCAGTGCTATACTACGAAGCGTTCATGTGCAGCTAAACTGGACTGGGGCCAAGGGGTGGGTAAACCTTGCCCATTGTGAACCGTTTTTGTAGAAACCAGCCTGAATGTACATCGAGGGAATTGAACATTAGCGAACTGTAAAAATAGAGTTGTTGCGGACTATTTCCTATTCTAATTATTAAAAAGCATTGTGTCTTAATGTATATAGTTATACATATGGACACATCAATTGTCTTCGTACATATATATTTTATATGGGATTTTGAAAGTTATAAATGACTATTTGTTTAGTCTGCTTTCAGAATCTGGAAGTTATAATTGATTATTTATTAAACTGCTTTTAAAACAGGTTATATTTACCTGATTAATGATGCTTGTTTAAACTTTTTTAGCATTATTAATCTCACACTTCTTGATCAAGTTGCAATTTTTAGTGTCTACATAAACATATCAGATCACAGATCAAAGTGAGTCCACTTTTATTGTTATGTTGCCTTGACTACAGGTTGAGATTGTTGATAGCTTAAAAAAAAAAAAAGCAAATATAAATAGTATCCACATAAGAATGAAGAAAAGATAATGATGGGTGGAATAGTTGA
Organism: Epiperipatus broadwayi; assembly: GCA_028023455.1. NCBI lineage: Eukaryota > Metazoa > Onychophora > Udeonychophora > Euonychophora > Peripatidae > Epiperipatus > Epiperipatus broadwayi. The sequence goes on from JAQFVV010000039.1 coordinate 8,355,980, forward strand.
TAATAAATAACTATAAATTTATAATTTATTTGCTGATGATTATAGTTTGTTCCACTAATTTATATCACCCACTAAGGGTTTTGGAACAAAATATAGCAGATATAGGGTCTCAACTATATTTTTTGTTTGAAAGTGAGGGAAAAAGTAAAATAATATGAATCAATGTCATATATCATTTTAAATTTTGCACAGACCATTTATTTAGAAGAGTGAAAAAAGAATAAATAAAAAGAATAATTTATTTGAACTGTGATATATTTGTGAATGAAAAGAAATTTGTTTTAAATAATAATATTTGTAATATGATTTGTTATTCAAAACATTAGCGATTTTCTTGAAATATATTAGTAATCAAAAGGAGATAATGCATTATATTTTTATTTCGATCGGATTTGAATTTTGTCTGACTAGAGTCGCTAACGATTATTATTAAATTATCATAGAAAACAAAAATTCAATCAGTTAAAAAATAGAATTTGGTTGCTCCAAATGTGAAGGTTTTGAAGCATTGAGGGCATTCAGGAACCAGAAACTCTGCCTCAGAAGATTCAGGACTGAAACAAGTTTCCATAGACCTTTATTGTGATTAGTATGCCTAGTAGACTAATAATCATTCTTTAAAGTTTTAAAAATCCAAATTAATTAAATTTATTGGCTATGTATATCATATCAAATTTTCTCTTGGTGTGTGTGTGTATGAACGAAAGATATTCTTTAGGTTACTTTTATCACTAATTTATTTATCTTTTATTCAGAATTTCTCACATATTAAAAAAAAATTAGTCGAACTTCCAAATGTAGTTAGCAGTTAAACATTATCTCTCGAAATTTAAGATTATAAGACTGTAATGCATTGTAGGTTAGAATTGATACTCAGCCAAGGAGAATTTTTATAATGTTTTTTCTAAACCACTAAACATCACATGATCACTATCTCTTATGCTAACACAATTGTTATTAAACAAGGCAAAACTCTCCATACAGTAGTGCCACCCTGTATTCTGGGGATATTGGATGAGTAGGCACTAGATAGGGATTTTATGCTCAAGCCTTCTGGCATCCATTGATTACTCTGGTTGACACAGGGTGGCACTACTATATGAAGAATTTTGCCTTGTTTAATGTCTTTTTTCTTTATATTGATTTTATTTTGAACTCTTATAACTCTTTTTTTTTTACTTAATGTTGTCTTTATTATAAACTCTTATTCTATCCTTTTAGAGTTTTATGTTTGAGTCGTCATTAAGTTTAGCACTGACAGTCTGGGGTGAAAAAACTTGTCAGAAAATTGATCACAATTACTATAAATGTTGGGAAGGCCTTACTTCAAATTTTGATCCCACTTGGAAACCAAGGTAAACATTTGTTTATTTTGATAATGATTCAATATAATTAAAAAAATATGGATGAGAAATTATTATAGGAAACAAGTTGCTTTCCTCATATATCATTTAATTTTTTTAAAAATTTCCAGCTAATAGTTGTTTATAAATATATAAAAGCATATAAAGAAGAAAAAATATATATATACTGTATCTCCTAGCATATAGGATACACTTTTTCCCCTCAAAATACATCTAAAATATGGGGTGCATCTTATGCAGTGGTAATCAAAATTATGAGTTGGAATTTAGTTAGTATAAAACTTTTAGAGCTGGACAGATGGAGGGGAAATGAAGTTGATGATAGACAATGTGTGGTCTAGGCATTCTGGTTAATTGTTAAAAAAAACTGCCTTATTAATATGGTATCACTTTCAGAGTCACAAAAGAGAAATTGTGAAAAATAAAAACTAACCAATTAAAAACTCAGTTGTAATTTGCAGTTTGCCTGCTTCAACGTTTAGATGTTTAAGAGAAATGGAATAGATGGATGCACCATTAGGGAAAAGGAAAAGGTCTGGCATTTTGCAGATTTGTGAATATGTCAAAAATTTATGGGATGCTATGAAACAAAAGATAGTTGTAAAGTCATTTAAGAAATGTGGAATTATCAACTTACTTGATAACATAGAGGATGATTTGTTATATGAAGACTCTGAAGAAGAGGCTTCAAGTGATTCTTCATTTATCACTAAAAATGAATTTCTAGGTTTTGAAGATGAAGATTAAAAGGTATCTAACTACAATGGCCATAATTAATTATAAAATTAGTATAGTAACGTATTATGGAAATTTATGAAAATATATAGAAAATTTTAAAAAAAAAAAAAAAATGAATTTAAAAACGGGATTGTGTCTTATATGCTAGAAAATATGGTACATTTTATGCATTTTATTTATAATGTGTTGAACAGAACATTAGATCTAGCAGCTGAAATATGATAAAGTTTCAATAAATTGTTAATAATTAATATGTTGCATTATTCCCATAAGTATATAGTGATTATCTCATTCCAGTATCATAGTTTGAAAATTTCAAATGCTAATTTTATAGTTTGATGTAAATTTATTAAATTGTAATTGTGCAAAAACATTTGATTTGGATAAGAAGATTCTTTTCTGCTATTCAAATAAGTAATCCTAGATGAAAAAATATGAAATTGTTGTTTATATATTATTTCACAGTTGTTGTTACGGTCAGAGACAATAATATTTTATATAATATTAATAAATAAGTAATACGTAAATGCTTAGCGTTTTTGACCTAAGGCCTTATCACGGTAATAAACTGTATAGAAAACTAATTGATAAATATCAAAATGGCTGTTATGTAGACCAGGATCCTAGTCTACATAACAGCCATTTTGATAATTATCAGTTAGTTTTCTACACAGTTTATTGCCATGATATGACCTTAGATCGAAAACGCTAAGCATTTACGTATTATTTATTTATTAATATTATATAAAATATTATTGTCTCTGACAGTAACAACAGACATGTTGTTTTATTTTTATTTACTAATTGCATGACTTGAATAGAACATTCGATCTAGAAACTGAAATATGATAAGGTTTTATTAAATTGTTAATAATTTATATATTGCATTATATTCATAAGTATATTATTCAAATGGAAGTCAATCTCCGATAATGCGCTATTTCTTAAATATTATAAATCTATGCGTACTCTCCCGCCGGTAAGAATTTAAAAAACTTAAATGAATCACTTAAGTTTAGAGTGTACAGACCATGCCTAAATCAGGGCTTGAATCTAACAAATATTCAATTGTACAAATCTATTTAACCCATCGCAGGAGAAAGACAGTATCTCATTTTTAATCACCTACAATTAAACAAACATGACTTATAAATGTAAACCTATTACTATAAAGCACTGAAAACTTTGAAATTATTCAAATGGAAGTCAGTCTCCGATAATGTGCTATTTCTTAAATATTATAACTCTATATGCACTCTCTCGCCGGTAAGAATTTAAAAAACTTAAGTGAATCGCTTAAGTTTAGAACATACATTCTATATACACCAACTCTTACAGACCATGTTATTTAGTTGTATATAAATACAACTAAATAACATGGTCTGTTGGACGATTCCATAATCTAATATTAAGTGTTGAATGTCTTTAGAAAAATTTAACTTTATTTAAATTTCCAATTACATTCAGCAGTTGGTAATAGCATACAGGTTAATATATGCACAACATTTCAAGTGATTTTATTCTCCTCTTCTTCAGATGTTCTCTCTCAGCTAGGATGGGAATCAAACCTGGACCTTTAGATTCTAGAAATATTGAATTTTAAGGTAATGTTGTAATCAATTGAGCCATCATGCCAAAGGTTCAGGCTCTATTGCCATTCTAGTACTGTCACTGATCAGACCAGCAAAACTTGAAGAAGAAAGGAAAATAATACCACTGAAAACAGTGTGCTTATACTAACCTATGTATTGTTACTAATAGTTGAATGTAATTAGAAATTTAAATAAAGTTAAATTATTCTAGAGACATCCAATGGTGACGAAAATAGTCCAACATATAAATATAATTTTTGGTTTGGATATCGGTTTATATCATTATTGTAAAAGGCATATTTAATTATTTTTTGCCCCCCCCCCCTTTTTTTTTGGGGGGGGGGTTAAAATGTCCATTCTAATTTACAAGGAACTTCTAATGAAATATATATCTATATATGCAACATGAAATCAAAATTTAAAAATGTATATCAAAGTTTTTCAAAAAGTCTTTCAGCCTAAATTTAAATGGGATCAAATTGTTAATGTTTCAAGGAATTAGAACATGAGTTGTTCAAACTACTGAACTATTTAATGTTTTAAAATTACAGTTTCAAGAATGATGACTATTTTTTAAAGATAAGCGAATCAAACTTCTAAAACCAAATGACAATTTCACTTTTTAACAAGTCATCCATTCTAAGCTTTGTGATCTTGGTATTTGTGATGAACTGCCATTTGAGATCTGACATGAACTTTATAATCCATTAGTAGAGGTTTTAATTGCATTAGAACTGTCATATGGTCAGATGAATTGTCATTTCCGCAATTACTGACAATAATTACGTCTGAAAGTTGCCGAAAGGAGTAGACTTTCAAACTTTTAGAATGGTCAAGTTATTTCATGGTATTACAATAACATTATCATTTCTATGATTCTCACATCTGCAAACAATTTGAGATTTTGAGGGGAGGCGGTTGGGGGGGGGGCAATTTATTTCATAATACAAGTTTTAGTTCAAACAACATTGTCATCTTTCAAATTGATAATGCATCAATTTATATAACAATCAAATATTGTTTTGCGAAGCATATTATCATGGATTCTGCTATTCTTTGTTTTAAATATTAAACCTCAGCAGACTAATTCTTAACATTGAATTATAGTTTTTAAAAGAAATAATATTATTTTCTTGTAGACATTGTTTAAATGCCATATAATTTAGAATATATACAACCTCAATGCTTCGGGAAATATTGCAAGAGTCGTCAGATGAAAATAGGACTAAAGATAAATGTTAAAAAAACTAAAGTAATGATCAATGGACTTGCTCAGAAGAAGAAAATAAAGATTGATAATCATGAATTAAAAGAAAATTAACATCCACAAATACTTTGGTCAGTTATTAATACAGGTGGAAACATAATGGATGAAATTTATTGTAGAATGAGCACTTGATAGAAATAACAATATTAATAGCAAATATGCCTATGTGTTTGAAAACAGGAGTTTTTTTATAGGTGTATTTGATGAGTTGTTACTTATGGACCTGAGACTTGGACACTTAACAAAACGCTAATATACAGACCCCAGATTATACAATGAAGTGTGGAGAGATGTATGATAAGAAGAGAACGAAAGTGAAATACGTGGGTGAGAGAACAACTTTGAAAGAATTAAAAGATTTGAAATGGATATAGATTGGACATATTGATAGAGGAGATGATAATAGATGGATAGTTGAAGTTTTAAATTGAATCCTAACATAATGTAGAAGACTTGGAAGTAGAACACATGTGAGATAGATAAATAAAATAAAGAAGTTTGCTGGTGCGTTGTGACGAAGAGAGGATTAGAGACATTGGTTTAAACTTGGAGTGACCATCACACACTGGATTAATAATGGTTGAAATTTATAATGATAATGCACAGGTCTTGTCTCATTTAGTAATCTACATCATATTAATTGCACCACATAAGCATTTAATTAATCAATTGATTACATGAATATGTTTAATAAGATAAATAATAAACAACCAATTACATAGGCAGATATCAAAACTAAAAAAAAAAGAAAATTAGTATGTTCATCCGGACTTATTGGTGTCTGTGTCACATGATCTTCTGAGCTACTGCTTATTCAATCTATTATTGAAAATTGAAAGAATAGCAAAAAAAAAAAAAAATTGATCATTAAGTGATTATATTTAATAAAGATAAATTACCATAAATAATTATAAAAGATCAAGTATGAATTGTTTTTATTATGATTAAAAAAATAGTAAAGGTTGATAATAATGAGTTAGAAGAAATTAACAGCTACAAATACCTTGGTCAAACTATTACTACAGGTGGGAACCTAATGGATGAAATTAATCATAGAATTAAACTCTGTTGGAATACTTTTGATAAAAATAACTTAATATTGAAAGGAAATATGCCTATGTGTTTGAAAAGAAAGGTTTTTAATAAATGTATTTTACCAGTTTTTTCTTCTGGACCTAAAACTTGGACACTTAATAGAAAATCAATGCAGAGACTTTAAACCACTCAAAGAAGTATGGAGAGATGCATATTAGGAATAACAAGAAAAGATTGAAAACGAAATACATGAGTGAGAGAACAGAAAGATGTTCTTAATATCATTGAAAGAACTAAGAGACTGAAGTGGAGTTGGTTTGGACATATTACTGTAAAAGACCGAGAAAGAGAGCAATTGTGAGATGGATGGGTGAAATAAGGAAATGTGGAAGTGTGATAAGGAGAAAAGAGGCTAGAGTTTGGAGAAGATATATAGAACTTGGTGAGATCTTTATCATGCATGGGATTGATAATGTTGAGAATGATGATGATGAACTGGTTTGAAATGTTACAGATGAATTTGATTATCCATTTTAGTTCTTTAATATCAATCAACAATTTTACAATTTTTCGTGTAGAATTTTTTTCTTTGTTACATTATATATTAATAAGAATAATAATTAGGAATTAATTTTTCTGTACAAAGATATACCGACCAATGTTGTTATAGCAATAGTGATAAATAAACTTTATTTAGTGCATGGATTTTTTTTATTTTTTATGATAGCTTAATTATTAACAATATATCTAAAAAGAAGTTGCAGAGTTCCAATCTGAAGATAGCAATCATTAATGACTTCATTAAGTTCTTCACTTCTGCAATTGTAGCCATAGATATAGCATTCATTAACACTATGTGGTTCATAGGTTGGGTTTGTCCACATTTACATATATCAGTGATTGATAAATTCCATATTTGAAGCAAATAATCACTTGACCCTAAACTGTCTTGAATCTTTTGATGAAACTCTAATTATATCCAGGAAAATCAAATCCAACTGGATCTATTGTTGGATCTTTTTCCAGATCCAGCAATAAAATATGTTTTTTTTTTCATGTGTCAAATGCGTTGATCAGGAAGCGAACCCGGGTCAGCTACTTGGAAGGCAGCTATGCTAACCACTAGGCCTCCAATGCTTGACTAAAATATATTATTTCCCTTTTATTTTTTGAATACATGAATTCAGTCCTCAATTTGTTTTTTTCAAACTTGTTTTCGCAGTGTTGGATTTTTTAGGATTCCAAATGGGCAATGTGGCAATAGTGAAGGTTTGATAAAAAATACCTAAACTAAATTATATTTTAAGAAAATTTCCTCAGTATTTAGCAGTGTCCAACACTGTAGGTAAATGAAATCCAACATTTGAAGTCAGAATTATTGAAATTGGACTATCAGATTGCAGTTGTTAATGTTCTTCTGAATTCTGCATCTAATGGCAGATAAACCGTGGACCTAGAAAGAGACCATATGTGAGATGATTGAATGAAATAAGGAATTATGCCGTAATGATGTGGAAAAGAGATACTAGAAATCAGAAAAACTGGTTAAACTTGGTGAAAGCTTCATCGTACAGTGGATTGATAAGGTTTGAAACTGATGACAAAACTGTGAATGTCCACATTTAAATTCAACTCAGAATTTGCTTTTATCATTGGATCCAACTAGTTCTCTGACATCTTATTTTATCGTATAAATTTTCAAATTCAGTCATACAAACTAATAAAGGTATCATTTGCTTTACAATAATTCAATCTGTCTATTGTTTTCAAGTGTCACAATACATTAAACCATAATAAAAGTAAAGTATCATGCAAAATTAAAAAGTAATCGTACATCATTAATAGTTTATAACTGTTTTAAATTCAAGACAAAGGACTCCCACTTTAAATTTTTATTATTACAAAACACTGTTCTCATATTCTTGTTATTTGTACTATTTAAAAGTATATATTGTTTATATTTATGAAAATTAATTTGATATGTATGTATATAAAATAAAAAGAAAATAGTATATTTTTAAGAAAATACAATGCAGTGTGTTGTAATTTTTTTAATATGATGTAAAGAATTTTTATCATTTACATAATAAATCTTTCTGAATTATTAATAAGTACCATTTATGTAAATCTATTTCTATCTGACCAATAAGGCATCATATGATTTTAACTTATGCATAGCTAATTCTTCTATTCTCACCACAGCTTTATCATCTAGTGTAAGCTCTAGTTAATAGACACCTGATAGTGATCATTATCAACCATTATCAATACACTGCATGATGAAGCTCTTTTCAAGTTCAATCCATTTTTTCCGATCTCTAGCCTCTCTTCTCCACATCATCCCTGCACACTTTCTTATTTCACCCATCCATCTCACATAGGGTCTCTTTCTGAATGTTTTACAATCTCTTGGAATCCAGTTTAAGATTTCAAATTGTCCATCTATTATCATTTCTTCTAGCAATGTATCAAGCCCAACCCCATTTCAGTCTACATCATCAATAACACCTGTTTGTTCTCATACTCATATATTGGAAGTGATTAATAAATCCTTTTCCAGTCTGGAGATATTTGAATAAGTCAGCACCCCCATCTGGCATCCATTGGTTACTAAAGCCTACACTAGATGGCAAAGCTGTAGTAAGACTAGAAATGATAATTAATGAATCTGATTTTATTTTTTTATTTAAATTTTTAACACATAAGTAGATAGGTTCAATTAAAGTATAAAGAATCAAATTTATTTTGTCTGACCAGTTTTTAAATCATATATTTCAATTAATTAAAAAAAAAAAACCTGTACTGTTTGTAACTTGGGCAATAAAATGTTGAGTAAGCCTCCCCCCCGATATTATCTTTAATTGACCAGACAGATTTTTCTATTACTTTTCTCAACTGATGATTGATTCAGGAACTTTTTATCTTTTGATTTACTATTCTTCCTCAATGTTAAACTGTTCAAGACATTAAACATCTCTAAGCCTTGAATTTATCAGTAAAAATTAGATGGGGGAGTATAATATAAATTAAGAAAACATTTGCTGCTTAATGTTAGAATTTTTGTTATAAATTTCCTAATCATACACCCAAATGACCATGAATGGTAAATTTTGGATACCATCATTTCATGATAACTACATACTAATAGCGAGTTGGGTATGAACTGCAAATTTCAATTCTAATTTCAAACCTTAATTGTAAATATATTAGGGTAAAAAGATCTTTAATAAATAGCCCACCAGGGGAGCCACATCAAATGCTCTACAGAAAAAAAATTCATTATCTGTCTGGTTTGCTAGTTACAAGTCAGAATGAATTTTAGTGGTTTTTTAACTATTATTTTTTTCTGATGACCAATAATTAAATGGTTATAAACTGATAAAATATCACATGACTCCAGCTTATGTATTGCAGTATACATTTTTTCTTTCACCATTTCTATGCCAATTACTATAGGCTTTAATAAGTAATAAATGCAAGATTAAAACTGAAAACTTTTTATTGCTTTTCAAATTGAGCTGATAGATTAGTAGCATAACAGAGAAATAAATGATGGCTGCCAGAAGGAAATGGATTAAATCCTAAAGGTCCAGACACACTGTTCCAAGGTCCAAAACTCTTCACTGATGAAAGCCATAAGCTTGAAACTAGTCTGGAGATATTGGCTAGAATAACAGTGGATAAGGATTTATTAAGCACTATCGTCTGGCATCTATTAGTTACTAAAGCTTACAGTAGATGGCGAAGAGATGATGAAAACAAAAAATGTATACTGCCAGTTGATTATCTGAAAGAAAAAATCTAAGCTTGTTTGAAATATGGAAAATCAATTTCCAAGTTCTATTCACCAAGATGTTCATAAGCATGGCTGGTGGATGCTTTGACTATTATCTCTTGTTAAGCATATTGCAGTGGATATCTATATTGATGTGATGTGATGCACTGTGACTTTTCCTTATCAGAGTCAGGAATCTCTCAGCAACTATGTCCAGAGAAACCTGTTAGCCACTTTACCCCCTCTCCATTCCCCACCCTAAGTTTCCCATATCCTGCTCTATCCCATTTCCACAACATAATCTTTGTCAACTCCATGGCTTTCATATCTAAATCCCCCTCATCTTTTTCCAAACTCACCATAAATAATCACTTTGTTCATATTTATTCTTCCACAACTTCATTATTTGTACCCTTTCTGCTTTCAAGCATTTACATTGAATCTAATATTTTCTATGCCTTCCTTACACAACTTACAGACTAAATCATACCATATTTTTCCATTTACATGTATATTCCCTTGTTGCTAAAGATCCTGTTCGAGCTCTAAACGGTAAACTACTTTCCTTGCTATTATCATAAATTAACTCACACCCAATGTTCCCTTTACTTCTATATATATTTAAACTCTTTTTGCTCTCCATAACTAGTTCTCCATCTCTCCAACTCCCTATTCTTTATTAACCATACTAGTTCTCCATCTCTCCAACTCCCTATTCTTTATTAATGCATCTATTCTTCTATAGCCATTCCTTGCCACTATAATACTTAACATTCCTTCTAACACAATCATCTCGCCTCTTGTACAAGTATACTGATATAAAATCTTTATCCAAATCTTCTGCACACCTTTCTCACCATCTTGTTGCCTGCCCTTTACTCATAACCCAATTAAATACTATTTTGGCTATTCTTTTATTATCCATAAACTGCAATCTACCAAACATTTTCATTTTGCTTTTTGCATTTCTCATATAAAAACTTGACCACCGCATTTCTCCTTGAATTGCTTCCTTTACTGAATACACATCTGCTTCTAATGCATGTCTTCCTACTTCCCTTTGTCTTTTTTCTAAGTAATCTAATACCCCTTTACTAACACATAACGCATCATTGCCATATGTTAACCCTGCTACTGCCACCCCCTTCCATACAATTCTAGCTACATCATTATATTAAAACACTTAATTTCTTTATCAGCAACTCTCCATGCAGTAGGGCCACCTAGTATAAACTGTAATGATCAAAAAATGTTAGAAGGTTTGTGTATTTAAATCACTATTTAGTGCTTACTCATACAAGTGTCTAGCTTATGGTTCAGCCATGCACAAACCTTCTAACATCTATTGTTTACTATAGTTTGCACTAGATGACTATTGTATGAAGAAAGTTGCTAGTATTTTAAGAGTGTGTGCAGGGAAAAGAAATAATGATCATATGATGTTGTAATATCCATATTTTATGTACTTATGTAATTTACTGTTCAATATTATTCTCCTTTAAATAAATGAATTAATTTACATATATATATATATTTAATAATAATGATTTTAATGAGCACATAAATAATTTTACAGCTTATCAAATTTGCAACACTAAGAATATAAATCTAATACAGAATCAACAAATTTGAATATGTTATTAAGATGATTTACAAGACAGGTTCCCAAAGAAACATTTGAACAAACTTGTAACTAGCAACTTCTTTTTGTTATATCAATGCCAAGCAAAACAGATTGGCGTTAATTCGTTGGGGATCTAGTTCGTGAATTATCAAAGTAACATATTCGGATTTATTGGTTCCTTAAATAGATTTATATTTAATAATGTGCATGCAGGAAAAACAAGTGAAAATACTGTTATGCATGATTCAATGTCATAATAATAGATGAATTGTTCTCTAACTGAAATTAAAATCTATATCAGGGCTAATATTAATATAACAATCTCCACTCGGATAACTTGTTATTGATTATATTGATATATCTGTCCGTAACATAGTAAATCAATATTTAAGAATTGAACAAGGGCTCTAAACTCATAGATTACATAGGGATAAATAATGAATGATGATGAAGGGATAAATAATGAATGATGATGAAGACAATTTGAGACAAGTTGATAATCTGGATCGACTGACAGAGCTATTTCAGTAGAAGCGCATTTTGGAAATCTTTTCTCATGTCCTTATTTATTTTGTTAAAGCTGAATTTGAAATTAATTATAGCTTAGTAAATCATATCTAGATAATAAGAGAAATGATCGAAATGACTTATGAGGACGAGTCAATTCAGAAAGGCAAAGGATATTAAAATGCTAGTGCAGGTGAGTGGAATTTATGATAATAGTTGGACTAATTAATATTACAATTTCTAAGCTAAAACATAATTATTAATAAATTTAACCACAAGATGATAAATCATCTTTAAGATAATATAACAAGTGTAAACTTAAAGTTACATCTTTATATTTATACAATATGTGTGTCCATATATGTACTTATATTTAATTAGAGGTAGAACATAGATTTTCAAGCCCACTTCAGCTATACACTCCATCTTATATAACCATTATTCATGGAGTGGATAGCTGAAGGGAGCTTGAACGTCTGTGTTCAAATCCCCTCTAATTCTATCTAAAGTTCAGTATATACATTATACTTGTATTCAAATATTACAGATTCTGCCCATCCCTCTTCGGTGTATTTAAATGGACATATTAAGGTCCTACATGTGAGGGATCAGAATGACTTAAAGTCAAGATGAGTATGACATAAATATTGGCATCAACAAGGGCTTTGAACATTCCATCATCAGATTTTCAATAACACGGACTGGTGAAGACTTGGAGGATGGCAAAGTCTGAAGATTTGCTATCTTAATATAAGCTGAGCACTGATTGTATACATGTGTGAGGGATAATGCTGGTTCAGCACGAAATGTATATATTGGAGATCATTTATTTTTTTCACATGTATGTGGTCATATGTATTGATTATATAAGATGGAGTAGATGGTTGAAGGGGGCTTGAAAGGCTGTGTTCAAATTCCCTCTAAGTACATCTCATCATCATCATTAACTATTATCAATCCTCTGCTGGATAAAGGGTCTCTCCAAGTTCAATCCATCTCCAATCTTTAGCTTCTCTTCTCCATATCACCCCTGCGCACTTTCTTATTTCATCCATCCATCTCACAGGTGGTCTCTTTCTGGGTCTTTTACAATCTCTTGGAATCCCGTTTAAGATTTCCATTGTCCATCTATTATCATCTCTTCTAGTAATATGTCCAGCCAACTCCATTTACATCTAAAGTTCAGTATATACATTATACTTATATTCAAATATTATTTATATTTGCTATATATATATTATAACAGTCCGATGAAATATGTGGAAGTTCAAGTCTTACTGTATCTGCACTACAGGGCGCCATCAGTCCATTTGAAACTGGAAAATTTATATAGTAGACAGATATGCGCTGTTAAGATTCCACTTTATTTTATATTTTAGACAGTTAGCCCCAGTCATTAGCTCAGAGAGGTGCAGAGATTTATAAAATATAATTCTTAAAATATTTTTTTCATCATTAACAAAAATAAAAGAAGCCACTGCCAGTAATAACACACACAAACATTTATTTAATATATATAATATTTAGCATTATTATTTTAGTCTAACTTTTATTTTTTTTACAAACATTATAACTTATTTTACTTTAGATTTTAATTTACAATTTAACTGTTTTTATTTTATTTTAAAAGTTCGCACAGATGAGTTTAATATTTATTAGAGTGTCGAGTATGAATAGACTACATAGATTGCGTTTGAAAAGAAAATATTCTATCCCTTATTTAACCTTAGGCCAAAAATTCACAGTCAAACCAACGCCAATCTATCTGATATATTGATGTATTCAATGCAGCACGAATACGACAGCACAAATACCACCGTCAGGAATGCACATCTGAACAGCATGGTTAATAGAAGACCTTGACTCTCATCCATACAGGAATACTACATCTGTCTGACATGAAGAGCAATAAAAAAAAAAAACTCCATAGGAAGGGACTGCGTTTTCTGTCTTACCATCCCATTCCATAGGCAAAAAGGGGTGTGTGTGGCATAATATGTGATCCTGCATGTAGCTAATCTCATACTACATCTACTAATTACACCAACATATCCAATCCATTGACCTAATTTAATTACAAAACAAATAACCTAAGATTACCCTCACTTAAACTAACATATATAACATTACAAATCTATGCAGCTATTCACGCCCGACTTAAATTTAACATTTATATAAGCTATTTAAAAGAAAAAAAATCATAATAAAAACTTAAAAGAACAGAAAAAATAAATTAATGGAAATGATTTACAAAAAATAATAATACATTGAGTAAAACAATTATTACTAACTGATTAAGTTTGGTCAGATAGGAATTTCTATTGCAATAATTTAAATACTGGGAAAGTTTATATTTAGTGTTTATTAATTAACTAATGTTCTTAAGGTTTTAACATACTGGAAAAGTTTCCTTTTTTAGAATTAAAGTTCATTAGTTAGAATTCTTACGGTTTAAAAATCCATGCTTTGCAGTTGCTTGCCATTTGGAGCCAGCGTTAATTCCCCGATGTTCTGTAGTCCTCAATATAGGAAAAACGATGTCATTTCTCTTTCCTTTTAGCAAAACTGAAGGGATTGAAGAGTGTGTCTTTTCAATCCCTTCTCCTTCAACTCTCTCCGCACTAACACATTTCTATCTTCTCTCCCAGCTCTTTCTTCACTCACCACAATTTCTTTCCAAACTTTTTCTTTTATATTAGAATTTTGGATTCAGTGGACATTACATCATGATAATGGTGATGGTCTTTTCATTGAGGTCCGATTCCTGAGGGATTTCTTTTATTGGCTATTAGTTTCTATTGTTTTTTTCTCTCCTATCTGACCTTTTCTTATATATATTTTGAAATACCCAAGGGCTAATTCACTTGGACTAATTAAAATAATCATTTCCATTTTACAATAACATTAATTAATTTCATGCACAAACTTAGATATATTTTTATCTTTAAATCTTTACTGAAAATTTAGTTTTAAAATACTTTTTTTCCCTCTTAATAAAGTTTTCGTTTAATAATTTTTCATCTGTGCGATTTTATATATTAGAGTTTAGATGATTTTTAATTTTCAATTTTTAATTCTTAAAAAAAAAGTTTTTATTTGCGAACTTTTATTTTTCATGTTTAATTTAAAAAAAAAATAATGTAATGGCGTATGTGCCCATTACAATATATATATATATCAACAGATGGCATTCTCTGTTGACATAAATACAAGCGTTAGCAAGTTTTTAACTTGTTTTTTGTTTTTCATATATATATATATGTCTAATTCACAGTACAAATAATCCAAATACATTACCAAGACAATTTACAAGCAAGATCATCCAAGAATCATTTTAAGTCCTGTGTTAATGCTGATCTTTTGTTAGTGCCAATTTATTTTGTCAGATAAAAGATCTTTTATCTGACAAAATGGCATGGATGTAACAAAAGGAAGGCATTATTTACAAGTTTATTTAAATGATTCTTTGGGGATCTTCCTTGTAAATTATTTTAGTGATGTATTCAGACTTGTTTATTCAGTCAAATAAGTTTATATTCTTAGCATTACATATTTAATAAGCTGTAAAATTATTTACGTACTCATTAAAAAATCATTTGTCTACATAATATGACATAAATTTTTAAGGTACATGTATTATTTAATGGTCCATTTGCAATTGACGCTAATGGTATATTTTTATTTTTAGCGTGTGATTGCATGTTTTATATAATTTCATTTTCAAAAGACTGATTGGTAAATTGCTAAATAAAATTTGAGGTAAATTCTACTTTTAATTTAGTTGTCAAGCTTAATTTACTCTAAATAAAAGTGATTCGTTATAATATTTTAAATAATTATTAATTTTTGTTGTTTTTTAATTGCAATATTATTGTTAATTAATTTGTATCATTATATTTTGATATTTTAGTTTCTACATTCTATGTTGGTGTTTAGAGCAGTAATCCATTTTAAATTTCTCTTGCTCTACAACAATGTCGCCAAATTGCAACTCTCGAAATTACTCTGTGTGGCTCTTGAGATAATATTGGTTTTCATCGCCATTTTTCCTAAATCTTTGTATTAATAATCTATAATAGTATACTTATTTATTTTGTAAGTGCTTTCAAGGTAAACACAAAACAAATATTTTGAAAGTTCAAAATTTTAGCTTTTAAATGGGAGCACTCACAAGGGTTACTCCATGGATTTTATAATCGTATTTGATCGGTAAAAAGTCTTTTGACATTAGATGGTCCGCAGTTCTTGAACAGTCAAAAATGTATGGGAAATATAAGTGGATCTTATTATTTTTAGATCTATCTATATAAACATGAGTAATTAATGAACACTAAATGATACAATGCATCTGCCTACTTTCTGGTTAATGGTCTTCTCACTATATGGATAGTAGATGCAAACAAGTGTTTTCAGGGATTTGACAGAGACTGAAATCTGGTTAGCATCTATCAAGCAATTTTGAAATAGGGTGATGTAGAATGGATTACTGATATTATGCAGCATTTAAATGTAAAATATGTCAGGTGGTGTTTCACTTGGTGTTTAGTTTTTACAATTGGTTACTATTTAAATTTGTTGATGCATTGCTGGTTATATATTTTTTATTAGAAGTATATACTCTTATTCTGCTCCTTTATTTTCTTTGCATTTCTTCATATATTCATATATATTGCTTATGTTATATATAGAGTTTGCAAAACAAACTCTTAACAAGCTTTGAGAATACCCTCAACCCCAGATCGGTTTCTGCATCTAGCGTCATCAGTGAGATGTTAAGGATATTCATTAGATTAAAATACTAGAACTAGCCCAGCACTTTATCTAATGTATAACTATTGAGAAGAAAATCTGAAACTTTCAGACATCTATATGTCAAAAAATCCATATATGTCTAAAAATCCAGCTATCTAACTCAGATATATGGGACTGAACTGTTTCTGAAAGTTTCAGATTTTCTTCTCAATAGTTATATATTAGATAAAGTGCTGGGCTAGTCCTAGTATTTTTAATCTAATGATTATCCTAAAACCTCACTGATGATGCTAGATGCAGAAACCGGTCTGGGTTTGAGGGTATTCTCAAAGCTTGTTAAGAGTTTGTTTTGCAAACTCTATATATAACATTTGTAACACGAGCTTTATTAAAATTAGGTCATGTGACATCTGACTTGATTTTTTTTATCAATATATATTGCTTATAATAACTTTTTTCATATACACTTTAATGCAAAAAATTTTTTTAATAAAATTTCTTTATTTTCCGGTCACTTTCGACTGTCCAGCAGTCTTCATCAGAGCTTTTTCAAGCTTCCTCTGCTTTTTAAAAAGCAGAGAAGGTTTGAGACAGCTCTGATGAAACTGTCAGGAAAATAAAGTAGTTTTATTAAAAAAAATTTTTTGCATTAAAGTCTATATGAAAGAAGTTATTATAAGCAATATATATGTGAATATTATCACTGTTAAATGTGTTTCATTCATTTTCAGAATGAACAGTACGCACTGGGTTGGTTGATTTAAAAGATGATGAGAAAAATGATTAGTGAATTTTTAGTATCTTCATTTATGTTTGAAATAGTAATTGATGATTGCTAGATATTATCATTGTATTATCAAAATGATTCTTGTGCCAAGCCTTTAAGCTTCCCCTAACCATAAGTCATTGCATTAGACTTGAAGATGATACTGATTCTGTGTGCAGAAATTTGAAATGATTTTTGATAAAATGATGGCTGAAGAATATCTTTTTTTTTGGATTATGTTATTGTGAACCATTGTCAATCCACTGTAGAATCAAGATCGCTCCAAATTTAATCCAGTTTTTCAATCTCTAGCCTCTCTTTACCACATCATACCAGAAAAATGTCTTATTTCATCCATTCAGCTCACATGTGGTCTCTTTCTATGTCTTTAAATCTCTTAAAATCCCATTTAAGACTTTAACTGTTCATCTGTTATTATCTCTTTTAGAAAATTTCCAGTGCAGATCTATTTCTAAATCTTTTACTTGATGTCAGTGATATCTGTTTTTTAGTCATTGAGATTAAAAGATTACTGAAATTCTTGTTTCAGAGTGGGGAATTTTATAGAAGAGAAATATGAAAACACAGAGACCAAAAGAACGAGGCTGATGGACCGAGAAGAAAAATATTCAGAAGGTTTTTGAAAAAGACTAAAAATAACAATGAAAAGAAAAAATAAGGTACTAATAAAATTACTGTAATAGAACAAAATATTATGAAGGGAACATTTAAGGAAATGGTCACATATAAAGGATGAGACATTTTAAAAAGGATTAGTGAAGGAAAATGTAGATGGTAGCAAATTATAGATGATCTTAACATTGAATTCAGACTTAAGTCAAGAAATGTAAGCTAAAAGGAGAGCAAAACTTGTGATAATAACAGCAGATAAGATTCGCCCAAACTTTTAGGCACACTAGCTATCCATTTAGGGTGCAAAAAAATTTAGAGGTAATATAGCCAACATCGGTCAAAGGGTCATATTTATTAATTACTTTAATCAGATGTATTTAGAATGTTGAATGCAAGTTATTCAATGTACACAAGAAAGGATATTTAAAGATGAGAGATAGTGGGAAAGAAAAAAGATTAGTTGGGGAAATTGTACCAAGATTGAAATCTGCCTAGATCACCAAAATTTCTTGAGCCTCCCTTGTCTGCAATACTATTACAGCAGTGATTTTTAATTGAAAGGTTTGTTGGGTGTAAAATATTTGATTACCTTTTTTTAATGATTATTTATAGTTGTTGTTGTTGTTTTTTTTTTTGCAGCCCTGACTCGAAAGGAAATGATTCTGGAAGATCGTTTACATTTTGATTTGCATATTGCTGAACAAATTACATTTTTAACATGGATACTCTAAATAACCTTGGATTTAAAAGAATTAGCTGCAATAATATCCGGAAATCAAGTATAAATTGTATACATAACATATGGACTTAATAACTACGGGTGATTTTAAATCAAATTTATGGTATATTTTAATTGTGATTCACACTGAATTATTATGTAAATAATTTTTTTTTACAAAAAGAAATGAACATTTACTAATGTCTATATAAGTTTGTAAAACTTACAATAAAGGGATTTTTTTTTTTAAAAAGTAGTTTATATGTTTATGTAGCATATTCTTTGTTGAAAATTTTTTGCGTATTTTGAGATCAAAAATGTCATTATTGAAACTGGATAATGGGACTTAGAGATAGCGAAAGAAATTCACTGCCTAAAATGATGTGAAAAATATTTAACTTAATTCCCCCAAAAAGACATTAAATAGAATAACGAAGCATATAGTCATTTTTTATCTGACGAATACACTGGCAATGATATTAAGAAAAGGTGAGTGTTATTTGCAAGTTCATTTAAATGATTGAATCTGGTGTAACAAATTATCATTGTAAGGTTTTAGAACATAATTTTCCATGAATTGGTTTATATCATCAGCATTACATATTTGATATATCATAAGATATTTACCGGCTTGTTAAAATTATTAGAATTTGGGGGCTGTGTTTATGATTTATAGTAATGGTTTTTAGATTTGTCTACCTGTGAATAGGTACATATTAGCAGTCTTACATATTTGATAAGCCACAACTTAATTTTGGCTTGTTAAAATTTTGTGAACGTATAACGTGCACTATAATCAGACATGCAATATGGTATGGAATTATATAGATCTTAGATAGAATAGAAAGACATCAAATATTTATGGCAACTGAATATTTTTTTCATAATTTTGTGACATGATGAAGTATTCCAAATTACAGCCTCAACCAGAAAGATTCAAAGATCAGAATGGCCAAGTGTGTAATCCTGCTGTAAAATATCTGCAAGGTTACTATTAAGAAAAGGGTTTAGTATGGACTGTAAACAATCTGCCATGAATATCATACCATTGTGGTGATTATTAATATGATCATAGGCACCACAATAGCTAATGGTATCTTTATGTGCATACTTGAATTAATTCTGGGTCTATGTCATCCCAGACATGTAATGTATTCTATGATCATGTCATGGTAAACTTGTTACCACATGGTACTCTATTCTCTGAACTTAACCACATCTTGCATTCAGTTGAATCAGTATCAGGATCATTGATATCTTAGATGAATGCTGATTTGCTTTACATAAAAAAATACATCTATATGATTTCTTTAATTAAGGTACTGGCCTTTAATGATCTGTCTAAAAATGCCATTACTAAATTCTTTCCAGAGTAGTAATGAAATTTAATTATTGTATTTAAAAAATCTGGTTCATTCTTTAATAATTTAAAACAGTAGAAACACTACTAAGCTTGTTTATTTGTTTAATAAACTGTGTTTAGCTAACCTAATTCAGATGTCAAATAAATGGGTATCAGGTATTATTAGCCGAGAGTTGCCCAATTCGCTAACTCTAAATATACTAACATGTCTTCCCTATGGAAAAACTAATTAGTATAGAATGGGATAAGTGCAATGGAGGCCAAACGTTGTCTTTGTATTTTTGGTTTGGACAGAGCAGGAAAATAATTGCTCTTTATGCATAATTTGAATATGATTTGAAATATGGTGTTTTTAGAATTAAAGTACTGCCTTTTAGTGTGCACTTTTAAAGTACTGGTTGCAAAATTTATATGGTGTTGTAAATTTAATTTCACTACAACACCCTCTCTTCTAATTTTTTGCCAAAATGTTCCTCTTCTATCGATTCTTGTTCACATTTTACAGTAAATAAATCCCTTAAAACTTAAGGAAACTCATTAACTTGGCCATCACTATTTGTGAGGTGTATTAGATCCAAAAGCTCCTTAGAGATGAAATCTGTAAGCTAGAAGTAGTCTGAGGATATTTGAACGGGACAGCATAACATAGGAATTTATTAAGCATCTGACATCTATTGATTACTAAAGCTTACATTAGAGGGCATAAACATAGTGAGGTTAAAGTGTGAAAGAAAAGATCATGTGATGTAAGTCATGTGAGGGTCAGAATTTTAATATTTTTCATGATCTGTCCGCCAAGTAAAGAAATGTTTCTCATTTCACAATATTTATTATTTTTTGTTGAATCTGGCTTGGAGTTCATTGACATTATTACTATTTACATTATTATTGCTTCTATAAATATGGTATTAAAAGTAGGTTAAATTTTGATATTATTGGTGGTTCAGTATTTAGGGGAATAATTTTTAGAAGGTCAGTTTATATTGAATTGAAAACTTTATTGAAAATTTTAACGTTAATAATTACTTTTATTGGTGGAGGTTTTATATATTTAGTCTTCAAGAAGAATATTATTTTGGAACATTTATCATTTCAAACTGAAATTGAGGCTGAAACTTGATTTCAAACATTCAATACTAGTTGTTTCAATGGGTATCGGTACAGTTATTAACGATTATATAGATGGAATTGAGTTTTTCGTTAGTAATTTAAAATAATAAAATAAATCATTGGACAGCTTTATTTCTTGAAAATTCATAAAAAATTTGCGCGCCAAAAGTGCTAGAACACAAATTAATCCGATGACCAATATGACACTTTACTACTGTACTAAACTATTCAGGACAAAATAATCAAATGGTTTTATTGCTTGGGAGTTCACACAAGAAGTTTGGATTCCAGAAGTGGAATCAATCTGTGGAAATCTGGTTCACAGCTATATGGGTCATTTAAAATAATAGAAATCACTTTGTAATCACATATTTGCAAAATTTAAAAAATGTTATTAATCTGACAAAAAGAAATATTAGAAGTTGAATAAAATAATGGAAACAATGGCATCAATAATCGCTTATATTCTATATGGAATGGAAATATATAATAGATAACATCTGGAGAAATTCCATATGATAAAAAAGTGTAGGTTTACTGAGAGATTACAGTGAAGGATGTGAATCTCATATTCATTGTTTACAAATTGTCCACATAGGCCCAATAATATTTAAAACAGCTTCTGTACCAGTTCTAGAATTATTTTTCAAATTGATATTTGACAACATTGGCACTATGAATGAGAGCAGTATTATCTTGAAGAAGATACTTGATTAAAAAAAAAATCTGATCACTAAAATACCAAAATAGTCTAAAATATGCAAAGTAATGTTTGGACCAGAATGGATATTTGATACGGCTATCACATTTTGTTGATTTCTTTACTATGTAAAGTTGGATGGGTGCAATCCATTTGAGAATATTCCTTTGGTTACTCTATTCATGGCACTCTTGTCAAAATTTGGTTGCTGTGAAATGGCATCTCAACCACAAATGATTTTGTAAAATTCATGTAGTATTGTTTTTACAGAGACTGATGGCTCAAGATGTTTTAATCTTATTTGTTCCATTGCTTTTTAGATAAAATTCTTCACATGCCTATCTGTTCCTGTTATTAAACCTCAGTTTATAATCACAGTTCCAACAGACTTTGGGTGTTATTAAAACAGGCAAAACTCTCTGTACGTATTATAGACTTTGGGTGTCAATGTTCCAAATAATCGGATATCAATAATTTACTCTTTTTGAAGTCCTATATGATATTTCTTTCCAAAAGCTTACAAAGCACATTAGCCAGTTTTCTTTTAGATCCTCTTTATTACCTTTTTAGGGTTCCATCTATAAAAGAAATACTTATAGATGTTTCAGTCTTTATCAAAAATCCTCTTTTGACTGATATTTTATAATCATTATTATCAAAATTATTATAATAATAGCAATACCTTTATAGGTTTTTGCTCATTTAAAATTAGTGTAAACTAATATGTTTAAACAACCAAATAAAGATTTTAGCATTTTCCCCCCTCAAATCTCACTACGCTTATGCCATCTAGTGTTGGTTTTATTAATCAGTGAATGCCAGATTATGGTGTTTAATAATAAATTGTAATCTGGTGCCGTCTTATCCAAATATTCTTAAATTAGTTTCTAGGTTATATATTTCATTAGTGAGGAGGTTTTGAATATAGTGAGATTGGAAGAAAATACTTAATAGATATTGTTAATAACAAAACATGTAAGCAAAGATCATGTGATGTCTTATTGGTTTAAATAACGGTTTTATTAAATAGAATTATTAAATACCAAAAATGGTTATTTTAGCGATCATATTTCTGTTCTACTGGGTGTTGCAATGTGGATATTATCTCTATTTATTAGGAAATATGAGTATTGAAGAATGCTGAATATGAATAAGACCAATCAATTAAAATATTCAAACTGCAGCATCAAATTTATGATCATTGGACATTTAAACTGAAAGTATTTACTCTCTTTTCTGTGTGGATGTTTCAAATTTCTAGCTCTCCTGACTAATTAGGATTTCTGATGAAATACATATATCACAAGAAACATTTATCTGGAAGATTTTGTACCAAGGATTAGTTCAAGATTTATAACAAACTTGGAGGAGTGCTTTGTAGATATGGAAAAATTTAATTGGTTACAAATATTTATTAGGCCCATTTTTCATTATATATATATATATTCTTTGATAGTTTTATAAAGAAAGGTGGATTTAGTTCAACAGACTTCAGTGTGCTATGGTTGCTTTTAACTTGTTAAAAGATAAAATATGTGTATATGGATGTTATTTTACATAATTTATTGTATGGATGTGAAACTTGGACATTCTATCAAGGCAATATAAAGGCATTAGAAAAGTTTAATTTAAGCATGCTTTATATCAATATGTTCTTAATTTTGTTGGATGTGATAGTAGTCATAACTTCATTGGATTGGACATGTAAATTGAATGAACAATGCAAGATCTGAAAGTGTTTTATGGTAACTTAAGCATAGATTTCATAAGAGTGGTAAACCCTAGCTATTATGAAATGATTATTCATATAGACCTTTTAAAGAAGTGCAGTGTCAATTGTTTTTATTGGGAAGACATGACCGAGAATACAATACATTATGAGGTATAATTAGATATGGTGTTGATGTATATCTGATAAGCATAGATTTCATAAGAGAGGTAAACCCTAGCTATTATGTAATGATTATTCATATAGACCTTTTAAAGAAGTGCAGTGTCAATTGTTTTTATTGGGAAAACATGACCGAGAATACAATACATTATGAGGTATAATTAGATATGGTGTTGATGTATATCTGAAGGAAAAGTTTTCTGCTGAAGTTATTAAAAGACAACATCCTAAATATCAAATAAACATAAAAATGGACCAGCATATTCTATTATGTGGATGTATTTGTGATTTGTAGATTGATTTATGTAGTCGTCGCAAAACTCATTTCTAGATTTTTTTTTTCTATTGGTTCTTTCTTTTTTCTTGGAGTTAGAATGGCTTTACTCATTTAAATATGGCTATTTATTACATTCATTAAATTGTGATATCTATGTTCCATTGAATTCTATAAAGTAGATATTAATATGAATACTGAAGAATTAATGGAATAAATACTATGTAAGATCAATTGTTAAATCGTTCAAGCTGCAAAATCATATTAGTTGTAATTAGGACCATAATCTATCATTGCTGTATAGGTGATCATATGTTCCCAAGTCTCCAGCTCTGCTACTAACCAGGATTTTTGGCAAAAGACATGTACAGTAAGAAAAATTGAATTGGAAGACCATAGTTCAAAATTTTACAGGAATTTGGAAGAACATGTCACAAATGTTTATGTATGTATCTTGGTTTTAAACTGTGACCGAGAATCACAAATTAATAATTTGGTACATAATTATCAAGTAATAATTACATATCAAAGTACATTCATAAATCTTACAGCTTTCTGCATTGAACCAGCTTTTGCACAAATCTTTTTATAATGAAATGAAGTACAGTATTTTGATTTTTCTCTAGGTCTGTCATTTTTGAAATGATGTTTGGAATACTTTTGGTAAAGCAGAGTCTAAAATAGTTACATAAAGAAGTGTACTTCATATCTCCAATTCCAGATGTTTTTTTAATTTTAAACTTCATTTTTCAAAATGAACAATTCAAATCTATTGAGATAAATATTTAATGTTAATAAAATATCAGGTGCTAACCTCAGGTTATCGACAAGGTCCATTAAAAGCTAGATACCATTTTGGATATATTCCCTCTGTAATCTTTTATTTTACTTGTGATAATATGTTGGACTAATACCATCATGTATAAACGTTGAATGTATAGAAAATTTTAAACTATATTTAAATTTTTCAAATACAAACAACTTGTTAGTAATAACACAAATAGACAACACAGATTCAATAGAATAGCTCAGTTGGTTAGGGTGTTGCCTTAAAATTTGATATTCAAAAATCTAGGGATGTAAGTTCAACTCCTGTGATAAATTGTCACTGGTCAGACCAGCAGTTACTGAAGAAGAGTGGAGATAATACTTAAAACATTGTGTAATTACTAACCTATGTTTTCTATTTGTGTGTTATTACTAACAATCACACGATCACTCATACAAGCTATTGAGCTTGGATAGAAAATATTATTGCGTTTTCAATTTCATTCTCATAGTTTTGTAGTTAAGTAGAGTTAAAAATTGGCTGCTAGAGGGTTGCATTAGATCCTAAGATCTAGGTGCAGTGCTCTCAGATCCCAGGCTCCTCACCGACGAAGGCCACAAGCCAGCAACTAGTCTGGGGATATTGGACGAGTAGGCACTCGATAGGGATTTTATGCACAAGCCTTCTGGCATCCATTGATTGCTCTTGTTGGCACAAGATGGCACTACTGTATGGAGAGTTTTGCTTAGTTTTGAATTGTTATTACTAACAAGTTGTTTGTATTCAAAAAGTTTAAATAAACTTTAAAATTTTTTATACATTCAACATTTAATGATAGATAACAGAAATGGTCCAATGTATTATCACATTTAATACACCATCATCACAAACTTTCAGGTAAATACTTTTGGTTTACTATCTCAGATATGGGACTCACTTATAAATTTCTCATGCCATAAGGGATGATTGCATGTTTGTGCAACTATATTTCCATCCTTTAATTATATGCACAACAATGCAAATGTCCTTGGCATTGAGAAAGTGATGACAAAGAAATTTAGAAATTTTGGCTGAAGATAGTACAGTCTTTCTGAACTGGATTTAAGACGTTTGTTCAGAAAATGATTGTACCTTACAGCCACATTTAGGAATTCAGCTGACTTGCCGTAAAAATGAACGAATCTGCAAAAAGTAACCTAAAAATGGCTGTCTAATATGTCGATTTATTACAGTATTAAATAATAGTTCTAAATTTGTAAATAGGGAAAAGTTAGAAATAATAATAAAGGTAATTAATACTTTTATAAATATATGATTTGTTGAATTTTGCTTGATATGAACTTGTGAAACCCCAAGTAAAGGGCGAGTTTATATTAAGTGAAAGTAGTTTTTCAGAGAAAGAAAGATCAATTAAACTCTAGAAGCAAGCAAAATTACAAATATTTCTAAAAGGGAAGATTATTGATGAAAGCATGGTATTGGATTTTCATTATGGTTTCATCTATTAGACAGATAGATCTCTGATAAAAACTACTAACAAAAACCAAATATATAGACATCTAATTAACCACAATTCAGAGCCACTGCTAATTACCTTTAACATTAAGTTTTCAAAATATTGATCTTGGACTCAAAATGATGAATCAAAAGTTTCTTTGACCTTTCTTCTAATCTCATTATGTTCATTTCGCTAAATAATATTTTGTGATTATAATCACAATCATGAATATATAAGGCTAAACTAAGGTATCTAAAAAAAAAATTAATAAATTTTAACTTTCATAAAATTCAATTTTAACTCTCATAAAACTCAATTTTAACTCCCTATGAATCTCAGTTTGTTTCCCCCTAAAGAGATTTCACAACAGTTTCATGAAGATCTAGGTGCAGTGCTCTCAGATCCGAGGCTCCTCACTGACGAAGGCCACAAGCCAGAAATTAGTCTAGGGATATTGGATGAGTAGGCACTAGATGATTTTATGCACAAGCCTTCTGGCATCCATTGATTACTCTAGCTTGCTGTGTGTGGCAATACGTATAGTGAGTTTTGCCTGTTTAAATTTTGTTAACTATTCCTGAATACTTGTACTATCTTCCAACTCTTTAGTGTTAAAATTGAGGTTTGTGAAAGTTATAAAAGATTTATTTTTATCTTAGTCTTATGCATTTATGGATGCGATACTGATTATAGCATATTTGATGATTTCAACGTTGTCCTTTATGAACATAATGAAATTAAAAGAAGAATCAAAAAGATTTATCTTGGATTAATTGCTTTAGGTTTGATTCTGTTAATCATATGAGAACTTCCTTTAATGTTTTAGGTAAATGCAGATATCTTTGGACTGTAGATAATTAGATTTCTATATAATATTTAGAATTTTCACTACACCTCTCGTGCAAGGTAAGTCTGGTTTTATTCGCTTTTAATACCTTGTGAAAGGATGTAATATGACCAGAAACATGCGAAACAAATGTATGATCCCAAGATGTACATTTCATGCTCAACCAGCACTCATCAGTTGGTCCAGATCGCAATCTTTTACACGTATATATAGATAGCTAATTACTACAGTTTGATGGGTCAAGCTTACTGCTCTCACAATTTTGACACAAAGCACATGATTGAAATATTAATCATTTTTATTAGTGGTGGCTGTCGTGAAAATTACATTACAGAAATATTATTCATTAAGTGAATAATTTCTAATCTAATGATTGACTAATAAAAATTGTAAGTGTATATAGCCAATAAACATCACATGATCACCATTTCTTATGCTTGTTTATAACTTGTTAAAACAGGCAAAAACTCACTATACGTATTGCCACACTGCAAGCTAGAGTAATCAATGGATGCCAGAAGGCTTGTGCATAAAATCTCCATCTAGTGCCTACTCATCCAATATCCTCAGACTAGTTTCTGGCTTGTGGCCATCAGTGAGGAGCCTTGGACCCTAAGATCTAGGTGCAGTGCTCTCAGATCCAAGGCTTCTCACTGATGAAGGCCACAAGCCAGAAACTAGTCAGGATATTGAACGAGTAGGTACTAGATGTGGATTTTATGCACAAGCCTTCTGGCATCCATTGATTACTCTAGCTCGCAGGGTGGCAATACATATAGTGAGTTTTTGCCTGTTTTAATAATGTTTTTTTTTTCTATTTGTGTTAATTTGAATTTTGAAAAGTTATAATAGGTAAAACTATGATTGTGAGATGAAGAAAATTTGGATTTTGCTACTATTTCTGTTGCTATTTAATTTTATTTGGATTTTGGGGGTTTCATGTGCTTGAAATAGTCATCATTAATATACTCTAAAATTTCAACTCCAGAAATATTAATTTTTGTTTGGGTAGGTATGACATATGCTTGGTTAACAAGTCTCAAATAATTAACTTGTTACTTAATTTTACTTTGAATAAATTATAATTATGACAACTTATCCAAGAAACATCACATGATCACCATTTTTATGCTTGCTCATAACTTATTAAAGCAGGCAAAACTCTTCATACAGTAGCGCCACTCAGTGCAATCCAGAGTAATCAATGGATGCCAGATGGCTTGTGCATGAAATTCCTATCTAATGCCTACTCTTCCAAAATCCCCAGACTAATTCTGGCTTGTGGCCTTCGTCAGCGAGGAACCTTGGATCTGAGAGCACTGCACCTAGATCTTAGAAACTAGTCTAGGGATATTGTATGAGTAGGAACTAGATAGGGATTTTATGCACAAGCCTTCTGGCATCCATTGATTACTCTGGCTTGCACTGAGTGGCACTACTGTATAGAAAGTTTTGCCATGGTGGTGTTTCTAAATTACAAAATATTCTAGCCTCAAAGAGAGCAACTAAAAAATTTAAATCAACCAAAAGTTTTTTTAATTATTGTTTGATAATTGTCATTCAAAAAACTAAAAAGTAGAAATGAAAATTGAATTTATATATTATTTTGACTAAAGTCTAAACAAAAAAAAATCCATGCATTTTAAAATTTATATGCTTAGTTATTCTATAAAAGCTGTAATAAACTGTTTGTGTTAAATACCCTATTCTCTGAATTTTAAAATATTACTTGGTTCAAAATAAACAACTTAATGACTTTTTTGTAGAGAAAAACAAAAAGAATACAGATATATAATTAATAAAAATAACCAAAGTTGTATTACATACACATAAGTTCCAAAAATCAGAAATACATTTTTATGCTTATAAAAAGTTATTATTTTGGTAAATCCATTTGATTGGTTAGTTAAAATTAAATCCAATGTTCTGATATTAATTGGAAAACATAGGATTAAAGTAAAACAAGAATGCAAGAATAAAAAAGAAAAAAAACAAGCTGAGAATGATGGTAAGATATTATCATTATGCATTGACATATCTATATATACAAGAGAAAAAAGAATGAAGATAGACGGTAGCCAAATTAGAAGCATTATGCAACTAAATAAGATTTAAAATAATCCTGTCAATAAATACATGAATATGTTTTAAATTACAAGCATCGTTTATTACTGCAATAATTTAATGATGGCTACTTTAAAAAAAAATACAGCTGTTGAGAATTTAAGCACTAAATGCAGTAGTAGTTCCTCTATAATAATAAACTTTTAAAAAAAAAGAAACCACCAAAGTTTACATGCTAAAAACAACAGGAAGTGGATTACCATGGTTCCAGTCATGCAGCAACTCAAGCTATGTCACAATGATCTTGATAACTCCAGAAATGAATCTTTAATATATAGCTTTAGCCTGTTCATAAGGTGTTTTCTCATTATCGGCAGTTATCAAACCTTCTGACAAATTAGATTATTGACACCAAGGAGACAGAAGTTAATGATTCAATACTAACAGTATATAACTAAGAATTTTATTTCGATTGGACTGGAAATAATACATAGAACAATTGCAATCTACAAATTGCTATGTCTAAATATACCTATGATTAGAAATCATGGTAAGTTATATATTTGAATAAGAGGACTCAATAATTAAAATTTCAATATAAAAAAATACTTTTTAATTACTATGATTTGTGCTTTCTTTGATTATAATTACTAATATTACGCGGTGAATAACATATTCTACGTTGATTGTTATATTATACTAGTATTTTAATTATTCTTTATTGTAATAGTTTATATTTATGAACTTACTGAAACAACAAGAAAAAGTGTATGTGTCAGAAATAAAGGTTACAGTAGAAGATTGAAGAAAGCAGGAGTTTAATATTAATTTTCAAAATAATTTGCATTTCCAATATATATCCACATAGAAGGATTGTAATAATGTATAATGACAGATTCCAATCACGATCCTTAAATAAGATATTTTATTATGGAAATACATTGTTATTTGCATATTTCTGATCTAATCAGTATCATTCTAAATGCATATCTGAACAGTTTGCTGTCAATCCTGAGAGTTCATGTTTTGAACTGGTCATCTTCTGCAATGATAATAGTGTGGAATTGGGATAGTGTTGCTTGAGGATAATGTATCCATATGTATTTTTTTTTAAAAAAGAGTAGCACTAATAGATAAGGGATAGTTTACTTTAAGCCCTATAAAAATATTTGTGGGTTAAAGGTGAATACAATATTCAGAGAGACGGTTTGGTATAAAAATTAATCTGGTATCTTATATAAGTGACATAAAATGGTTATATAAGTAGTCTGGTTTGATCAACAATGTCAATTAAGAAGCATAATTTTTTTGTTATGTAGTTTATAAATATAAAAAAATTACCGATAAAATGTTTGACTCAGTAAATTACGAGAACAGGTTATATTTGTGTGGATTTTTTCATCTGTCTGAATTTTTTACATGAATCAGCCAATTTTCCAATATAATATTTATTAATTTAGGATTAGGCAATATTAAACCAAAATAAAGAGCCTGATAATAGTACTAACAATCTTTATTGATAAATGCCACAAGAGAAAGCATTTAAAATCTCTATCTAGAAATTATCCCCAGACTGGTTTCTAGCTATTGACTTTCCTCAGTGAGGCACTAAGATATTTCAGACACTAGATCCAAATTATCAATTCAAAGCTAGCACTTATCTGATAGTTAAAGTAGAAAATCTAAAATTTTCAAACACCTATATGTCTTCAAATCCACCTATCTAACTTAGTTATATGGGATTGAGAAATCTTCAGCAATACCATATATTGCTTTCTCTTGCAGCATTTATCGATAAAGCTTGTTGGAGCTATTAGCACTCTTTATTTTAATTTATAATTACAAGCTTATCAAATTTAATCACATGATTGACTTTATTTTGTTTACTATTAGGCAGTGTTATATTTATATAGTTTTTGTCCAGAAGACTAGTAAAGTATCTAGACAATAAGTTTAATCTCGCATGTAACTACATTATAAAAAGTATTTATAATAGTTTATTAGACATCCTGATGTCATCAGAACATTTTGTATCCAATAATATACTAGAATGTGGTTAAAGTGATGAGTCTTTTTCTGAAAGATGGATAGAAAAGGCATATCTTTTTTTTTCATGTGTCGTAGCATCAGCCGGGAAGTGAACCCGCTAACCTGAGATAACTGCTTATAAGGCAGCTGTGCTGACCACTTGGCCACCAAGGCATATCTTTTTCCAATGATTTTGAAAAGGCATTTGATAGGATAGTTGGTTTTTTTTAAGAGAGGTTGATAAATGACGAGAATAGAAAGGCGATTATTAGGAAATTTGCAAGTGACCAAAGATTTTTTTCTTTCTACAGATTGGACTTGTTGGTAAGGAGATAGGGTTAATGAATGATGGGAAACATTTTTTTCCTGTTTTGTTTAATATATTATTTCAATTGCTGCATTCTTACATTCACTGCATCTTTTACAGTAATGATATTACAGAACCATTAAACATCACATGATCATATTTTATGCTACTATGTTCTTTGGCACTACTGTATGGAGACTTGCCTGTTTGATATTACAGAACCTGACAATATGCTTACAAAATGTCAAGAAGCATGAATAAAATGAAATGGACATGTCCTAATCTAAAGAAATGATTATTAGATAGATATAATAAAGAATAAATAGCGATCATTAGTCAGGAACTAATACTGCAGAGAAAGGAATACATCTAAGCCTAAAAAAGTGATTATTAGATAAATATAATAAATAATTAATAGTGATCATTGAACAGGAGCTAATACCGCAGGTTAGAGCCTTTAAATGCTTAGTTAATTGGTAATTTGATGATGTAATTACAATGTTATGGAAGTGATTAAACAGAACTTAATAAACAGGCAAAACTCTCCATACAGTAGTGCCACCCTGTGCCAACCAGAGTAATCAATGGATGCCAAAAGGCTTGGGCATAAAATTGCCATCTAATCTTTACTCATTCAATATTCTCAGACTAGCTTCTGGCCTTCGTCAGTGAGGAGCCTTGGATCTGAGAGCACTGCACCTAGATCTTAGGATCTAATGCAACCCTGCAGCAGCCACCTTTTATCTCTACTTTACTACAAAACTATGAGAATGATTGAAAACACAATAATATTGTCAATTTAAGCTCAATAGAGTTTTTGCCTGTTTAATAACAGTTATGTGTTAGCATAAGAGATAATGATCATGTGATGTTTAGTGGTTTAAAACTTAATAAAATTGTTATATAGGCAACTAAATTAGATGTAAGAATTAAAACGTTAAATGACTATAGCTTATTAAACAGGCAAAATACTTTCTCCATATTGTGCATGTCTTCGATAAATATCAGCACTAGACATACTCTTGGATTACAAAAAATAAATCACAATGCACACTTCTCTTCTTTCATGCAAATTACAAAAGCCATTGTTTTTCACTGATAAGACATTGCGGCCAAGAGAAAACGGAAATATATTTTACATAACAGAAAATGTATATTTCAAAATGTAATGTGCATAATAGATTCAAGACATGCTAATTATCAAGGAGTTAGAAAAAGATTTGAGTTAATGTAAAACAATAGAAATAATGAATACATTGTTAACAATTTATATCCTTAATTTTCAAAAATATTCCAATAAATTTAAAAATCATTTAAAAATATTAACAGAAGACGATTGAAAAAATTAGTAAAAAACATTAACTGGTTCTAAGGCTTGTTATGCAAATAACTAGTCAAAAACCAGAATTTTTCCAGAAAACCAATATAAGAATGCATGAAAAAATATGAAAATATTTAAAACCTTTCATTTTAAAGAATTGAATGTCTAGAATTCCATAAAATGTTAAAAAAAGAGGGAATATAACTAAAAAGTCTAAAAAATATAAACATTGGAAGGAAAATTATTTCATTGATAAGTTGAAGAAATGACATTATTATTATTAAAGTGAGATATGACATCATGAAATGTATGAAAGAATTCTACATTATGTAATAATAAACTCCAAAAAATAGTCCCTAAACTTATATCTGTGTTAATTTCTTTGTAAAAAAAATAAACTGATATGTATTATAGTTTCTCCACCATATGAAATTAATAATATAATGCTAATATATGTCAGGTATCTTCATCATTTTGTCAAATCTTTGTAATTTTATTTAAAAATAAATAAAATATTTATAATAACTCTAAACATTTTACTTCATTTCTAGAATACAGGATCATATATACCAATAATTTTAATCGCACATACTTAATTTTTACTGCTGATTAAATGTGTGACATTTAGGAATTAAATACTTCATGGATTAATCACATCTGAAAAGTTCCTAAGACCAATCACAAGCAGATTACAACGTAAACATTGAAGGTCAGATGAAAGAGGATATCTCCTTTTAGCAGACAAAATGGATTGGTATATGAATGGGTAAACATATTTGCAAGTTTATTTCAAATGGTTCTTTAGAATATACTTGCAATTTGTCCTAGTTCCATGAAGTGCAGTATTTAAAATCATATATAATGATACTATAGATGTTCCAATCTTAAATGAAAACCTCATGACTTATATTTTACAATTATTATGATATAGTTATTAAACAAGGCAAAACCCTCCATACAGTAGTGCCACCCTGTTCTAAACAAATTAATCAATGGATGTCAGAAGGCTTGTGCATAAAATCCCTATCTAGTGCCTACTCATCCAATATCCCCAGACTAGTTTCTGGCTTGTGTCCTTCGTCAGTGAAGAACCTTGGATCTGAGAGCACTGCATCTAGATCTTAGGATTTAATGCAACCCTCCAACAGCCACCTTTTATCTATACTTAACTACAAAACTATGAGAATGAAATTGAAAACACAATAATATTTTCAATCTAAGCTCAATAGCTTATATAGTCATATGGGTCTGAACTCAATTCAGCACCCATACATTTTGGTGTCTTTGGCTCTTTAACAACCATAGCCACCACTATTCTATTAGGCAGGATTGGTGTTAAACCACTAAATGTGCTAGTATAAGAGATGGTGATAATGTGATTACAATATAGTAATAATAATAATAAATTTAAAAATTTTGCTCACGTAAAAATTCATGCTAATGTTTTTACATTTTATTAAAACTTAGCAATACTTAGTTCAAATTAAAAAATTTTCTAACAGAAAACAATATATATATAGTTCAATATGTAATATAGGAAGCATATCAATAGCTCAAACAAGCTCTTACTTGATAAGTGCGGTAAGAGAAAAATTTCAAATAAGAATGACGTATTGTAAATTCTAATAAATTTCACTAGCATCATTCATTCAAGCACGTAAAAGTAATTTAAAGTGATTATTTAATATCTTCACACTTTCACTTTTAAACACTTAAGATTTGCACATACAAAAGCGTTTGGGTTCGAAAAGATAGATGGTCACTCTATTTTTTTCAAAGACTTTATCATGTGTTTGAAGTGTTAGTATTCAGTCATTTATAATTAAAATCTACAAAGCGCATGTGCAACAGTTTAATGCTGTTTAAATATTACAGTTTATAAACATCGCGCTATATAAAATAATTGATTTATTTAAAAACTTTATCTAAAACATTCCCATCCCCAGACCAATTGGTTTCGAGCTTTTGTCTCACCTCAGTGAGGAGCTAGAATATTCAGACACTAGATCTAAAATATCAACTCAAAACTCGGCATTTATTTAATGTAACATTTAAGTAGAAACTCTGAAATTTTCGGACATGAAAATGTCTTTAACTCCAGCTAACTTAAATAACCAAAAGCTTGAAACCAATTGGTTTGGGAATGTTCTAGATAGATTTTAAATATTTTTCTCTTACCGCAGTTATCAATTAAGAGCTTGTTTGAGCTATTGGTACGCTCCCTATATTACATATTTGTAAATACAAGCTCATAAAAGCAATGTCACACTATATATGACTTGCTTTATTGATTATAGTTCAATATATACAAAACTCAAAGTGTATCTGTGAACATAAGTTTTAAAAAAAATTACACCAAGTAATAAACTAATCTATACAGAATGCAATTTTTAAAAAGCAGTTTATATATGTACAAAAATGTGATTAAAATCATTTTGATCAAAAATTGTTTTTTTTTTTTTTTGTAATTATTCATTGTTGTTTTATCTTCCACTGTGAGTTATACATGTATATAATAATAATAAATAAAAGAATAATTAAAAAAATGGGTAAATATTAAAAAAAAATCTTTAATGAGAGACTATCAGTTACTTTTTCAGTTGAGGAACAATTAAAATAAGTACAATATAGATATATTTTAATTTCTTAATCTTGAGGGAAAAAATCATTATACACTTATATACAGAACACCATCTATATCCTCCATATAATGAATTTGCTAATAAAGAAAAATAGGTTATCGGTTATCCTAGCAAATTTTCTCATTTCAGATGACGCATAGAGCTATTTGCCAGAATAATTTAAATATTTCAGTGAATTATGATTCCATATTATTGGTGATTATTCATGTTTCAAGAGCTACATTTTCAAATGAGAAATTCTGAAGCACTATCTTATAACACATCAAATGCTCAAAACTTTCCATTCATTTCTCAAATAAATTTGAGTCACAAAGCTATTTATAGAGCTATAAAAATAGTCGTATGTATCAATAATTTCTTCAAAGCTGCATTTAGAATTGGAATGCAAACATTTAAAATCACAATATGAAGCTGTATTGATAATTAACAGCATATATATATATATATTATAAAGAATAAAAATAAGATAATATCCATGTAAATAGAGATAACCTTTGATGTTTCCAAATGATCAATTACCACTAACTGACAATCCCTGAAACTAAACAAGTTTTCTCATTAACCTACAACAGTTCTTTTGTTAAAAGTTTTTTGTTGAAGTAAAAAAAGATTCTCTTTTACTTCAAATCCAAATTCTTATGTGGATTTAAACCCAGAAATCTATTTTTTATAAATAAGAGAATGTAAGAGTAGCATCTTTCTTGATATTCTGCAAATATTATTTTAAACCTCCACAATCCATGGAAATATTTAATTCTATACATATTATAAAAGCTATACATACATATTCAACTCATAAAAATAAGTTCATAATCATTTATTATAATGGTAGAATATTTATAATTATATTGTGTTAAACAAAACTCGCAGCAAATTCTTAAATAATATCAGTAAAGTGAGCTTTTTATAAAATTAAACTATAGTTTATTTAGTCCAATTTATAACACGTTGCAATACTTAGTGTCAAGGGTAAAATTGGAAAATTATATTACATCTGTAGATAGAGTAAAAATTTTATTTATAAATAATGATTAACTTCAAATAAAATATACTTGTGAAGATTAATATTGACAAGTATTGCATAACCATAGTTTATTCATAAGCTTCCAAGTGTGATGTGATGTACTGTGACTTCTCCTTATACGGAGTCAGGAATCTCTCAGAAACCATGCCCAGAGGAACTTGTTGGTCTTCCTTTCCATTCCCATCCTAAGTTGCTCCATCCCATTTCCACAACATAATCTTTGTCAACTCCATGGCCTTTATATCTAAATCCCTCTTGCCTATTTCCAGACCCAGCATAAAAATCAATAAGCCACTTTCTTTGCAATTACTTTTGTTTATATTTATTCTTAAATTTCATTATTTGTATCCTTTCTGCTTTCAGACCTTTACATTCAACTAACAGATGCCTAATATTTTTATGGCTTCCTTACACAAATTAGACTAAATCACCCATATTTTTCCATTTATGTGTATATTCACTTGTTGCTAAAGCTACTGTTCAAGTCTTATACTGTAAACTACTTTCCATGCTATTATCATAAATTAACTCGTATCCAATATTTCCATTTCTATATATATTTAAACTTTTTTTATTCTCCATCTCTTCAATACCCTATTCTTTATTAATGCACTTATTCTTCTATCCCATTCCTTAACACTATAAAGCTCAACAATTCTCCTAACACAATCATCCCACCTTTTGTATAAATATATTAACATAAAGTCTTTGTCCAAATCTTCTGCATATCAAAATACCTTTCTCATCCATCTTGTTGCCTGTCCTTTATTCATAACCCAATTAAATAATTATTTTGGCTATTCTTTTATTATCCATAAACAGCAATCTACTGAACATTTCCATTTTGCATCTCTCATATAAAAACTTGACCATCGCACTTCTTGAATTGCCTCCTTTGCCATCCACACTGCTGCATCTAATGCATGTCTTCCTACTTCTCTTTGTATTTTTTCTAAGTAATCTAATACCCCTTTACTAACACGTAATGCATCATTACCATATGTTAACCCTGCTACTGCCATTGTTTTTCCATACAATTCTAGCTACATCATATTTATTATATGAGAACACTGTTAATTTTTTTATTAATCTCTTTCTTTTCTTTGCTTCATTTATCAATTTTTTTCTCCCATTCATCCAAGCAAATTTCTCTGATTACTTAAGACGATTCCCAAATAATTATTCACCACACTTAACTTTATATCCCTCAATAAAAAAATATTTGTCTTCTCTCTCCCCCCAGTATTAATCATCATTTCTTTTGATTTTTCTTCACTAAATTTAATTCCAATCTTTTTACCCACCTTTGTGCATGTCTTCAGCACAACTTCCATATCTTCCCTTCTTTCTACACACAAAAAATATTCACAAATAAAAGACCCAACAATGTATATACTTCCTTGTCACATATTAATGGTATTTCTATCCCTCTTCCTAATCTTTCTATTGCTCTGTTCATTTTTCTCAAATACAACAAAATAGGCCAATCTCAAGAACATTAGAAATTCTTGTTATTTATATATTTAATAACTGAAACACAGGCTTATTATATACCTATGTCTATATATGTAATATATAGGGAACATGAGAACAGATCCCAGACCCATCACTCCCCACTCCATCCAACAACACAGACACATTCAAGCACATATATGCTGAAAAGACAAACAATCACCAATATACGCATCTCATGCCAAACCAGCAATCATCAGCGGGCCCAGCATCTCCCATACATATATACCACAAGTGTAGCTTTCAACCTACTTTACCGCCATCTAGTGTAAACAGGAGTGAGTAAAATAAAAAATTAAATTAAAGTGATTATATTTTTACAGATTTGGAAAAACAAAAATTCATTTAAATAAGATTGTAAACTGAATAAATAATTGTTTTGCATATATTATTTAAAATATCTTTCAGAAATTAGAAGTGATTAAATAATTGGATTGTTGTGTACTTGGGCTCATGTGACCACTTGATGATGTTGTTGCTTGCAAAAATAATGAAATATAATGTTATTGGGCCAATAATTTTTTGCTTTCTGCTCTCCGACAATTTTTCAAAGTATTTTTAAATAATTTACGAACCAACATTATTTTCTAAGTTACATTTTTTAATTAAATTATACATTTCAGCGCATAATGCTGGCATGTGCAGGAAGGGGATTTGATGGTAATAGTATGTCAGGTAGGTTGTAAAATCATTACTTCGAATGCGCATTAAAACACTTAATAGCCAGTTGAATTCCATCCACCCTCACATCATACAATAGCGATCTGTGAAGTGTGCTCTATTTCCATAGTGATGCAAAGCACATCAGCGGGCCATAATATTTGTATGCAATGCCATTAGACCCACTAAGGCTAATATGAACAGAACTGTTCTATAGGTTTAAGTTGGACCGCGTAAATGGCATATTTCTGTGCTTTTGCAACTACCATATAATTGTTATATTTAAAATCCAAAAATGATCCAATAGTTAAAATCTTTTTTAATGTAAAAAAAAAAAAAGTACTGTTATCATAGAAACATTTGAGTGCTATAATTCTGGCAGTAGCAATTGAAAGTACGCTCAGCAAGTTTTAAAGATTAAAACACTAAACATCTCATGATCACCATTCTTTAAGCATCCATTGATTATTCTGGCTTGCACTGAGTGGCGCTACTGTATGGAAAGTTATAGCCTCTGTGTCAAGTTTTTAATACGGAATACTTTTCTTTTTCAAATGTTCAAACCATTGATATATATACATTGTAAAAGATTTGTAAAAAGAAAGATAGAAACATGACAATAACTATAAAACAAAAAGGATACTTAGATGATTATCCGTAACCATTCAAATTAATTTAAAGAATCAATATTAAAGAAAATAAAAAACCCAAATAATTTCCAAAATAATAAAATCATGAAAAATTAATATTTTTTGAAGGTATTAAACTTTATTTTCTTAATTTTACTATGTATATTATACAATTTACATAAAAAATAATAATAGATATTTTTTCTTTTCTTTGGTTTTTGGGAATTTCATTTCTGAAGTGATAATTTATCTAAGATTTAGATATCTGATTTTTTTTTTTTAAAAAAATATTTACACAAATTTATTTTAAATCAGAAGTATGAAAAAAAAAAGGAGACATACTTTAATTTTAAGTTTAATCCCGTAACTTATTGTGTCTTCAACAACATAAGGAATATAACAAATACATAAACAACTCTCTCCACCATTTAGTTGTTTCAATTTTACTCGTAAAAATAAAAAATAATAATAAAGAAAATGGTGGCATTGCTATTTTTTTTTTTTTACAGAAATATTAAAATACAAAATATCACATTAATTTAAAATACAGTAACTAGAAATAA
This sequence comes from Epiperipatus broadwayi, assembly GCA_028023455.1. Classification (NCBI taxonomy): domain Eukaryota; kingdom Metazoa; phylum Onychophora; class Udeonychophora; order Euonychophora; family Peripatidae; genus Epiperipatus; species Epiperipatus broadwayi. Next base: position 8,395,953 of record JAQFVV010000039.1, read on the forward strand.
AAAGATTAAAACATTTGACAATATATATTTTTTTAAAAAAAGTTGCAGCGCTATCCATAAATGTTTTTTTTTTTTTTAAATACACAGAAATTTCACAGAAATTCTCTTATAATTCATATAAACTATACACTTTTTACAATATTCATTAGTTCAGTCTATGAAACAGTTTTTAGAAATTCAAGATTTTATTTCTGTCGTACTCATTTTTTTCATTTTCTTTTTAATCGGACTATTGATTAGATCTTCTTTCGAAAACTCAACAAAGTCATGTGACCTTCGACGAGAATTGGATAAATCATGTTTAGAAATGTCTTTTAGTAACTGTTTAGAATGAAATTCGTCACATTTTTCTTTCACAGTTTCGTTATCTGAAAAACTTCCCCTAGGGGAACCCTTTTTAGATTTCTTATAGCTTTCTTCTTTGATAGGATACTTTTGCAGTTCTTCAAGATTCATTTTAGATAATTCAACTCTGACAGAGAGCTCTTTATTCAGTAAACATGATAATGAACTTTCTTTAGATGTTTTCTTTTTACAAATGGATGTGGAAGAAATGTCTTCGGCAGAGTCTTTATATGAAAAGTCTTTAGGTGAAAAGTCAAGTTTGGGAGAACTTTGTTTCCACTCATGTTTTTTAGAAGCCTTTTTATTTTTATGTGATGAATCAGTTTTGTCAATTAAATCCGAATATGAATGTTCTTTATTTTTAGGGCTGTTAGATGATTTTTTGATCTTGCCACTTTCACTATCTTTACCTGAATTATATTTGTCACTTGCAAGTGGTTTAACAGTTTCTTCCTTTTTGTGTCTATCCGAATATTCACTTTCTGATGACTGAGATTTTGAAAATACTTTCATAGATTTTCCATCTTTCTTAATTATAAGCGTTAACCCTCCAGCTGGAAAACTTTTCATTACGTTGCTCTCCATGGATGACTTCTTTTTATTATCATCAGCAGACTTAGGGGATGTTGTGTGATCCCGGGAGAGCTTAATTTTTGTAGGCTCACTGTCCCTTTTACTAACACTTAAACTGGTAGGAGGATTTACTTTGTGAGAATCTTTTACTCGATGGCTTTTATGAGAGTCTCCAGAGGTTTTAAGAGAATCACATGCTTTCTTTTTAGGAGTCGATTTTATTTCTTCATATTTGATTGATTTGGAGATACTACTTGAGGGAGGAGGAGATAAATCATTCTTACGGTCAGGTGTCAATTTGATTTTAGTTTTAATAGGATTTGTATCACCTTTAGTCAAATTATCTACCATCTCTGAAAATGATTTAGAGAAATCATGCATTTTCAAAGGACTAAAACTGCAAGGTTCTTCAACATTTCTGTCACTATGCTTCTGAGAATTTTTATTTGTTGTCAAGCTTTTATTAGTACTGGTTTTTCGTTTTTTACTCCCAATAATTGTTTCCTTTGCAAGAGGAATGGAGCTTAAGTTAGCTTCTTGTAATAATATATTTGACATAGGGGCTTTTTCACTGTCTAAAAATGAAAAATCGAAAGATGGTAATTTCAGTCTGGATTTTTTCTGACGTGGAGATTTACTCTGAGGCATTTTTCTGTCAAACGACACTGCTGGAACTTTATTTTCGACACATTTAGATTTGTTTTCTACTTCCCAGTTAAGTGCCTTTATGGGAAGAACCGATTTAATTTCAACAAGTTTATCCATTTGAGGAACTATTGTTGAGTTCATTTCGGCAGCCTTGGATTCTGTTTCTATTTCCCAGTTTTTCAATAATTTTGATTTTCTTAGAGGTTTTTCTTGTATTATTTTATGGTCAAGAACTGGCCGAATAGCTGCAATTTTTTCAGAAACTTGAAGTGTACTATCAATGACTGCTTCTTTTGCCAAGAAAACTTGTTTAGGAATAAACTTATGATCTAATAACTTATCAATTGTTTCTGTTTTTATCTTGGCTTCATCAAGCTTTGCTGCATTCTCAATTTCCCATTCTTTAAGTAATTTGGCTTTTTTACCGAGAGAAGATTTTGGTTTACATTCAGTAACCGGTTTAATTTCATTCAATTTCTGCTCATTCTCTACTTCCCATTCTTTAGATAATCTAACTTTGACTGGAACATTGTGGTCAATTACTTTAATTTCATTTGAGGTTATCTCGTTTTTTCTGTTGTCCAATTCATTTTTCTGATCATTTTCTTTACATGATTTATCTCGAATCAATGATGATTCATCTATTAATTTATTCATGTTTTCTGTTGTCTTTATTTTGCTATTGCTTCCTTCACTTTCAACTGACCAACTTTTTAAATATTTAACCTTTTTTGAAGTAGTCTTACTTATAAACTGTTTCTCACCACTTAATGTTTTACCTATTGTTTCATCTTGTTTGATTTCATTTTTAATTTCCCAATCATTTGCAATTGTTACTTTAATAGACTCAAATGGTTTAATATTTGTTAAAGAAGTTTTGGTTTCTTCTAACTTAAAATCATTTGTTTTCCATTCTTCGGGCATTGCTAAAAATTCAGGAGCAATAATTTTTAGTGGAATTTTATTTTGCGAAGTAGCAAAGTTTACAATTCCATTTTCTATACCCCAGTTTAAAGAATAATTTGCAGGGTTATCTGGAAAAGCACTATTTTCTAAAACAGGCATTTCATGAGAAATAACTAGTTTACTGTCTTTCGCAGGAGAATCAGTATCTTTTTCCCATGTTCTGAAAAATTTTGTTTTCTTCATAGGAGACTTAATTTCGGTTTCTTTTTTCTCAATTACTAGTACTGGTTTTTGATCTTTCCCCATTTTTTCATTTGTATTTTCTAAATCATCAATTTTTAATTGGGTTTCAGCTTCTGGTAGTACGATATTAAAAAACGATTTACTTTTATCCAATTTTGTTTCTTCAAATTTTGAATCATTATCAAATCTCCAGTCACTGTCTTTCAAAAGTGATGCTTTCCCAGCAATTGCCTTTTCACTTGGCTTAGATTCAAGTTTTTCCTTTTGTTCATCTGTTTTTCTGTCCTTTTTTAATGATTCTTCAATGTTTGCCTCTTTAACACTTTCAGATAACTTTAGTTTATTTTCTTCCAGTTTTGCTTCATTTTCAATCTCCCAGTTTTTGAAAAGTCTCGCTTTCTTTATTGATGACTTGATTTCGCTCAGTTTCATCACATTGCTTATGACGTTCTTAGAATTTACTTTACTATCTGTCATAATGTCCTTAGAAATGTTTGACAACTCTAACTGTTGAGTATTTTCAGAAGGTGGGGTTTTAGGAGTTGACGTTTTATTTCCAATCTTTGTTTCACATTCCAATTCTCCACTCTTGGGCAGCTTTAAAAAAGATGGACCACTTTCAGAATAGCTCAAATCATTTACAAGCTTCTGGTTTTCTTTTTTTGAATTATCTAAAGCTGTTTCTGGCTTATTCGTTTTAAATTCATTTTCTACTTTCCAGTCTTTATAAAATTTATCCTTTTTCGTAGAGAATATTTTATTTTCCACTGAATTTGATTTCATGACACTCACATCTAATTTTTGACTTAATTCTAAACTTTTTTCAATTTCTTGTTTTTTAAATGATTTACTACTTTTATTTGGAGATTTGGTAGCTGCCGGCTTTCCCTTGGTTTTAATTTTCGTTTTTGATTCTTCCAAAGTAAAGAAAATTTCCTGCACTATCTCAGGTGATTGCGATTTGGAAAGTACATCTGGTTTCAAAACTGATTTTGTTTCTCTTTCATAAAAATTTATTTCGGAATCCTTCTTTGCATTTCTATTTGATCCTCTTTTATTGGGAAGTGGTTTAGGTTGCACTACAACTGTATTAGAGTCATTTTTAGCAATCTCTTCAGTTTCCAATTTCTTCTCTCCTTTTCTGTTTTTATACTGCCTGGGCTTTCTAGGAGACTTTTTTCTCTGCGAAAGCTTATTTTCTTTTGGTTTAACATCCACGATGATTTCATCAATTTTTATTTTTTCTTCCATTTTCCAATCCTGAGCCAGAATAGACTTCTTTTTAGGCAAATAACTACTCTGAAGTAATTCATTTATATTAGGCATCGGCATTTCTTTTTGGTTGGTCTTTAAGTCTTCCCACTCCCTAGATAAAACTGGTGGTTTATTGCAGATTTCATTGGAGACAATTTTCATATCTGTAACACTGGAATTTATTTTGTTTTGCATTTCCCAATCTTTAGATAATCGTACTTTGACTGGTACTGCTTTACAATCGGAATGTTTAGAGCTATCATACAAAGTTCTATTTTCTAGTGGTTGATCTTTTTGGCAAATCTCCGTTCGTCTTAAGCCATCATCTAGCAAATTAATATTTAAAAAGGTTTCTTTTTTTCTTTTTTCATGATCTTGTGAATTGTTTTCCTTTTCAGTTTGTTGAGCTACCTCTGCAACCACTTCTTTATGACTCGCTCTTTTTTCATCCAAGAGATCCATTTTTTCATTCTGTTTAGATTCACATTCAAATTGCTGACTAAAAGTTGAATGATTTTCAAATGGATTTACGTCTTGATTTGTTTTTGAATCGATAGGCAAACCAAGCGGATGTTGTTCAAAAGACAAACGGTTTTTATCATTCAAATGACTCTGCTGAACAGTGATATTTTCATTATCATTTTTAAATTTAGTTTTTATATCCCAACTTTTAGATAATTTAGGAATTCTGTAATATGATTTTGGTTCGACAAGTTTATTATCAATTACTTCGGGTATTTTAGCGGTGTCAATCTTGGGTTTATTTACTTTTTCACAATCTTTAGCTATTTTTCCTCTTTTGGGAGAATATCTTCTTTGAAATTTTTCATTTGATTCTTTCATTTTTGTTGCATCAAGTTTCAAAATATTTCCTCCCTGGGGTACAATCACATTCTGAGTTGAAAGCGCATTTGAATTAAGAAATTGATTTCCATTTGTTGAATCTTTTTGTAAATTAGTGGTGTTATTTTTTGAAATATGGGAATCGATATCTTTCGATGGTAAAATTACATCGAGAACATTAGTACTACAACTGTATGGTAAAACAGTGGTCGAACTTAGAGATATCATAGATAGTTCATTCACTTTTACTTCCTGAACCTTTTCTTCAGATAGAGATTTGTTTTGTAAGCATTTAATTTCCATTGAAGATTCTTTCAAAACAGATTTCTGTAAATTTGATTCACTTTTGGCCTCCCAATCTTTAGATAATTTTACAATGACTGAAGCGAGGTTTCTTTCTGGTGGTTTGACTTCTTTTGAAATAGATTTTATATTTACATTAGCCTCTGTTATTTTCTCAGGAGAAAATTCAGCTTTATTTACATTGGGAAATTTGCTTTCGCATACTGGATTATCAATTGATATTGCACATTTCGACTCATTTAAATTCGCTTCATTTTTAACACTCCAATTCTCAGATGATTTCATAGGCAAGGAATTGTTGCTAACATTTTGTAACAGTGTGCCTGGAGAATTATTGAAATGAGTAATGTTCAAAAAGTTTTCATTGGTAATTACAGAAATAGAAGATTGGGGCTCAATTGATGATGTAATCACTTTTGAGTTAGTCAAATTTAACTCATCCACTGGTGCCTCAATATTTTTCGATAATTTTATTTCAATCAGATTGCTATCTGCAATATTTTCAGTAGATTTCAGTCGCTTATTTCTTTTGCGACCTGACTTCCTTCTATTATTAGTTTGATATTTATATTTATTTTGTGGTTGCTTTTTGACACATTTCTCTTGATCAGTTATTAGAGAAGGTATTTCTGAGAAATTGGTCTCAGTGACAACTTCGTTTGTCGTCTGGATGATTTCGACTGGAATTAATGGTAAATTTTGATTTTCAACGTTTATATTAACTTCTTCATTTAATGGTGTGTCTTTAATTGATAAAATTTCTGTTGGATTCGGCTTATTTTTCTCTAAATTATCTAAGCAAGCATTATCAGATTTAATTATTTTACTATCTTTATTTTTAAAAATTGATTCAAAATTTGGCAAATTTTCTATCTTTTTCAATTCCCATTTTTCACATAAACTCTTTTCCTTCTGATTGTTGTTAGATGGCTTTTCGTTCAGAGACTTATTTTTAGGTTCTAGATTGGTTTTTAATTCCAAATCTAAAGAATAATCTTTTGCATTATTTTCTTCAAAAGGATTATCAAATTTACTGATATGACCGGTGACTGAGTGATTTTTGGTCAGAGTAGTTTTTAGCATATCAGATTCAAATTCATTATATATCTGATTGGAATTTGATGTTTTGTTGTGTGATGACAAATTTATAGCATTTGATTCTCTCTTTTCAATTAACTGAGGATCGCAAACCACAATATTATTAGGATGTTCTGATACACCAGGATGAGAGTCCAAAATTTCTATGACCGTCAAATTTTTATTGATTGTAAAAGTCGCTCCATTAGAAGCTTTAAAGTGATCAGAGAAACTATCTTTGATCTCATTTTTAGAGATATCTAAAAATTTAGAATGTTTCTCACTGCTACGTAATGACTTTGTTAATACTTCAATGGGATTTGCCGGTGCATGAACAATTTTACTAGTGAGTCTAGGGGATTTGAGAGATGTTTCTTCATAAGATTTAACAGAAGTTTTAGGGCTGTCATTTCTAGGAAATGTTCTTCGGTTTGAACTTGGACTTCTAGATTGTCTATGAAGCTCACGAGCAACTGAGTATCTTTCTGAATTTCTCTCTAAACTTCTAAATGATTTGTGAGGACTGCTTAAAGATCTCTGTATACTTCGTCCTTTTCTTTCGGGACTTTGAGAATTATGAAGTCGTCTATTTGGGCTTTGATTATTCTTTCCAGAATTTCTTCGTGAAATAGAAGAATTTCTGCTAGAACTTTTTGTATATCTAGGTGGACTTCTTGCTGAAGACTTTGTATAACGTGATGGGCTTCTAGCAGGACTTTTTGCATGTCTAGACAGACTTCTGGTAGGACTTTTTTGATGTCTGTGAGGACTTCTTCCAGGATTTTTTACATTTCTGTAAGGACTTCTTTTAGTACTCCTAGAATGTCTTTGAGGACTTCTTGCTTTTTCATGTGAGTTTGCATTCTGATGAGAATTTAAAAATGTGGATGATTGATACGTATCTCTATGAGGGCTATGAGAATGCTGAGAATTAGTCCTGTGTGGACTTCTTGAACGATGATGATGATGACTTCGATTTGGGCTCTTAGAATTGCGAACAGAAAGTGATAGCTTTCTAGAAGGACTCTTTGAGTTACGGACAGAAATTGAGCGACTTCTAGAAGGACTCTTTGAGTTGCGAAGAGAAACTGACAGACTTCTAGAAGGACTCTTTGAACTACGGACAGAAACTGACTGACTTCTTGAAGGACTTCTAGTTCGAGTAGGACTATGATGGTTATATGTTTGGCTAGTGTTTGGAGCTTTACATGCACTCCGTGATTTCCTGGAAGGACTATTTTGTTTTGAAAATGAGGTTCTAGTTAATATTTTTGAATTTAAATTATCAGACAATTTATTTGTTTCTTGTGTACCGTTTTGTTCATATTGTCCTGAATTTGCAAAAGAATTATTAACTGAAGATGAGATTCGAGAATTACTTTCACTAATACAATGAAAATTTTTTCTAAATCGTGAATGTGAATTTGAGGGTTGAATTTTTGCTTCATGAAGAACTCTTTTTCGACGATTTTTTAATGCAGATTTAATTTTGCTTTTAATTTTTGCTTTTTCTTCCGCATTTTTGGATTTTCTATGAGAATGTAGTTTGTGTTTTGTTTTTTCTTTATTTGTAATGTCCGTAGGTTCGGGAGCAATTTCTCCATCTGACAAATTGTTTTGGGTTTCAGTATGGTTAAAATCTGCCTTTATTGTTTCTTTCACTTCGGTAGTTTTAACTTCCTCTATGCCTGATGTTTTAGCTTTTGTTTGTACATTTGTTTTTCTCCGAGTCTGCTTTTTATATAGGCTAAAATAAAAATAAATAAATATCATTAACAAAACATGTATTAAATTCTCTTTATATATAAATAACATATGGGAATATATATGCAATTTTTATCTCATTACTTAGACAAATGAAACACAGACAAATTTGCTATGAATGATGATAGATACACAAAATTATGCAAGAAAACATTTATTAGAATCAAATAATGTTTTTATTAATAATTTACCAAATATGATGTAATCTGAAAATTAAATGGTAAAATTTACATTTCTGCATGGTATTTTCCTTATAGTGACATGACTTTGATTCAGTTTGTATGTTATGTGGTTCAGGTCAAGAAATCTTTCCATGTGTTAAGGATTCCTGTACTAGACCCGATAAAACAAAATGAATCCTTATTCCTTCCAATAATCATTTAAGTCAAATTATAGCATCAAACCAATAAAATATCATATGACCTCAGCTTACATAATGTTGTTCAGTAGCAAATTATTTTTCTCTCATCGCAATTACGCCATCTACTGTAAATTTTAGTAATCAATAGATGCCAGAAAATAGAGCTTCAAATAAGTGTAAGCAAATTGGCTTATATTGAAACATTAATATGTTTTTTCATTTAATCTGGTAACTTGGTAGTAAAACAAAGAAATAAAAAAAATAGCTGCTTCTTTAGATGCAAAAGACCCAAGTGCAGTGTTCCCAGATCCAAAGCTTGTAATGGATGAAAGCCAAATCAAGTATAAATTTTGTTGACAAAAACAGACGAATATCTAATAACAATTTTAGCATCTGCAATTAATGTAGGCCTAAATTGACTGATCAATGAACAACAGATCCAGAACTCATTAGCAATCGTAAATGTTAGTTACGAGCTGATTTGCAGCATAATCACTTATTTGAACTATTGAAGAAATTCAATAAATTATTAGAAATTATATATATCATAGATGTATACTTAATATATGAAAAAAAAAACCAGATTATTGATTTGCTCAGACACTTCTTGAAGAGAGATCAACAATAATTGGGAATGGATCTTGCAACCATTCCCAAAAGGAGGATTTAATCCTTGTGTATAGATTTAAAGTGATTCCAGATCTCATGGGTCACCTGATTGCCAATGAGAATATGACCATCTTTATCACTTGCATATATGGATGACAAAACATTATATTTTGGGGACATAAATCATATTTAAATAAGCTGCGATAATCCAGTATACATTCAAGCGATAAAAATGATCATATTCTCATTGCCAATCAGGTGAACAATGTGATATGGAATCCCATCATGGAATGTTTTCTTGAACTACATCAATCAACTTATTGTATTGACAGGTTAATATATTACCAAAGGAATGTTGTTGAATATGTCTAAGACTTCTTCCATTAGACATTGTTCATCATTTGCAGAAATATAATTAAATGGTATAGATAATTTATCCCACCATGGAATGTTTTCTTGAACCACATCAACCAACTTTTGTATGGACTGCTTAACATATTACCAAAGGAATATGTCTGAGACTTCTTTCGTTAGATATTTTTCATCATTTATAGAAATATAATTAGATGAAATAGATAATTTGGTTAATAGTTCTTACTTTTGAAGTAAGAATTTTAATTGGCTTGCTCATAATTATTTCCTGCTGATAACTTAGGAAGTTACACTAATCAATGTTGAGACATTTGGTCAATCAATACAATCCAAATCTGAAAAGCCAAAGATCTCGACAATTTCAGTGTGAAAAAGCCAAGATGATGGATAATGATAAAGCTTCGTTAAAATACTTCTAGCAAGTATTATTATTCAAAGAAGCTGAACTATAATAAGTTTACAAAATATATATATATTGTAACGGGCACATGACGATCGAAGGCTAAACTTCCCTTTTATGTGTACATAATGGGGAATTCTATAATTCAAAATCATCCACTTTCCGTTACCGCAAGCAGAGAGAAATACGATTATAGATGAGTCTATCTCCGTATTTGACCGAACCTGTATGCTATACGGATATAACCCCAGGTTATGTTTCCCGATCAACTTTCTCCCGACTGCTGTAAGATTTGACAGAGTTACAGCGCTTGGATGATTTATAAATTTAACGGAATCAAACACTGCACCACCAAATTTCACGTGTTAATTCAATAATCAAAAAATGAATAATAGTTTTCCCACCCTAAGACTAGACTATCCCTTTTTGAACGTGGTGAAGAACGAGACAAAGACAGATTTAAATAGAAAAAAAAATATATTTAATAGAATAAATCAATCATAAAAAAAAAAATCTATAAAACACATTTACATTAAATAAAACAGATTATGATCTATAGTGCTACAAGGAAAAGAACACATAAAACTCTTATAAATGCTGGTACATTTATAAATCGTCACTCTGGGTATTTATCAAAAAATTTCAAGAATGTCTTTATCATTCACAAAAACGCATGTGGCCATTGTCTAAGTCAACAATATGCACATTGAAATAGGTTTTAGTCTCTGAATTTATCCGATTTCCTGCCGACCGCCACGTGGATTTCTCCACTTCTTTAGGAGGGACGGTCGCTCGTAGGTTAGATTTGGTTGTGTATAGCTTTTCAGTGTTAAGGCATCATGGATGAGGCATCAAGGACAAGGCATCGAGGACAAGGCAACTAAATGAATCCATCGGCAGGCACTACGACGGCGATTATTACATATTGAAGAACCATTACTACAGTAAGTCCGGCTCGACTAGCGATCACGATGGCCTTAGCCAGCCATTCTAGATGAAGCACCGATGTTAAAAGTCATATTTGTTAACTATATCGGTTGATTATCGGAGCTGTGTTTTACCACCCTCTCAATACGAAGTCTCTAGCTCTAATCTCTCTTGAAAACTTTTTTTTTTAATTAAAAAAATTCCACCAGCCTTTGTCCTTCCGATCCTTTGTTTCACTTTTATTCACACCTTCTTTCTTACTATGCCTTCGGCCATATCTAAATTGGTTTTACCCACTGTCGTAGCACTATGTACCTTTATTTATTTCAATATTCTTGATTTTAATTAAACAGATTTTAATAGATGTTTTTCTTTTTTTTTTTTTTAAATTTGGACAAGCATTTATTATTTCTGTCTATATCCTGCTTCAAATACACTCCATACACGCATTTCGTTTATCGTCAAATGTGTACTTTAAAACCCAGATCCTTATCTTTTGATCATGTCTAACTTTCTCTGTTTTGCGCGCTATTTAAGGTTTTTTATTTTTTTTAAACTTTACTTTCTTTCAAAATCGGATTTTAACTTGCATTTTATTTATATTTCTTTATCGCTTTATTTTTTAACATACATTTCCAATATCTCTAATTTTATATTTTAAATTCACCAAAACCCGAACTTTGGAGGGTAAAAGATAAGAATCTTTTGATTCTAATTCCCTCTCTTTTTTTAATTAGTTGAAACATTTCTTTGTTCTGTAAATTTTTTCCAAGCTCGCTTTTTTCTTTTTTTCTTCTAAACATAATATTTAATATTCTTTGAATGTTTAATATTTATATGTGTGACCGCAGTATGTGCGATCATCACAATATATATTATTTGCCTCATCATCATCATCCTCTCCTTATATATGTTGTTATGAAACTGCTCTATAGAAAACAACTTAAGCAGATAGGAATTAACTACCCATGTTATAAGTATTTCTAGCGGTTGCTATTCATGTACATATATAACTAAACAAATTTTTTTCATTAACATACTTATGTAAGTAAGTGCAACAATTGAAAAGTTTGTTGCTTAAAAGGTAAAATGACATTAGAGTAGTAGAAATGAGAGAGGCAATTCCAGGAACCTTGAGTCTCCGAGTCCATTACTCTATTCAACATATATATACAAAAAAGGCAACCTGTTCTTCTCGCATATCAAGTTTCCTACTTACTTTAACATATATGTTTTTTTTTTTAAATGATTGTTTGATTTTTCTGCTCTGGTTTATTTTCCGATATCTAAAACAAATATCTTTGTCCAAAAATATTTATCCTAAATAATTATTTAATTAGTACAAAGATTAAAACAGACAAAACTTTCTATACGTATTGTCGAGATCTTTGGCTTTTCAGATTTGGATTGTATCGATTGACCAAATGTCTCAACATTGATAACTTCCTGAGTTATCGGCAGAAAAAAATTATAAGCGAGCCTTAAAATTCTTATACTTCAATGGTGATCGTGTGATGTTTTTTGGCTTAGTACAAAGAGTGAATAAATAACACGAATCCACTTTAAGTTCTATTTTGGAGCCACCTATGCAAAGGATTAGTATTCAATAAGCAATAGACAGAAGTGTCAACCAGATCTGATGATTAATTGTAAGCTACCAGGCTTTGTTGGCGAGAGAGACTAAGGTAGAATTATGTAGTACAGACTCTGCTGTGAAGACAGATAATAAGCTAGGAGCATCATGTTATGACGTTTGGTATTACATAAAATACAAATAAATTACTATTTTACAATAATCAATAAAAATAATAAACCAACCTTTCTCTTAACGTTGCAATTTCTTTATCTTTACGCTGTAATTCATTACGGGCAGTAGTGAACAATGCTGAAATATTCTTTTTTAGAGCGAGAAGTTGGCTCTGGCATGTGGAATGCTGCTGCTGTAATAACCGACAATCTTTCTGAAGTTCTTGATTGTGCTGTAATACTGTTTCATATTTTTTTTGTAGCTAAATTAAAATAATAATGTTACATTTATTTATGCATACAAAAAACAAAGTTAAAAGAAAAAAACTAAATTAGATCAATTGAAGAGGTGGGAAAAACATACAGTATATAATAACCCAAAGTGATAATAATTGCTACAAAAATAAAATAAAAACATATAATAAATTGATTACAGGAGTATAAAAGCGAATCATAAAAATATCCTCAAAAGAATCTAGGTGAAAATAAATGAACCATCAAAAGTGACGTTACACATAGAAAATTTTTACTCTTATATAGGAATTTTAGACATATACAAGTTCCGTAATTCTAAAAATTTTAACAAGCCCATAAATGAAATATGGCTTACCAATAACGTAATGGTGATGATATAAACCTATTCCTGGTACATTCAAGTCCGAAAACATTATGATAATTCACAAACCACATTCCTAAAGAATCATTTAAATATACTTGCAAATAGTGTCCACTTTTTTATATCAATGCTAATGGGCTTTATTCGTAAGTTCGCCTTTCTTTGGGAATCTGGTTTGTGAATTATCACAGTAATATTTTCAGACTTGGATGTTTTATAAATAAATTTACATTGTGCATTAATAAAATAAAAGATCTAGGTAAATATAAAAAGTATTATAAGAATGATCTATATATTCAAAAATAGAGTATGTGCAATTTATTTTGAAAACATTAAAACTAGACATAGCCAAAAGGAGGAATCAAAATCAGTTTTTCTTTAACAAGCATGATTTTTATGATTAAATAAATAATTGTATGGTTAGTTGCTCCAGATGTCATGTGATGTGTTTGAACATCAAATAAAAGCAGCGAATAACAGTTCCATTAAATTCACTAAATTGAGTTTTTTGTTTTACTATAATGAATTAAGAATAAATTCGGTATTTCAACTTTTTGGATCTGCCATTAGTTTAGATTATATAGGTTTTAAAACTCTTTTACCTAATTTAGGAATTCTGTTTGTTTATTTAGGATAAATTTTGCAATTGAATTTTAGTATACTTCTATCAAATGGATTTCCTTCAAATTTTGTACGTATGTCAGAAATTGATGACAATGCAATATGACCATAAATACTTCAGGATGATCGGTCCCCTTGTTTTTTTAATGTATCAATGTTGGTGGACCAAATTTCAAACATGTTGACATCTGTTCAGTAAGTTTTCAATAATACACCTGAGAAGGCAGTATATTTTTTAAACACTTATTTAGAAAACAAGGTTACACTAAAAAATGTTAACGATCAATTAAAATAGAAATAAAAACAAATCATATTTTCAATTGATTACAAAAATTGCTATTTTTAAAATGGATGAAATTTTTATTTTATTTTAATGTAAAAGTTTCTTTTTTAAAAAATTCTTCTTTCGTAAAAATATATTGGAATCTATTTTTAATGTGCATGAATTTCCTTTAAAATGTTGCACAGATTGCAGCATTGTTTAGTTTTTCATTTTAAATAGGAATAGTTACGAAAAAATAGCCGCCTATTAAAAAATTGAAAATAATATAATTAAACATACAATAAATGCTTTTATTTACTGTGTGAATACTAACAAGTTAAAAATAATATCCATAAAAAATATTTTATAATAAATGCCTTTATTTTCTGTGCATTAAAAAGCTGAAAAATATTTCCTTCAATCATGATTACAATTTTTATATTCAACTTGAAGTAAAAGTGTGGGATGTTCAGAAATTAATTAATTCATTAACTTGTTCTAAAAATTAGTCATTGAATTAATTAATTTCTGAATACCCTATGTTTTTACTTCAAGTTAAATACAAAAAACCCCAATTATAGTTGAAGAAAATAGTTATTTGTTGGGTTTTTAGTGCAAAATAAGTAAAAGCACTTATAAAATATTTTATATATTTATTATTGTGTAATTTTGTAGACCAACAGGTGGATTAATTATATATATATTTTACTTATACTTTTGGCTTAAAAATATCATTTTTCTTTTAAAGATTAATATTAATTAAAACTACAAGATTTGAAAACACAATAACAGGTAAATCAATTAAGCATTACAAACACTTGGGGTGTGTGTGTGAAAACATTGGGATCAAAACGACGCCTGAACTGTAATAAAAATGCACTTTGCCTTTGGACTGTCATGGAAAGATAGACAGCAGTAGTGATGAAGTAAAAAAAAAGAAAGAATACTTAGAATATAAATTTTCATTTACGCTACATGATAGTAATGAATAAATTCAATGAGTTTAAGTTATAATGCATTCCAATTAATAGCAGCAAATTGATGTGATATATTGTGGCTTCTCCTTAAACGAAGTCAAGAATATCTCAGCAATTATGCCCAGATAAACCTGTTAACCACTTTATTTTCTATTCCCCATTCTAAATTTTCCCATATTCTGCTCCATCCCATTTCCACAACATAATCTTTGTCAACTCTATAACCTTTATATCTAAATCCCCTTTATCTTTTCCCAAACCCAGCATAAAAACCAATAATTCACTTTCTGTATAATCACTTTTTTCATATTTATTCTTCCATAACTTCATTATATGTACCCTTTCTGTTTTCAAGCATTTACATTCAATTAGCAAATGCCTCATATTTTCTATTCCTTCCTTACATAATTTACAAAATAAATCACCCATTTTTTTCCATTTACATGTATATTCTAGTGTAAGCTTTAGTAATCAATAGATACGAGATGGTAGAGCTTAACAAATTCCTATCAACAGTACTGGGTAGAAATTTATTAAGCATTTCCATATGACATCTACTGATTACTAAAGCGTACTCTAGATGGCACAATAATGGTAAGAGAATTATAAGCTGAAATCATGTGATGTCTTATTGGTTTTATTCCAATACACAAAAGAATTACAATTGTGTATAGCAGAAATGCTGCTATTTTAGTTCTTTAGTTGATTAAGGCAATATCAACAAAGATTTTTCATAAATAATCAATGCTTTGGAATATTAAAAAAAACATAGCATGAAAACAAAATTGAAAATTAGTACTGACAACAGAAATAGGTTAAATTTAGGGCAGGAGTCAGGAACATTTTTGAAATAGAGAGCCATTTTAAACAAAAAAAAAACAAACAGAATAATTAAACTTAGTGTGCTGTAACTTGAAATCAATTCCATTCATTATTTATAAATTTAATAACATTATATACAAACTATTAAGCTTGCATATAATTTTTTTTTTTGGGGGGGGGGGGGTGAAACAAAATAATATATATTAAATTTTTGATAAAATTTATATAATTTTTATCCAAAATAAGAGAGTCACCCTTAATCTCTGATTTAAGGTATGTTGTATTTTGATTTTATAATTACGTATTAACATTTATAAATTTGCTAAAGATATGTTAAGACTTAAAAATAGGCTCATAACTACGAAGCAAGAGCAAAAATTACCACATTAGTATTAAGGATTGATGTTCTTTTGGAGAAGTTTGAATTATTGTAAGATATAGATAATCTTACAATATTTTATTGAATAATATTGTCACTTTTTTCTTTATTATCTTTATATCTTATCAAACATCGGTAATATAATTATTTTAATAATTCATCTACTGTTAAAACAAATACATGTTTTGTCCAAGCCAAGTGGAATATAAAATTAAGACAAACAAACACAAGTTGATTTAAATAAACATTTATCCAATTAATAAAATACATATATAAATACAAGAAATGATGTACAATCTATATAGAAACTTACGATGATGTTACAAATTAAATATTAACATCAAAATACTTACATTTAATTTCCAATAAAACTGATGAGGTCTTAATTTACCCTAGATCAGTTTTTAAACCCTTGGAGATGGATCTCTCCCATCCCTGCATTAACTTGCCATGAGTACAGTAAAAAAATCCCCAAACAGTTCTTAGCAAGTCAGAAGCAGAAGAGCAATGTATTAAAAGAGCGGGAATCCCCGATATGCTCTTCTATTTATCACTTAACAATGTTATTTATTTATTCTAGTAAATTCATCATATGGAGGCATAAAGAAACGTCAATTCAATTATAGTTCAATATGTATTATTAAGTTGTTAATATATAATGGATTGATTTATGTCTCATTTCATCAGTAAGATATATATATACATTACCACTAATTACATCATAATACATCCATGAAAATATCTAATTCAATATATACAAATCTTTGAGGAAAGTGAATTATTATTTACAGACTGCCAAGGAAAGATGTGTCTTCTAAATCCTTATGCCAATAAAAAAATAGCTCTGTGGGTTTAACTCCCTATAAAAATTTGGCTTAGAAGTGAAAGAGAACCTCTTTTTAATTTTAAATAAACTCAGAACAAAAGAGCTATTATAAATTACTAGAGAAACTTGTTTAGGCTCAGGACTATCAATTAGTAATTGATGGTAACCCAGCAACATCTAAGGTAAAATTATCTCTGGTTGTTCGCATGGATATAATCCCTTAATTACCATTATTTACATCATAATATATCCACAAAAATATCTAATTTAACATTACAAAGACAATATTTAAAATTACAATTCTTATATTACTGAGCTATAAGTGAAGTCTATATATTGGAAAATTCAATGAAAATTCAAGTTAGAGAAAATATATGATTTGGTAATTACATCACCCAGCAATTGCGATATACTGAATTTAATATAATAAAATTATACATATGTTAGTTTAAATAGAGGAATTTAGATTTTTCCAAAGATATATTATATCCTGTATACTCTAGTGCAGCGGTCCCCAACCTTTTTGCACTTAAGAGCACATTCTTTAATACTAGCCAGGTGGTGGGCACCACTTATTTTTTCAATGTAAATTTATAGTTGGATATTGTTAATAATACACGTAATGTACAAAAAAATATTTATTTCAAAAATAAAATTTTAACATTTGATTACAATGTAATACAATAATTTATGAGAAATTTTAAAAATTAAATTTATTTGCATCAGATAAATATTTTTTATCGTGTTCGGATAGCGGCGGGCACACATAAAATGGTCTGCGGGCACCATGATGCCCGCGGGCATAGGATTGGGGATCCCTGCTCTAGTGACATTCATTCAGAGAACACCAAATTACACTAGCATCTGGTAACCATCAATAACTCAAACTTACAATAGATGGCACTAGAGTATAAAAGGAAAAATGCTCTTGTTAATATAAAAGTTCTGGAAATCAAGTTTATATTATATCTAGAAATCAAAAAGCCTCATATATGACAGCACAAAAATAGATTACCACACCATCACATCCTTAAAAAAAAGTATCAAAACAAAACAATTCACTACTCTCAATCTTTTTAATATTCACCCTTTGGTCAACTAGATGTCACAAAGTATTTACCCATCAAGCTACAGGCGAAGAACAATACTTCTTCAGCAAGATAATAATGATCAAAAAAAAAGACAAAACCCTAGCGTCAACAAACAAATACAAAGACACATGGAGCCTTCTCAAAATACAGGATGTCAAAACAAATTAACCGGAGAAAGACAAACAAATTAAATGATAACAGATCCAACAGCCTCGCACACATAGAAATACAGATGACAAAAAGAAGCATCATACCCCAGCAGAGGAACTGCTTAAAAACTCAAACTACTCCAGATAACTTAAACTCTTACACATCACTTATGAAGCTTAATCTTTGATTAACATCATGCCTTCGTAATTCATAGTTCATCTATCTAATAAAATACTTCCGACTCTCCTATTACTCAACTGTAACCTTTTATAGCCTTTGTTTTATACATATGACATCAATATGTAATGTGTATATATCTAATTATATATGATGCTTAAAATTTATTCTGACTATATCTTTTGTAACTTGCTGATATAACATTGTATTCTCGATCAATAAAGTTTACTTTAAAACAAGTAACACACATTGTATTTATAAGTGATGCTTTATGCATGAAAAATATTCTATAACATATATATATATAGAGAGAGAGTATAATCATCAACTATGTATTTTGGTTTTAAAAGAAATCAAGCTCTTTTGGCTAACTATAACCAAGAGGTCATTTATGAATTAGGAATTAAAGGGGATAATCGTATACAAAATATTCTGCCATATAATTTCTAAATTTCTATTAAGATAAAGTCCGAGATATTTAGAATACAGACTTTATAACTAATAGTTTTTCCAAATAAAAAGCGTAAATTTCCAGATGCATTTTATGTTAAAAATATTTTTCAAAATCCACAGTACAACGATTTAGCTAAACCCAATGTTAAAAATAGAAAACTCAAAACAATTTTAAAAAACGATCACGTAAACCATGGTTGTAACAGTATACAATACTTCATTTCTACTAAAATAACAGTATTTAGATAATCGTTAACTTATAAATTTGATAACGATATTATGGAAATAATTAAAACAACATTAATATTATTATAAACTAAATAGAAAAAAAACATTATCATATGAACAAAAAGTTATACATTGGAATGATGCACGTGTTCGTTGAAGATATGTAGTTTTAAAATTGGAATGCTAGAATAAAATGTCCTACAAGAGTACAAAGCCAATGCAAACACTCGCTACAGCGATTAAGTTGTTGTCACTTAATTATAGAACTCTATTGTCTAATTATTCTATTTACTCTCAGAGTTAACATAGATACATATTTATCCTATTCCAGAGGCATTTTAATTTTATCATGGTATCCACTAAGCAGTTTGATATTAATGCAATCCAAACTCATTCTATGGTATAGAACTTGTATTTTAAGCTAAAAGAATAAACATTATATTGCCATTGATTGACAGCTTATTTAGAGTGTTTAATATAATTACGAAGCTTTAAATATCCAACAATCAGGCTCACCCAAACACAATTTAAATGCTTATAAATTAAAAGGTATATAGAAGGATATAGCACTATTTTTAGATATTTGCAAAATAAGATTCCAGAATGGTTTGGGTAGATTAGTGCCGAATGCAAAAAATGAAGATCAATCAAGTAAATTCACCTATCTTTAGTATCAATATAATCAGCATTGCATGGTCCAAAGCTCCTACCTAGCGTTAAGAATTGACTTCATAATTTCTCTTCCAAAAATATCCATAGTGCACCTCTGCATTACCTATTTCGATTTATTCCATTCCAGAATGGTTTATTGTAAGCTTGAGTGCAAGTAGTGCCCAAAAAACTCCTCATTGATGAAGGTCACGATCCACAAATTAATTGGGATCTGTAAATTATAGCATTACCACCGGGTGCCTACTGATCATTCAAGTGTAAAATAGATAGTTCCCAGAGTAGAATAAAAGAACTGAATTACTGCTCACATGGAATATAAGCACGGAAAATCATGTGATATTTTGTTTGATATAATTTCAAGAAAGTATAGTAGGTAATTTTTTCTAATCAATTTAAAACTTCTCAGCTTCTAATCACTGATAAAGTGAGAATATTGCCATTTAATTCACATCGATCACAAATCAAAGATGTCTGTTAAAGATTGACAGCAGAACTCATTGGACAAATAGCAAAATAACTTACTGGACCTTCCTTTGGGATGATTATCATTTAGATTATAATTGTTATTTGTGGTTATCTTTAATTATCAACGAGAAAAATGCAAGTGATCCTCTTAAGCTAAACGGAATGGTATTCTGTCAGCGTAAATAAACTTTTGTACATTTATTAAAATGTTGTTAGAATGTACACAAAATAACAATATAACAAGAAAGATCATTTATAATTTGCCAAATATTGACTTCTTTATGAATTAGGTAATTAACAACATAATTACTTTAAGATAAACAACTTAATTCAAATTTGAATACAAGGTCCTTTACCAAACAGGAGTAATATATTGCGGAAAGAATAACAATCCCTGCCTTTAATTTTGTTAAAGTTTGCATTCAGATTGTCCTACGTGAAACTGAAATTATACAAATGTTACGTGCTTTATATATTCTTGAAGATGCAAACACATAAAATATACACACGTACGCATGTTAAGTTCTTGACCAGGTTATTAGGCAACACTAGTCTGAGAATCTTTAACAATAAATTTAGCTTCCCACATAGGTAATGTTGTTGAGAGTATTAAACGATATATTTATAAGAGATTAAGCATGCTGATATTTGACCAAGTAGTTATCCGGATTTGGTAAAGACAGATATTACTAGAAAAGCAATTGGAGCAATGAAAACTATAAAAAAGTGGGAGGAAAGTTGATATTTGTTTCAATAGTCCGAAAAAGATATTTGAAACGATAATTGTATTATTTTGGTAGATATTTTGTAGAAACGTAGATAATAGGAGAAGAAATATGTAGATAATATAAAGATTTCTGTAAAATTTTATTAAAAAGATACGTACAAGGAGAGGTGTATGATGAAGATAATTTCCTTCTCTTTTTTTGTTTGATATTTCTTTTAGACAAATTACTAAATCAAGAGTTTAAATGTAGAGGGACTTAGGGATAAAAAGAAAAACGTGACGGGTATGGCAAAGAATAAGTGAAACAAAATGTTTAAAAAGTTAACAATATTTGTAGAAAGTTTGGAATAAAAATGAATACTTCTAAGACAAAAGAAGTAATTATGAATGGAGATGATAAAACATTGGTTAGGAAAAGAATGTATGTATATACTTCAACAAAACAATTAATTTTTAATTTATTGGTTAGGAAGTAATAGAGTACATTAGAACTTTAAATATTTAGTAATTCGGCATAAGGAATGTTTTAAATGTTACCATCTTGATTTTAGTACCTCCGGGTGCCTTTGGGCTGACAGCATGTGTATATATAATTATTAAAAGTAAATAATAGATTAAAAGTTAACAATTAAAAACATTTGATCAAATTATTATACATAATGAATTCTTGAGCAGAATGGTTTCATTAAAAAAAAAAATTTGATTCCATAACTGTATTCTACTTGAATCCGAGATTTACATGCTTATTAGAAAATAATAAAAGAATACGAAAAGCTGAAGAAATGTATGTTAAAACTAAGAAGAAATGGAAATACATTAGTGAGAAACAAATAATGGTAGTATCATTAAGAAAATTAAGAGAATGACATGAAACTGAGCTCAGCATTTGTAAACATGTTAATGGACAAGTGGAGATCTAAACTGAATTTTAAGACTTAAACGAAAAGTACATGTCAGGTTTTCTAAAGTGATGAGAATAAAAGAAGTTATAGATCAAAAACGCGAAAACATGCAACTATTTAAATGGAAATATTTAAATGTATGAATAATTATAAATCTTTAATACTACCTCTTCATAAGGCAGACTTCGTTGAGCTTCCGATGTAAAAAGATCTGTGTATAAATCTTCACCAATATTACTTTCATCATCTTGAGGAGATTGGCAATCAAGAAATGCATCCCATATATCTAAAAATAAAAAAAAAAACATCAAATGAAAAGATTATGAATTACACAAGATTAGACAAATTTACCTGCTACACATACTTTGCTGGCCGCCTATTTTTTCTTTTAACAATTATTTATATGTATTTGAATTTTAAATGAATATTCTTATTTAAAGCATATATATTTATATAAACAAATGTTTGTCGACTTATTTATGAAAAAAAAAAAATAAATAAATCTTACGGCTAAAAAAAATTGTAATAGATGAACAATTGAAGTCTTAAACCAGATTCCAAAAGGTTGTAAAAGATTTAGAAATCAACCACATTTGAGATGGGCAGATGAAATAAGAACATTTGTTGGTCTTATATAGAAAAGGCTATAGATCAAGGAATCTGAATTAAATTAGAAAAACCTCATCATGCAATTGACCAATAATAGTTAAAAATAATAATGATAGTGAAGATATATATATATGTTATTTACACACACTCATACATATATATATATATATATCTCAAAACAAATCTGGAATTAACCTTATAAAATTAATATACCTACAGTTATACATTAGATAAAGTGCTGGGCTTGTCCTGGTATTTTTAATCTAATGCTTGAATATCCTAGCACCTCACTGAGGGGGCCAGTAGCAGAAACCGGTCTGGGGTTGGGGATAGTCTCAAAGCTTATTAAGAGCTTATTTTGCAAGCTCTATATATAACATATAATATACCTATTGAGTATATAAATGTTATCTATAACCAATTTACAGAATGTTTGCCAACTCCAGTAGCATATACATAAAATATATGCTATTAGAGACGGAGAACATGTTGTAATCTGTCTATAGGCAATATTTATTTATATATTTAATGCTAGTATATTACATTTTATAAAATGATCTCTAGTTTTGATTCACTACATACTTACATATACAATGTTTACATGTGAATATAATTTTGGATTCTTTCACATATACATATGTCTGCTGTTAAATTGGCAATATAAGGAATGATTTGCATCTCTTCAACATTGTAGAAGAGCTAGTGAGATTTAACCAATACATCAGTATAATACTAATATTAACAAAACGGAAATATATACATGAATGAATACTAAATATACGCTCAGATCTTTTACCAGAGAAAAATCTTCACCGTAATATATTACTTATATATTGAAATGAATGCTTTCATGAGCAAAAGATGTTTTATAAATTATGTTTCTGGGAGCAACTGTGTTTAGTAAAGTAAAATAAACTCAAATGTAAGCCAAACTGTTCACCAACTACATGATACAATTATTAGCTCTGCAATGGCTTTGTGATTAATATTTTATCCCATTGAAGGCAATTGTTATCTTATCAAAACATTGGTATTTTACTTTAATTTTATTTTACTATACATGGTTGCTCTTGTAAATATGATTAGTTATCAGTTTCATAAATCTAGTCAGAATAAAGTTTTCTGTCAGGAATATAAGACAGGAAATAGTTTATAATAATGGGAATTTCTAGTTTCTCTCCCCATTCAAAAAAAAAAAAACTGTACTCAATTACAAAGCTTAATAGTAAGAACACAGAAGATTAACGATTGGTATTTTCAACTGCTTTAGAGATATACGCTTATAAATACACAATAACATATGCATCTGTGGCATAATTAGTAGTCACCTTACTTCAGATACACACTTCATCTAAAACAAAATTCCATGAAAAGTTTTGATAATAGGGGAAATAAGCCTAGCTGAATTGGTGCTAATTATACAAATTTCTTGCATACTGATTCTATTTTTTAACTGAAACTATATTCTTTTACAAATATATACAACTAGTTCAAATATACGAACATGTGTCCATATTTATTAGCTAGGAATTTCCATCATGAACGTTAACTGCTTCCCCCCCCCCCCTTACAACTGCATATCAAACTACAACTTTTCTAAAATACTATTATTTCAAGCTTATCTAGACACTGATACATTTCAATTCCAATTCTTTTATCAGAAATATTAGTTTCGGTTTGTATTTATTTATTTATTTCAATTCTATTCATTATCGTTACAGTGAATATATAAAGATATAACGTTCAATTCTATCCATATCGCTTTTCAATTCATTTTGTTTTTATTCTACAAACCAATTACATATATATGTATATCTAATAAATAATTTAGCAATTTATATAAATGTAATCTTGTGAACAGAAATTACATTTCACAGATGCGCTACTAAATTGATATTAAATTTACATGCATTTATGTCTAACTACAATCGTTAAAAATGAAGCTTCGGATTGTTTAATAGTGATTTCAGAATAATAAATTAAATTTAAATCAGACTATTTTACAGATTTCACGCTCAGCATAATAATACCGTATGTTTAAAAACTATAAGAGCTAAATGAATAGGTGATACCATCCTATTCCTTTTGTTTTTTGACTGGTGATTATTAGTTTATATGTAGCTCAAGGAGAGAGGTGGGTTGCAGAGAAGTCCATTTCAATTTCACATATGTACTTATATATAAACTAAATGACAATTTATTACAAATAACGATACTTGTCCAATATTAATAAATTACCACCAATTGATTTCCTTAAAAAACACACACCCACACCCCTCTAAAACACATGAATTTATTTGTTAAACACAATTCCAAATATCTCTTTAAATTTAAAAAAAAAAAAAGCTCCCGTTAAATTATATAATTACATTCTGATCTGAAGCTACTTTGAGAACATTGTTTAGTTTAAAAAATGGATAGAACATTGTTTAGAATTGTGGGTAAATGAGTGGATTTATAAAAAAAATTTGTTATTATTTTTATACTTCACGAATCTGTCTTTAACAAAGGTAACCAATAATGATTTATCACAGTATCAACATTAATAGTAAGATATAGTATGGTTTTAGTATTTTACTAATAGTTTAACTTTTAGCATTTACTATGATACAAAAATACTCGTTTCACTATATATTTCACAATATATGATCGATCCCATGGTTGTTTTTAACTATTTGTTTTTTCTTTATATTAATTTAAAAGAAAACAACATTAACAATGATTGTATATGTTTGAAACCCTGCAGAATATAAGATACACATATATAGTTGATCTACGAAGAAAAAACAAAATTTGTAAAGAGAAATACTTCATAGAATTGAATAATAATAAATATAAATATACATTAATGAACCATTTTTAAAAAAATGTTTGAATTTTTGTTTAATTATCGTTATAATTCTTTCCAAATTCATGTATTATCTTGTCCTCTATGCGTTATAAAAAAATTAACCACAAGCCGCAATAGATAAAATTGTACTGATTATATTTTAAATTTAGTTTTTAGAGTTGCACACACACTACTATGCATTTAATATTATTCAAAGTAAAAGTGGGAGAAGTAAAAACATTAAGCACAAATCAAAACAAATAAAAGTCCTAAGAAAAGAAAATTCAAAATTTTTCATAAAATAAACCATGTAAAGTCAAAACCCACACATGCACACGCTATTATAAAATTAATCTAATGCAAGCACATGCATGACAATTTACATTTTCTATAAGCAAAAGATCTTTACAGCATTCTTCCGCAAGAATTAAGCAATAATGGAAGAGTATACATTACTCACCAAACTAGACAACTGCCAGTTGGTATAGGCTTTGGTAAATTTTCTTACTGTCTATAATAAGACAGATATCCATTTACTGATCAAACTTAAATGGTATCTAAGTTAGTTGTCTGACAAAAAAAAAATCTCGAGTTTATTTGAAATTTTTTAGTTATCAAAAAAAATTTCCAATACCAACCAGAATTAGAAATTTCAGGTTTATACGCATAATAGCCTATCCCAAAGCTTTGTTTTTTTTAATTACTATTGTTTTATATAGAAATATCACACAGTCCAAAATAATTAGTATTGTAAGATATTTATAAAAAAAAAAAACAACAACTTTCAATATAAGAATATTATATTAAATAACATTTTCAGATCCGAAATTTTCAGTTTCTACTTAAATATTACATATTAAATAAGTGCTAGTTTTGAGTTGATATTTTGGATCTAGGGTCTGAATATTTTAGCTCCTCACTGAGGTGAGCCATAAGCTCAAAACCAATTGGTCTGGGATAGGAATGTTCCAAATAGAGATTTTAAATGTTTTCTCTTACCGCACTCATCAATTAAGAGCTTGTTTGAGTTCTTGGTACACTCTCTATATTACATATTTGTAAATACAAGCTTATAAAAGCAATGTCACGCTATATATGACTTGCTTTATTGATTACTATTAAATGGCAATGTAATATAACATCTTAAGAATATTTATAATAAACAACAATACATTTCGTATTCTTTGTAGCATTCAACTTTAATGCAAGCAAAATCATCCAAGCATTCACAAAACATGTCTCATTGGATAAAATCACAAGTTCATTGACTGGCTAAAGCGTAAAACACTCATTCCGCATAGTATTGTAGTAGTAAAAAAATCTCTATAATTATCATGTTATACATATTATTTTTAGACCGTAAAAGCTATTACGTTGCGTGAATACAATTTACCGTGAGTTTAAAAACCAATAATATTATATTACGCACGATAAGATAGGCAACAATTTTAGGTCCATTTCAACATTATCGCATAAATTAATTTTAATACACTCACACACACATATATATAACACAGAAGTGCCTCTACTTAAGCAAATATTGTCTGAATACATTGAATTATGCACAAATCAACTGTTCAACTCTCATATATATCTCATATACTTTCTCATTTTATATGTCTACCCTACTAAATATATTAAGTAATATTAATAAAACACAAAATTATATGTAATATTTTTCCAAATGGATATCATGAATATTTTACAAATACACTTGCTACATCAAACTTATAGGAAGTTTTCCACCATCAAAAGTTTCAATGACTACATGTTACTGATCGTGGGACATTGCATAAATGAGTTACAGTAAATACAATAGTAAATATTTAGATGCTGAAGATATAGCGGATACAAAAAAAAAAAAGAGCCAGGAATTCATCGGTAAATTTTAATTAAAATATAAGAACATATAAAGGAAAATATTTCAAATATATCCATTTAAAAGAACTGAATATCAACGATTCAATAGAACTGTATTAAAAAAAAAAGAATGGTGACATAAGAAAGCAATTGTGATACAGCAAGAAAAAGTTGCAGAAATGAACAGAAATCTTAAAAAAGCAACAAAACATTTTGGCATTAGAAGGAAAACTGCTTTACCAATAATAACAGAAGACGTTAGTAATACTAAAAAGAGGGATATCACAAAGTATATAGAAAAATTGTACAAAAAAAAAACAACAACTATATAATACTAAAGAACAAGAAATCATAAGTAGTCTACAATTAAGATGAATATCTTTTAAAATTACAAGTACTTTAAATGAAATGGCGAAACATGAAATTAAATTTACAAAGAATGAAAAAAAAAATCTACAGGATATGATGAAAATATCAATATTTCAAAAGAAGCAGGTAAGAAAATAGAGAGAAGTTGGTAAAGTTTTATATATGCTAAATGTAATTGAACAGGAAGTAACTGAAACTTCCAATGAGTTATATAATAAATAAACTTGCCAAAAGACAGATGATTATTGACATTATATAACTCATTGGAAACTTTAGCTTCTTCCTATTCAGCTACATATAATCAGAGTTATTTATTATTTACATATACTGTAATTATAAAAGTATAAGTTTTAACTCAGAAATTATAAATATATGAAGACCTTACAGAGAAAAGCTTTCACAAAATAAGTTTTTTTTTTTAAACAGTACACGATACACTAGATGACTGAAGATTACAGTAGATATTGAAAAGGATGTTAAAAATTATACAGTCATCGAACGTCTTATCAGTATGATATAAGATCTTACTAAGATCATTACAACTTATCTACAGAAAACTTTTAGGCCTAAAACAACCAAAAGATTGATTTTTAAAGTCATTACATTAAAATGGATCTCATCCAATATATTAAGAGCCATTTTTCTTTGGATTTGTAGAATGTGAAAAGGCAATTGATTTTATAACAATTTCGGTGAAGATTAAAACTTATGAATAAAAGGACACATCGATTTAGGATACTGATAAATTTTGAAGAAAATTTAGGAAAATATAACACAGTGGTTGCATTATATTGTGATATGTAGGATATTAAAATTGATAGGGGTGTGAGGCGGGTGATTCCATCCTTCCAAAAGATAATTATAATAGTTTTA
This sequence comes from Epiperipatus broadwayi, assembly GCA_028023455.1. Classification (NCBI taxonomy): domain Eukaryota; kingdom Metazoa; phylum Onychophora; class Udeonychophora; order Euonychophora; family Peripatidae; genus Epiperipatus; species Epiperipatus broadwayi. The sequence continues at coordinate 8,424,233 of JAQFVV010000039.1, forward strand.
TAAAAAGTAATCTGTGAATTTCACATGATCACTATCTCATACTAGCACATAATTGTTATTAAACAAGGCAAAACTCTCTCCATACAGTAATGCCACCCACCTCTGGCATCCATTGATTACTCTTATTGGCACAGGGTGGCACTACTGTATGGAGAGAGTTTTGCCTTGTTTAATCTGTGAATTAACATGAAAAGCCAAAGGAATAAAAATAAATACAGATTACTCCAATTTTTGGAAATGATATTATTTTAACAAATAATGCTGCAGGGCTTCAGGGAATATTATAAAAGCTATCAAATGAACACAAAACAACAAAATATATATTAAACATACATGCTAAAAATATAAAATAATGTTCAAAGTTTTTAAAAAAATAAAATTATAATACATTAAAAGATACTAATTATAAATACTTTAGCTGAATTATTAATATGTATGAAAACATAATGAATAAAATTAATCAGAGAATTAAACTTAGGTGGAATGTCTTTTGGTAAAAATAATATTAAAAATATTCCTATATACATGAAAAAGAATATCTTAAAAAAATGTTTTATTCCAGTGCCTATTTATGGATCAGATATTTTATTTGCACATTTAATAAAAGGAATATAAAGACTTGAAACTACAAATAAAATATAAGGAAATGGACACTGGTAATGATAAGGAGATATTGCAAATGAACCATATGAACGACAAAACAAACGACTATTACTGCCGCTGATAAAAGAATTAAAAAGCAGAAATGGAGTTGGGCTGGACATATAACTAGAAACAGACCACATATAAGATAGAAGGCTGAGTTAAATAAGTTTGCTAAAGCAAAGCTCGAAACAGAAGTGAGAGAAATAATATTAAATTTGGAAAGACCTGCATTCAACAATGGATTACTATTAATTGAAAATGGTCATCAATATTTATATTTATCCTCAACTTTTTTTTTAAAAAAAAAAATCTATTGTTGCATCTTTGGAATCACTTAAGTATTTCATTATCTTTTTCTTAATATACAGATTTGATCACCAGTTTGGTGAATGATCCATAAATATTTTTTTTAAATCCCATTTTGTAAAAAATAGTGGAGTTCCATTAGGCTTTTACAATTCTGATAATAAAAAAAATAATAATACTGTAATTCTGTTTAAAATTGGACAAGTTGGGCATTTCTTTAGACTGAAGTGGAAAGCAGAAGCTATGGATGAGAAAAAACGTAAAAAACATGGAGAGACTCATTCTGCAGCAGACTAACGAAAATGATCGATATTTACATTTATTCAGTGATTTTTTTTTTTTTTTTTAAATTTTAAAATATACCACCTTTAAAAAAAAAATCTTTAAAAAATGATTACGATTGATTATTACATAAAATAGAAAATATTCAAATGATTTTATTGCTAAGGAGTTTGTAAGAAGTTCGAGCAAGACGTTACATTTCAAGTCCGACACTCCACCATTGAACTAAATCACACAGAGCAATAGGTAAAATCATTATCTTCATTATTTTGATTAGCATATTAAAAATATTTCATTTTTTTATATAAATAGTATCCTACAATTGTCTTTTCAAAAATACAAGATGGCGGCAATATAGTCAGTATTTTTTATTAACGTGTAAAATCTAAAATCCAATTCCCAAGATCCATTCCATCTTTTGTTATTATATAATACCTGAATGCATTAAGAATTTTTAAACGAATATGTCAGATAGTGTTTAACTTTTAAAAAAAGGTTAAATAAATGAAATTATATGTCACATATGCATGATGAGTATACAAAATAAATAGATATATGCGTACAGTTACTCAGAATTCTAAATATAACTCAAAATCAATCCAATCAGGGGTTTGCCTATAAAAAAGAATAGTCGTCATATTATATTTCGATATCAAGAAAGGGGAGAAATGAAACCAACATACCATTTTTATTTTTAAGAACAGACGACTAATTAAAAGGGAATGACTATCTGGCCAATGTCTTTCAAGCTTGTAAAAAGCAACGTAAAAGTATTGACTCCCAGTTACCTGAAATATTAATATTCAAAACTGTAAATATGTCTAATGTTTCAGATCAACTGACTCAAGTATGATGAATGCATTTACTCAAAAAGACAAGAGAATAAAATCTGCTCGAATCAACTGCAATCAAAAATCAATTTTTATTGAGAAAGACGGCCAGATATGTTACTCAGGATTGCAGTCAAACATACAAAGTAATAGTGGAACAAATTGCTGCAGTAATTAAAATATACTTGAGCACTCCGATCTGCCATGTAATTCACCATTTCCTTTAATACATATTTTTTGCAATAATCAAATTTTACTAAATCATCCGATAGTGCAATTGTTTAGCGGATCTTCTTCAAAGAACTAAACAAAAACGGTATGTTGTATTACTAATAAAATATTATTTATATAGGTTCAATTCTATCATAATTAGGTAAATCTGTACATAATTAAAATGTGTTCATCCAATTGGTGATGCTAGTTAACTACAATTAATTTACAGCTGTTAAGCTAGTGATGTGATCATAACTTGTTTTCAAGGTGAAACTACGCAATTATTTCTATTTGTTTATATTTATTTATCCGTAAAAAATATTAAACTTGATATCAACTTTATTATTATTTACATATTTATAAATATGTAAATATAACAGAGTTGAATTCTTATAAAATTAAATTACATTTCATAAATAATCTAATTCACAGTTTTTGCCGAGTTGAAAAAAATTGTTGAACAATCAAATTTGAACATTGCAAAAAAAATAGTTTAAAAGGAAATTTTTTAATTAATTGAGCATATCATTTGAAATAATCCATCACATGACCAACAAGACATTATATGATCTTTGCTTACACATTGCTATTCATTAATAAATTATTCTAGCCTTACTATTTAATCAACAGATGCCAGATGGTAGTGCTTAACAAATCCTTATCCAGTGCTGTCCTATACAAATATCCTCAGACTAGTATCTAACTGATGAACGCCATAAGCTAAAAACAATTCTGAGGATATTTGAATAGAACAACACTGAATAAAGATTTATTAAGCAATACCATCTGGCATCTATTGATTTAAAAAAATTACACTAGATGGCATAGAAGTGGTGAGAATAGAATCCACTGTGAGATTCACAAACAAAGGCATTAGCATTTCAATGCCGTCTGTTCCAAGACAAAAAATGCTGATATGTGGAAGGAATAATGCAAAAGTATATCACAAGATGACTGAATGGAGGAAATATAAACGGACAAATCCTTGTTATCCATTTTCAATTGCTTAAAATATTTATGTCTAGCAATCATAAAAAGCTTACTCTTCAAAGTTGTATACCCTCAACTGGGCCACATTGGAGTGAAGCTGTCATTATTTGAAAAGCCATGCCGTGATAATCGTTTAACCCGATTATTATACTGAATAGATGCATCACAGTTATAAATTATTTAAATATTTTTGGAAGATGAAGTTAATTTTACAAAGAAAAAGATTCTTTCCAAATAAAATTGGAATCTTCCTAGATGAAAATGCCAACGCAAACATTTTATGATTTAAGGAACATTAGGATGATGTTACACATCTCCCACGACTTTCACAATCATCTGATTAAATATTACTGAGAGCCTCAACTGTGTCTTTTTTTAAAATAAGTGAGACAGATGTCCTCCACTGATTTCTCTTAGAGAATTTAGTTATCCCCGTGAAGATTTAATATTCCTTGGGATGTAGCTCAGATATTATACAATAAAATCCCATCCGAAATATAAACAATTCTTGAATCACATGAAAGCAGCCAACATTTACCATCACCAAGAATCTTCAATCTGCTGTCAAGGCAACCTTAGACCAGAATAAAAGGTGGAGCCGTCTTTTCCTTATACAGACTGCCTTCATAGCGGATTGAAGATTCTTGGTGTTGATAAGGGTGGGCTGTTGTCATGTGATTTATATTTATGAATCATTTAGCTTTGAGCAAAATCAATTTTATTATATTAACAAACAGTTATTAATATACAGAGCAGTACTCGACCATATTAATAAAGATATTAAGGATACCTCCCAAACTTAATTTTTTTTAAAAAAAAATGAGGAATAATACATTTTAATAACTGCTAAATCTATATTAATTTTAAATCAATCAATCAATAGTAGTCTGTCCAATAGACAGGTCCAGAGACTGGTCACTACATCAGTTCATCCATTCTTCCATTCCATTCTCTTCCTTGCCCATTTCCTCAATTCCACATAATTCTTTCCATCTCGTATATCATCCAATAATGTCAATCTCTTCCGTCCTTTCTTTTTTATTTCCACTCACCATTCCTTCCAAAACATCTTTCATTAAACTATAATCTTTTCTTAATATATGTCCAATCCAGTTTCTCTTTAAATATAACAATAAAAAATCATAAAAGATATGTATAATGAAAATAAAATAGAATTCCCGATTAAAATCTGGGGAAAAAAAAGATACATTGCAAAGCAATTGATTTATCTGTTGCAATTTTCATGACCTATCCAATAAACAATGCTAATACAATATTAGACTAACACACACATATACATATATTAGTATCAAAAATTAAGCTAATCAACTTAACTTATAAGTTTTATTTAGTACTGAAAATCAATGGGATTTAATGGGTAATTACATGACTGACAAGCAATAATAAAAAGCAAAAATAAATAAATAAACATTTTGAGTTTAGTTACATAAAATATAAAAAACAAAAATAAAAAACGAGAACCTAGATGAACATTAGTTTTTGTATTTTTGAAATCAAAAGCGTATAAAGGCCTTTAATAAGTTAAAAATAAAACACGCAAAGCCATTTACTTTGCCGTATCACTGCCAATATCTGTTGCAGCAAATCGTAGTGATTTATAAATTTATGAAAGGATGCTGCTAACCAACCCACTAGCACTCAACTATTCTCTATTAACTTTGGATTAGATCTCATTGGATTACTTCCTGTTTTAAGAATATTTGACATCTTTTGCAACCACTCGTTATCAATAAAATACATTTGTTTGACGGCATTAAATTCGAGAATAATAAAATATGGTATTTACGTAGATTCAAATATGAAAACAAGGATCTTCCTGAATGTAACATTTCACACTGGATCAAATATATATACACATGATAAATTATTTCAATTGATAATTACTAGCAAAACCATTAGTAAGATGTTTTTATAGTCATTACATGGAAGTAACTCCGCTGATTCCTTTGTTTATCTCATAAATCCATATACAGTTTCAATTGTAAACCAATAAAATATCAAGACTCAATCACATAAGTTCAGTTTATATATTGCTGTTTTAACAGCATACTTTTTTCACCATCTCTATGCCACTTACTGAGAGTTTTAATTAATAGATGTCAGATGATAGTACTTAATAAATTCCTATCCTGTACTGTTGTATCCAATATCCCTAGACAAGTTTCAAGCATAAGATTTTCATCAGTGAGGAGTTTTGGATTTTGGAACAGTGAACTTAAGACTTTTAGAGTCTAATGCAACTTCCTTCTGGCAGTCATCTTTTACCACCCTTTTATATTATTAAACTATCAGCCTAAACTGGAAAATGTATGCTTTTAATCTTAGCCAACTTGCTTGTATAGTCATATAGATCTGAAACCACTTCGGTGTATATTACGATGCCTTTAATTTATAACAAATGGCGTAGAAATTGTAAAAGAAAAATGTAACTCAATTATTTTGATTTTGGTTTACAATAAATCCAGTAGATTCTATTTGTGAATTATTACTGAAAGCCCCTTTATTATACTTTTCTGGCAACAATATAATTTTAAACCAACAATCGTCAAACTTAAAAAAAAAATGTAATTAACAATCATTATAATATTTGACATTTAAAGCTATTAAGCTATTTTTTAAATTTAAAATTTATTTATTTTGACTATAGTTATATTTTCTGGTGACTTTTTGAAATACATTTGCCCTTGCAGGTATCAAGGACGATTTTGCTATTGGTTTTTATTTGAGTAAAATAAAAATAAAATGATTTCATAAAAATATGGAATAGACAATAAGCAATAACGAAGCCTGACAAGTATAATAGAAGAAAAGAGCCTTATGGTAGTTAAAATTTCTCTCACAGGCATCAAAATTTACCTTTTTTGAAAAAATGGGGAGGGGGGTATCTTATGTATAGTAACTGATGAATAAGAAAAGTACTTAAAAAAAAATCATATACAATATTTTAAGATTCGACTATTTATTTTAAAGATCTCATGGTGCAATGCCTTAAAACACTTAACATCATACTTATAAATTGGGATTCAAATTCAGATATAACTTGGAAGATTCAGGTAGTTGAGAAAAATTCCCAAACTAATTCAGGATTTATCCACATAATAAATAATATTTCTGTAGTATAATTTTCACTGCACCACCCTCAAACAAGGTAGGGACTGGTTTCTATCTGTTTTCAACACCTTATGGAGGGATGTAATCATAAACAATATGATCAAAGACATGTGAAAAAGATCTACGATTCCCAAGATGCACATTTCGTGCTGAACTAGCACTCACCAATTGGTCCAGAACACAATCTTTTACACATATCTTTATCATTGTTCAGAATATATAGGTGGCCAATTATTCATAAAAATTATTAAATCAGGATTTCTTTTTTCAGGTAACTAGTTCACACCCATTCACTATTAGTCTATAGACTGCTGATTAATTATTCCTGGCTGAAGGAAGCAATCGGAATCAATAAAATGAGGGTCTACATACTAATTTAAAAAAAAAAAGATGGATGATTATGTCCATATCATTTTTGGCGAAGAGGCACTGACCACTTTTCTCTTATTTACTATATCGTCCTCTGCATAAATAATTTAATTCTTATAAATGTTTACTTTTTTTTTTTTTTAATTATTACTTTTTAAAATTAATTTTTAATAAGTTTGAAATGACCAAAAGTTGGAGTAATTTATTTTATAAGGAAATTTTGTAAAAATTGATGTTTGTCTTTGAAAGTATGCGATGATTTGCATTTTATTTATAATAATATGTTGGACTACTTCCCCGATCTAATAGTAATTGTTAAATGTTTTTAGAAAAATTCAAATGTTATTTAAGCTTTTTAATAACTATTAGTAATAGCACTCAGATCGGTATATAATGCAACCTTTCGAGTGGTATTATTCTCCTCTCTTCTTCAGGTGCTGCTACTGGCCTGACCAGTGAAAGTAACTATCATAGGAAATGAATTTGGGGACCTTTAGATTAGTGAAGTTTCATTATAAAAAGTTTAGCAAATAAAAGTTAGGTAAAAACATTTAATTATTACAATTTAATCTATGAAGATTAAAAATTACTTTTATTCTACAAATTTATAGAATTATATACCACCACATCACTTCATTCTTCCAGCTTACTACCTATTGTATTATAAACAAGAGTTCTTGTTCTACTTTAGTGCTATCTACTGTTAGACTGAGTAATCAATGGTTATTTACCATATTTCCAACACAAAATCACTCAACTCTTTCAGCTTACTATAGTATTATAAAAAGTTCTTTTTTATTCAAGTGTCATCTACTGTGAGATTGAATAATCTATGTACTTATTACACTATTATATACAAGAGTTCTACTATGACATCAATGACTACTTACTACATTACTAACACAACATCACCATTTCTTTCATTTTATTACAGTATCATAAATAAGAACAAGTCTCCTTTTTATACTTCAGGGTCATCTAACGTAAGACTGAGTAATCAGTGATTACTTACTACATTACCAAGATATCACTTGATTCTCTCAACTTGTTATATCATAAACAAAAGGAGTTTGAGTACCATCTATGGTAAGCATGACTAATCTGTGGTTACTAGATGGCAGTACAATTTAACCCCTACCCTGGGACTGGCTGCTAGGTTTTCCCTTTATTATTGAGCACGTGAGGATTCAAAGATGAAAAACAATAGTCTTATGCATCTAGCAATAACTTTCAATGCTCTTTTTTATTATCAAGCTAATAGTCTAAATTTTATCTGCTCATGTAGTTAGAACACCAGGCCAGTAACCATATATTTCAGTTCGAGTAGAACTGAGGTTATTAAAATATATAGTGAACTGCTATCAGATTCATATAATTACACGAGCAGGTTAGCTTGGGTTCAAAGTCTTGGAAGTTAATTAAGTTGAAAACAATAAAGAAATTAGAAATGAGTACAGGTGCATAATTGCTTTCATTCTTGTTTCGAATCTCTAGGACAACACTAGAATCTAGTCTGCGAGTAGAGATTAAAGTACATTATCATCTGCTAACCATTGATTAAACAAGCTTACAATAGATAGCACTAAAGCAGGGGGAAAAAAACCTGCTCGTTTGAAAATTATTCATTGGAACTTTTCATTTAGGGCATAAACATATCAATATACACATTCCACTAATAGATGAGAGTTCCTCACTCCAAGTTGTCTGCAATGCCATCTATAAATTAACATGTGTTAGATAGCGACATAGTTTATCTATTCACCACAAAAAAATTAAGACATGTGTCTGGGTTAGTAATTATGATGAAATGTGACAATGCATTTTGTACTGTCGTAGACTGTCTTCAGCGCCACACAAAATCTTGCAAACTACTTAAATACATATTCTTGTGCTGCATGAATTCACTACTGTACTCAGTCTGACTCATTTCAAATATTTTGGGAGCAGAGTTTCCCAATTTAAAACAAAATTTAATGTTAATGCATTGTTCCGTCATGTTTAAAGTATGAAATATATTCACATTTTATACCACATTTCATGGTCCGGACATTAGTCTCTCAATATTTTTGTGGTGAGTAGCTCAATTATGTCACTACATAACACACGCACTGATTCAGAAATGGCACCGCATGTGGCTCTGAGCAAGAACTTAATCACCACCCACTTTTTCTTGGAACACATTGTATAAATATGAGTATATTTACCGATCTCTATAATGTTAACTATATATTTTAATATTGCTAAAAGCATAATCCAAGTACTCACACAATACGTTTCGCTGGATAAATCATCAATTTGTAGGTTATGTTAGAGTCTAAAATATCTATTCCACAATCTACTAGAGCTCCAACAACTTTCTTTACAATTTACATCAATTAAATATTTTTAAAATTATGAAAGTTCTTATTTAAAACATGACCACAATTTACATTATATATATATATCAAACAATATAGCATTAAACCCATTAAAGTATAATGTATAAATATTTAGGTCTACTTTAATACCTCCGCTTTAATTAAGAAAATACTAAATAATACAGTAAATAGACTAATATTTATTTAATGAAAATTTAAATAAAATAAAAAGTGAAAATAATAAAATAAAAATCAAAATGAGATAATAAATTAATTAATTAAAAATAAACAATGAAATAAAATAATTATATGTTCGATATTTCAGTAATAGGAAAATAGACAACTACTTCTCATAATATCTTAGATATTTTATTTACTTTTAATTTTTTTTTTCCTTTTGATAACTCAAAGTATAAAACTTTCTACAACAGATATTATGTAAACTATCATCAGACATTATCTTTAATTTTACAATATTTAACTAAATGTTTAAAATATATTATACGCCCAAAATTACGAACTCTACTCAGTATTCATTTCTTACACTTATAATCAAGAATAAAATTCAAACGCCACAATTGAATGTGATTGATATGTTAATTAAATGCAAATAATACTGCATAAAATCAATCATAAAACTTATTTGGCATTTTTTTGTTCCAATTGTGGCCCCTCTAGTTGACTGGACATCATTGCTATTTGATTTATAATAGTTCATGTCAATATAAATTTATAACAAATGTCCAAGATTTATAATCAGATATTAATATATAAATGTAAGCATTGATTAACTAAATTTATATATATATAATATAGGCAAATATTAATTATAGATCAGATTAAAGTTGAAAAGCTTACAAATATAAATAAAAATAATTCGCCTTATTGCTCACAGTTCTAAAATTGGAGTTCATGGATCTTGAGTTCCAGAGAATCTACCATTGCATCAAACCATGTAGGACTCTTGATAATGTCTATCTTTAATATACGTGTGTAAATGTTTTTTGTCAAAAGGCAAAACCAAAATTGAACAATATCTTCAATGATGTGGAAGAAATAACAAACTCATAAAACAATAGCAAATTCTCTATACAAAAGTGCCACCTAGTGCAAGCCTTAGTAATCATGTGATGTTTTAATGATTTAAAACTGATAAATCTCGGGGGGAAAAATATCTGTGATAATTTAAAGTAACTGGGAAAATATGTTGGGAAATAATCTGTTATGAAACTAGATAAAATATGCAACAAAGAGATTCGAAGAATAACACATATCATGAAATTTGGATTAATCATTTTAATAATATAGAAGATAAAAAAATATGACATTTAGCAAATTTATATTGATAACAAATTGCTGCAGTAGTTTATAACTACTTCCTTTCTCAGGAAGAAATAAGCATAGGGTGATTTCTATTTTAAATTACATTCAACTTATATTCAAAAAGAGTATTTAATGAAATAAAAAATCTAGGTTCAAAATTTGAAACTCTCAATACCACAGAAAGAAAAAACATTTCAAACTCTAAAAATACTGAATGTGGTACTGGAAATATCCGGTGCTGAGAAATTAAAGCTCAATTCAAAAATTGCAGAACATTATGGGGTAAATACAGTGAAGTAAAAGACACTCAAGGATAAAAGAGGCAGGAAAATCAAAACTGAGACATACAAAAAATAATATGATAAATACAATTCTATAGAAAATAATAAAATTATTTATTTATCTATCATATGATTAGTTGCTTAGGAGGTCAAATAAAGGTTGAGCTGAGCATTTTCATTGAACTTCTCCCACCTCCCCAAATGGAATCTGTTATATATATAGAATAATAACAATATAGGATAATAACAATTGACAATGATTGCAGATTATCAAGCTAATTTCGTAACTAGTGAATATAGCATGTAATAAATCGGTGGAACCCGGATCTAACGTCTAACAGATACGGGTCACCAACTACTCCAGAAATATAAAGAAATCAAATGAGACCGACACGCGACAGGTATAAAAACAAAAGTCAAAAGACTCTCGAAGTTTTTTTTACTGCTACAGTGCTGGCGAATGCATGTTCAAGGAGATAATATCCCAGGTACTCGGCGCCTGTAGGTAATCCAGCCGACTAGGACTGTGAACAGATGGTACTGATCTTTTATTATTTTATAACGCCCAACTGGGCTCTTCGTGATTAATTAATTTATACCTGTCGCAGGTAGAGTGAACTTATTTATAAACTTTTAACTTTGGTATGCGGGGAGCATTAGGATATTAAGATCCCCAACTGTTGTAGTTAGTTCTCCATATTAAATATATATGTGTTAGCTATTTATGTATATTAACCTATTTATTGTATATTAAACTATTATATTCAATACCTTGTCTGTTTACTAAACAAAAGTTATCATTGCTGATCCGTAGGTGAAAGCCGGGACACAGCAGAATCAATCTCATAATCTCTAATTCTTGAGTCCATCATTACTAAGCTAAAATGCTTAAAACAATAAGAAACCTTAATAAAAATTAGTAGCCAAACTGAATGATAATAAAAGATGAAAATGTTCAATATCATAACTAAAATTTTAAAGTGACGATAAAATTACTAGAGCTCTAAATCGTATAAAGCAGACTTTGGTGAAAAAAAGATAGAAAAATTAATAAAAGAATATAAGATTATATTATCATCTTATAAAAAAATTAAATTATAACATGAAAAGTATAAATGGTTACATTGATAAACATTTGGGGCAAAGATATAGTAAGTATCTAAATGAAGATTAAGGACTCAATTAGAGAACCGTTTGGAAGATCAGTCTAGATCTAGAAAAGATGGAAGTACAATTCAACAGATCCTATCATTATGCTTTAAAAAATTTATAATTTTCAGAAAGCTCTTGACAGAAATGACCAAGTGATAATATCAGAAGTATTTGAATCATATAAAATAAATGAAAAACTAATTAATCTTTTATGGAATACATATGGTAAACCAAAAGAGAATATGAAAATGTACAGAAAAATTGAAATCAGATCATTAAATCATATAGAAAAATGGGTAGTGAATAAAATTAAAAAAAAGAATGCCAGTATATAAAATAAGAATCAAATAAATTAAGATACATAAATGGCTTAGTAATCACCAAAGATGATGAACAAGCTCTTTACTTATTCTTATGTGACAAATATAAAATCAAAACTGATAATGATTCTTTGCTCAGAGATTATGTGATATTTAAGCAAAAAAGTGACAGACAGTTCTAATTTAGGGATCTTTAGTTCTTGAATCCATCATTCTACTATTTGCAATAAATCACAAAGGCACAAGTAATTATATAATTAGCTTCTTGGGAGGTCATATGACATTTGAGTGGCCTAATAATAGATCGAGTGTTAAATAGTTCTAGTCAGTATGAATAAAGTTTTTATTTATTATTATGTTATTGAACTGACAATCGAATCTGATTTTTAATAGTCCGTCAATCTACCATTGCAATAAATCGGAGCAGGAAAATATATTTTTATATAACTATTATCGTTTTCCTCTTCTTGCTTTCTACTTTTGCAATAAATAAGGAAAATTTTTTTTTATATAACTATTATCGTTTTCCTCTTCTTGCTTTCTTCCTTTTATCTAGAACAATCCATTCCAACAATAGTTTCCTCTTCTACTTTTTAATTTTTTCAAAACTTACTTTTCATTTATTTAGGTAATATTTACTAAGGCTGTACCTTAGGAATAAGCGTCTGAAAAATTCGAAGGTAGGGACCTCTACAGGTCTTAAACATAAGCTTAAGCTATGAAGAAAAGAGGGAAGCTTGTGTTTAAGACCTGTAGAGGTCCCTACCTTCGAATTTTTCAGACGCTTATTCCTAAGGTACAGCCTTAGTAAATATTACTTAATATAATAATGTGCGTTTAATAAAATTTATAATTTTCATTTATTTGTTTAAAATACATATCAGTATTTTTAACATTCATCTATTCAACAAATCTATTCTAATTTCCTATACTCCTATATCTTAAAAGTTTTCACTGCTTTTAATCTTACTTAAAGATTACATTATTTATAAATCCAAATGCAATATTTAATTTGAGAAAAATCCACTATTTAAAAGTTCTCAACATTACTTCGCTCGCAGTGGCAAAACTGACCTAAGAACTATGTATGATAAACTTCAGATCTTTGAAAAGTGAAAAACAAGAACACATATTCCAATTTCAAATTTATTGTATATCCATTTTACTGCATACATCTATACAATATATAAACCCTATGCAGTTTGGTCGAGTTGAAGGTGCTCTCAATTTGGGAATGGACAGTCCCACAATCGATTCTGGTGCTCGGATTTCTTACGAACTCCTGAGCAATAAAGCCATTAGTGGTTTTAAATATATAATAAATATTAACGCATACCCATAATAATATGTATTCATAAATGTAGTAGTCCTATATATACGTAATCAATGTTATCTTCAACATTATACTTCTAACTATAATGAACACATCAAGCGTTGGTAGACGAGTGGTTAGCACAGCTGCCTTACAAGCAGTTGTCCTGAGTTTGTTTCCCGGCTGACGCTTTGACATACGAAAAAAAAACTATAATGAACACATTAAATAAAGTCATTAACTGCGGAAACATTTAAGAAAAATATGCAAGATCACATGTAATTAGAGGAAAAGAGACTTCCAAAAATAAAAAAGGAATAAAATTAATTGTATAGTTTGAAAAAAAATTATTTACCGTTTATAATCGATGCAAAAAAGCTCATCCAACATATGTATGCATGCAGCACACGAACTGCAGTTTTGCCAGATGTTACTTAGCGTATTGAGAAATTACATTATCCTACAATTTTCATATTTTATTAAACATTTTTTCCCCCAATGCAATCAGAACTGCAACTAGAAAATCTTTATATTTCTCCACTACAAATAGCAATTTTCAAGTTTGAGGGTCTTTAAAAACAATTTTGAAATTACGTTAATACTCGGCTTTTTAATTCAGCTACAGCTTTTACTATCCCTATCTAGGACCAGTATTCGATAGTTTACTTCATCCTTGCTAATATATTTTTCACCTTCAGTTAATCCAGGCACAAGTTTGTAATTCCTATAATGTACTAAAATTCCAAAGTTATCTTTTCGTAACACTTTACACTAATAGCAATCATTTCTCTTTTGCTTCGTCAATTGATTAATCTGTGACAATTTGTATTTTCTAATTCAAACATAATCCTGATTATAAATTAAATCAAGCATATCTTTTCTTAACCTAGTTTTACTTATTTACATCCAATCCTTCTCATCCTCCAACTTTCCGATTTCTTTATTATTATTTTATGGTAACTATATGAAATTTAAATTTTACCATTTCTTTTAATTAACTTACTGGTAACTCAATAATACCATCCCCACCCCCCGATCATAAGAAGTTTTCCACATATAAACACTTTTTTTAAGACTTTCAAATCATACACATATCATAGCCATAGTTTGCTATAAAACTCATCATCTTTGTCTTACATCATTCAACTTCAAATTTATAATACCTAATCTTTTTCTTATTTCTCTATTATATTATTGCATTTCAATCTTCATTATTGTAAGTTTTTTTTGATCCTTCATCATTGTCACATTAAAGTTTATGACTTAAACTGAGATGCTAAAGTAGATTAAGAGAGCAAGCAATAGTAAACTAGCATGAATAATGATAAGTGTAATTGTCTACACCTAGTACTATATTACTCAATTACCATATCTAGCTTTAGGTAGATTATTTATCGTACAAATGTACTTCATTATCGTAATGCTTACTTGCTAACATGTCAACTTGAATATTACAATATCACTCAAAATTGTCTTAATAATTTTTCAATATTCAAAACACGATCTATTTTTTTCTCTAATATTATAGATTTGTTCCTTTAAATGTAATAACTTCTTTAATAATTTCACTCCCTATTGCTCATCACTTTTTTTTTTTTTACATAGCTTAACATTTTCCTCTTCATGCCGGAATTCAAATTTTTTATATTATATAATTTATTCATAAATATAACATTCGAAAGTCTGAGGAAGACAGTTACGACAGTCTAAACTGTAATCTATTTGCAAGAGTGAAAGATAAATTGTTGCATTATATAAAGTCATAAGGGGAATGATTTCATTATTTATATTAGTAATATTCAAAGAATCCACTCTCACTACTTCAATTATATACAGAAAATGTTGATTTCAATTGTCATTCAGGTTCGTATAAAATCTAACAAGCAAAATAACCGGGATAATCTTTCTTTATTTTACTTAACATATTTATCACTATAGCTATGAATGAGGCAACACGCCTCGAAAGCGTTTAGCTGTTAACTTTTGTATAGACTTATAAGAATAATTATTATAGTTTCTCTTTCCAGCGCTTCACATGCTTCTAATTTTATTAATACGTTTATGTATATCCTATATGTGTTGTGCATACATATTACTAAGCTTACAAAAACCTTCACTGTAGGAATATATACATTACATGTCAAAAGTAAATATATCAATATAAATAAACAAACCAATTAACTTTTTAAAAAAATATTACATATCAGTAATATCTATATGTATGGTTTTTACTTAAATCAGCTGATCACATATGTAGTCCATAGCTAGCAAGATTATATACATATATACGATGTAAATATTTTTTTGTTTTTCATATATATCATAAAATTTAATGCTATTACATAACTCCATCAAATGAATTATTTAATAGATAAAACATTAAAAAAAAAACTCATCAAAACTAATACAAAAATAAATAAATAAATGGATTGCAGTTAATATGTATTAGAAAAGTAAAGTATTCCATATATAAATCGACAATTATTATATGTGAAAGTACAAATTTGTTAGTAGATAACTTTTTTTAAAGATTTTTTTTTTATTTGAATATTGAGATGTACAAAACATGTTCTCTCCGTAAGTGTAATACTTTGCATTCTCTATCTTTATATGTATAGATTATCAACACATATTTATGCATTTTATGGCAATTAATTGTGTAATGAATATATAAGCTATTTAAAAACTGTCATATACGACATACGCACACCTCACAATGATAATATCCATACAAAATTTAATATTAGCTACTGCATAAGATTGTATATATATCTGCAAATTATAACCAACTTCACATATATATTTGAATTTTGGAAAAATCTACGCGATTTATGTATGTAAGGATATGCGAATAAATTTGTATAAATATCTTTGCACAAACAAATGTAATCATTTTGTGGGGAAAAAAAATATTGAAAAGAGGTGGGGGGAATCTTATAAATTAAAAAGTAAATTCTTCAATCTTCAAATATATTTGCATGTGAAGTACACATAACCAAAATTATAAAAAAAATTACGTGAACAAATAAAACAGTAAGAGAAGGGAATAACACACATTAAGGATTGTTGAAAAGTTTCAACACAAAAAGAAATAAGCGACAGCTATACACTTCATTCACTGTCATAACATGTAATGAAATACTTCTACAATTCCCTCAACAAGTTACACATTCAAACACAGGCAAGTTTACAAACAAGTTAAATACTCATTTACTAAAGGAATATACGATTATTTTAATACGTTACATAATTTTTATTTAAATATACTAAATTTCACTGGTAAGGCAATATAGAATACTTGGATTATGAAAATGATTTCACATTATACAGATACCATGCACACACTCAATTTTTTCTTCTTTTAATTTACTCTATTTTCATTTCAAGAAGTACACAAAAATTCATCTTAATTATCTATCCATGTTTAACGTAGGTGATTATTAGTGCTGTTATTTAAAACATGCCATTAAGATTTACAAATGAAATAAGAAAAATAAAAAGCCTCTTTTCTTATTTAAATATAAAATAAGTAGAAGTCAGGTAAGTAAAATAATTATAATTCGAAGATTACCGAATATTAAAACCCGATTTCAATACATTCGTAACAAAACAGTAGGTATGATTCCATATGAACAATAAAAAGAATAGCAACAACAAAATGCAGGCTAAATTCATAGTTAACTATATATTTGCTAATAAATGCCGGCCAACAAAATAACAGTGCACAACAAAGTACTTTGAAATCAGAAAATATATATCTATAGAAAAACATCAAAACCACCTTCAGCGTCCGCCATTATTACCACACAATTTCTCGTCGGTAGACGAGATTATCCTGCTTGAGTTTCTTCTTCTCTTAAAGACATTAGCTAATTTATTTATTTATTTATTTTTTATTTTACATTCTTGATTGTTTTCGCCCTTTTTTCATTGCTAAACAACATTTCGCATACATTTTTTTATCTTCGGAAATGTATAAAATTCAATATCTGCGTCTAACATAATAGAAAATGCACTAAAATATCATTACGGTATATTTGACCTAAATGTAATTTAACTTCGACGTCCACGTCGATGTAGAATTTTTCTATTTGTTGAAATAAGGAGCATACATGAGTTAAGATACTATATTATAAAACAATAATGGAATTTTGTTCTACAAAATATGCTAATAACACTATTTTTAAAAACACTCAACTGTGTGATCAAATTAGAGTATTTTATTAAAAATGTTAAGTATACAATGGCTATATAAATAATAATTAAATGTTTATGATAATTTTTTTTCTCTATTTAAAAAAAAAAAAAGGTAAGAAAATAAACTTAAAATATCCAAACGTTAGTATGTTTTTAAATGTGCACGTGAGTATCCTAACGTTAGCTAATTGAAAAACGAATACTGTAGTTAAATGTAATTGATAAAAGTAATTTCCATGTTAAAGATTAGTTTTTTTTAATAAACAAACAAAAAAAAGTATAATAATGTTCTAAATTGTTTTGTAACTTGAGAAATTTTAAATAAATCATCGTTTAATTAAGTTTTATCAATAAAAGTTACTGCAAATCCAAATTAAAAAATGATGGACGGAATGTTTTAAAATTATTAAATATTCACTTAATATTATGATATTTTTGTAATGCTTTGGTAGAAGCGACGGTAAGCTACCATTAATGACAACGAAGTACTGTACTTAATAATGGTCGTAGCGATTTTTGGCAAGACTCTTTGGAGTAAAAAAAATCATTTGATATACGTACACCTAATTTTGTGCAATATAAATATTAAGGTATGTGTGTGCATGCGTATGCATAAATGTCGGGGCATGCTCAGAACGTTCTCTTTAAGCTATGACATCAGAAGTTCAAAACTTTCTCCCTTTTAAGCAATATAAAAACATCGTTTAAAAAATATAATTTCAAAACTTATTAATAATACATATTAATTTAAATTATTTTTAGCCTATCAAATATCCGAATCCTGGCCATTTTAACATAGTATACAGAAATTATTTATAAATGCTTTCAAGTTGTTTGAAATGCTGCTTTGCCGCTACAACAGTTTTAATCAACATCATTCTATATTATTTAATTGTCTCTTGTTCTTCTTAAGAGGATATGTAAATGAAGAAAAGTAAATATATATATATATGACTATAGTTTCTCAAATATGCCAATCCCATATTAATTTTGAGCCCATTAAGGATAAAACTTTACAGTTGGAAGTTCAAATAACTTTCGAGAAGTTTTGAATAATATCACACTATTACTGACTTCACTGAATGTTGTGATGTATATATTAGAGGGAGGGGGAATCTTTCATTAAATATTCTTCAATACAAACAAATTGTTTCTACAAATAATTTTATTCTTTTTTTTTTACAGTTTCAACTGTTAAGGAGTCTTCATCAGAGCTACAAAATATTTAAAGACGATGACATAGAAATTATATACTGTAAGTATATCTTAACATACATAATTCATATGTAATTAAAATATGAATTATGCATGCTGGAATGCCTTGTCTAGTTATCACATAATCCATTTCTGTATTTTATTATTATTTATTATTTTTTTTCTACTTAGAGTTGGAAAGACTTATTATTTCTATGTAGTTATATGTATTTAAATATTTTATAGCTCTAATGAAGACTTGTGCAGTCACAACTGTAAGAAAAATGAAATTATTAAAGAAGCAAAGACAGCAAAATGTATAGATAATAAACTGAGTTCAGATATATATGACTATACAAGAAAATGAGCTTGAATTGAAAACATTATATATTATAGTTAACTAAAAATGGATGCAGGCTATAACATGATAGAACCCATCTTTCAATACTTCAGAAATAAACTCACTACAAAAAACCAATGGAAGATCCCAGAAAATTACTTTGGAAAACCTGAAAATGAGACCCCCTATAAAATAGAAGATTTTGCAAGAATATTCACAACATTACAAAGCACTTGTCACCCAGGACCACCCAGGATCCCAAAATTTGTACTAACTCATCTAAGTCAATTTACAAATAAATTACTATGTCAACTAGCAAATCAACTTTCACAAAAATTATATAACATACAAGGTCTAATCCCAATATCAATGGTCCCTTTCATGAAAAAAATAGAATCCATCTCAGAAATTACAAATTTAAGACCCATTTCAATGGAGCCATTGGGAATCAAAATTCTAGAAAAAGTACTAAAAGAAAATATAGAACCCTACATCTTACCAATAATATCGGAACATCAATATGCTAAAAAAGGGTCTTCAACAGGCCAAGCAGCTTTAATATTTAAAACAATAGTAAATTCAACAATAATAAAAAAAAAACACAGGCCCATAGTAGCACAATTGGATTTTGAGAGTGCCTTTGACTCTGTACCCATCAACAAACTAATCAATCAATTAAAAAAAAACAAAAATACCAAGAACAATTTTATACACGATAGCCAACCTACTCCTAAATAGGGAGATACACATTACGCTAAATGGAAGAACATCACCAACTTTCTACCCTAACTAATCCATCCCCCAGGTATCTCCACTAAGTACACTACTCTTCACACTATACATAAACCCTCTACTTGAAAAAATCAAAGAAAAATTTTAAGGAATACAAATACCAAACACCAATATTTGCATACCCTATATAGCCTACATGGATGACGTTTGGGCTTTTCTAACTTCAAAGAAACAACTACATACACTCCAAAAAATAATAGAAGACTATACAACAAAATTTCATCTAAAAATAAATACTAATAAATCAGCCGTGTGGTCAATTTTTACTGGGAAAACCAACACACAAATATACCAAGGAAAAACGAATAAGTTTCTGGGTTTCCCATTTCATTTGGGAATGGATCAGATGAAAATAACAATACAAGATAAAATCTTAACACAAACAGGAAGAATCACAGACTCACTTACTAAATCATACCTTTCTCTATACTCAAAGGTTGCTCTCTTCAACCAACTGATAATGACAAAAATCACATACTACTACCAGTGATAAAGTTTACCAAAAAATTTATATCAACAATAAGCTCCCTGTGCAATAAACTACTTTGGAATAAAAAGGTGGTAGCCATTTCAATGAGGCAATTAATCCAACCCACAAAACTAAATGGGCTTGGACTACATACAATTTCAACTTTTTACACACAAAAAATAATATGCCTGCTAATTACAATGTTTACAAAGTTTCCAAATATTAAGAAAATAATAGATATAATACCCACTGACCGACCACCTCCCAAAGACAACTATATAGCCACACTTTTATACAGCATAAGAAATCAAAGGGACAAAATAACCCTATCTAACCCAATTAAATACCCATACTGGCACATACATAGCGTAATAGAGCAGACACAACAAGATATCAACAACAAAATGGTCCTTGAAATAAACAATACGCAGCTCCTAAAAAAATATAAAAATTGGTAACTGGAGCCTAAATTCTTCGACTTCATACTCAAAGTAAATCTGAATGCCTTGCCTACATCACACTTCATCCATTTTAAAAGGTTCTTTACAAAAATAGACCCACTGTGCAGGTTGTGCCAAAGAGAAGAAGAAACATATCATTTT
Source organism: Epiperipatus broadwayi (assembly GCA_028023455.1). Lineage (NCBI taxonomy): Eukaryota > Metazoa > Onychophora > Udeonychophora > Euonychophora > Peripatidae > Epiperipatus > Epiperipatus broadwayi. The sequence continues at coordinate 8,445,339 of JAQFVV010000039.1, forward strand.
CTAAATGATTGTCTGGGATTGGAAAAGGTAAGACAAATAATGATAAATAACTACCATCAGAAAGACACAACAATGGCAAAAATTCTCCAGGTATACAAAAAAATGCAATCCCAACAATAAGAGCAGCGACATTTAGCTTGTATGCATATTGGTACACCAGATGTAAATTCACTTTTGACTACAATGCAAAACAAAACTTCAACACATTCCACCACAAGCTAGAAAAAATAAAAGAAAGGGATAACATGCTAGCACCACCAGATATTTTTGCTGCAACTTGGTCACTATTTAAAGTAAAATCAGCACTATAGTTGAAAAACAGGAAAAGAGATAGAATAACACAGCTAAAAAAAAAAAAAAAGAAAGAAAGAACACAATACACCAAAACCAGCAAGACACACATGATGGGGTCCATGAACATAATGTATATAAAAAAAAAATTAGACAAGCTGAATTCAGGCAACTTTCGATGCCTTAAGAGTAGCAAAACACAACATAAAGAGCTCAAGAAAAAGCTTTTTCTCTCCTATATATCTGAACAATCTTGTGCTCAGCAGAACTGTTTAAACACAGGAACAGACTGAAGCTTACTGTGTAAGCCCGATCTTACCAATGTAATCATTGTTTTTTGATCAATAAAGTATGCTTTGAAACATAAAAATGGATGCTGGAGGGTTGCATTAGATCCTAAGATCTATGCTCTCAGATCCAAGGCTTCTCACTGATGAAAGCCGCAAGTTAGAAACTAGTCTGGGGGTATTGGATGAAAAGGTACTAGATGGGGATTTTATACACAAACCTTCTTGTATCCTTTGATTACCCTGGTTTGCACTGAGTGGTGCTACTGTATGGAGAGTTTTGCATCTGTTAACATTTTATTTATATGTGTCTATATTTAGTTCACCTTTATTCAGTAATAATTCTAATGATAACTATACAAATTTACAACTACAATTTTAATTTAAAAAACAATCTCAGCTTAAGACTTCCAGGGCATATTAAATTTGACCTTAGATTATTCTAAATTATTAATATTTAACTGTAAACTCTCAACAAGCACACGTTAAAAATGAGCATATAATACAGGCATGCTTTTAAAAATATAATTAAATTGATATTAATTGATCTAATACTTTAATGGAAAAAATTCAATGCAATGTTAGAAACCACAATAGTTACAATGGCAATCTCAATAATTCCGATTTAAGTTGAATGATAAATTATCTCCAAATGACTGCATGTAAACTAAAATGAATGGATGTTTAAATATAATTAATAAATAAAAATCTGAACAGTTATATGTTCAACTTTTATATCAAATCCTTTTTTATATTATTCTAATTTTATCAAAATTTTAAATATGTATTTGAAGGGCATTATATATATATATGTTTTAAAAACCTTTTTTAACAAACCATTAATAAGTTGAGTTAAAACTCAACCAATGATAACAAAAGAAAATATGCTACATCATAGCTTTTTCCCCAATCACATTACTGTGTTTAATGGTCGTTCACTTTCTTATAGAAATCAATATTTAGAGCACATAGCTTCATCTTGCCTTCAGGAAGTTGATCATATATACTACATACAATATCCACACAAAGCATATTACAATTATTAGCTTTTCATATAGTTTTTCTCCCAAATCTTGCCAATTACTTATAGCTATCTAAAATAAACTTTATTCTAATTCCTTTTATTCTGGTTTATATTCTATGAATCAATTACATGTACATGCTATACTATATTAATAAAAAGATTAAAGATATCTTTCAAACTTTATTTTAAAAAATAAGGACCAAACTTAGTTTAATAACTAAATACTCATATTACTTGAGTCTTTTAACATTTATTTTAAATCCTACTTTGTTATTTACATTTATTAACTTTTGCAACATTTCTCCAGCTCTGAAGCATTATTTGCAAAAACAACCACATTATTCATTTGAAATCTAGATGGCTTAAATAAACGCCATTTAATTTTACTTTCATCACATGATCACCATTTCTTATGCTTACTTATAACTTATTAAAACAGGCAAAACTCTCCATACAGTAGTGCCACTCAGTGAAAGCCAGATTGATTACTCTGGCTTGCATTGGGTGGCACTACTGTATGGAGAGTTTTGCCTATTTTAATAACAGTTATGAGCAAGCATAAAAAATGGTGATCATGTGATGTTTAATGGTTTAATATCAATCCTGCCTAATAGGATAGTAATATTTCTAATGATAATTATACAAATGTACAACTATAATTTTAATTTAAAAAAACAATCTCAGTTTAAGACTTCCAGGACATATAAGATTATTGGCTTCAGGGTGGTCTTTGAGCTTTCCTCCATCAGATTTTCAATTGGATGGATGGTTGGAGTGTGGAGTGGATTGAAGCCTGTCCATTAAAGTATAAGATTTGGCTATTTTCATATATATCTGAGCACTTATAGCATATATGTGCAGAGATGGTAATCTGTACCAACTGATCATTGCTAGTTTTGCATGAAATACGTATATTGGTGATTATTTATCTTTTCAACATATATGTGTTTGAGCGTATCAGAGTTATGAGATAGTGTGGAGAGTGGTGGGTCATGTGAAAGTCTGTGCTCATCTACCCTATATATTACATAATGAAATTGTAAAAGGCTAATTGAAGATTTTAATAAATCATGCATAGAATGAACTACTCAAGCCATGAGTGCTGAAACCATCAATTGGTCTAGGTGTAATATGTTTTGGTATCCATGTCATGAAATTTTTTTCTGAAGTGTTATAACTTAGGTTTTTAAAAAGGCACAGTTCAATTAAGGGTTCACTAATACTTTCATCAGGCTTCAGAAAGGAGTTTGCTATTAACTGAAAGGAGACCTTTGATTCCTCTTGGAGGCCTTAAAGGAACCGAGCAGGGCAAATTCCTAATGTCCACTCCATACGTTCTTGTTGTTGCAGCTGTTATTACTATGTGATTATTCATATAGTATAGGAACATGGATGGGCTGCTCACCAACATGCATTAGCCAGTGTGGTGAGTTTATTGGCTTTTTACCTCCGAGTTTAAGAATATTTTTTCAATATATATAATCATGACAGACAAAAATAAATCATGTCCCTTATTTCCAGGAGGCTGTAAAGTCACCAACCAAGGCAGCGGTTGGTGGCGGAAGGTGCTAAGATCCCCTGATTGCGGACTCAGTCTGCCATTTGATGACAATTTTTTATTTAGGTACTTACAACTGCAGATCACTTTCAAGTGAAGGAAGATTGCAAGAGTTAGAAGAAGAACTGTCTTATATTAAATGGGACATTATTGGACTTTGTGAAGTTAGAAGAAAAGGTGAAGAAACAATTGATTTAAAAAGTGGACATATACTCTACTATAAAGGCACAAATATTGGAAATACAAGTGGAGTAGGATTCATTATAAATAAAAAATGGAAGAATAACATTGTGGAGATTGATGGTGTATCAGACAGAGTGGCAAGATTAGTTTTACAACTTAATAGCAGATACCAAATGCAGATAATTCAGGTTTATGCCCCAACAAGTTCTCATAGTGATGAAGTTATAGAAGATTTTTATATGGATGTACAAAAGGCTTTTGATCAGAGTAAACAACATTTTAAAATTGTTATGGGAGACTTTAATGCTAGAATTGGTAAACAAATGAAAGATGAAAATGCTGTAGGTAATTTTGGTTATGGTAATAGAAATGAGAGAGGACATAGACTTGTGGAGTTTGCAGAAAAAGAAAAACTTTATATTATGATTCTTTTTTTTTTGAGAAAAATGTTAAAAGGAAATGGACATGGAAGCATCCAAATGAAGGTACGGCAGAATTGGATTATATTTTGACTAACCGAAAATACATATTTCAAGATTGTAATGTTCTTAATAAATTTAACACAGGAAGTGATCATCGATTAGTAAGATGTAAGATACATGTTAATGCAAAACTAGAGAGACAAAAATTATTAAGAAAAACAATATTTACAGTTGATATTCCTAATCTTCAGAAACATTCTAATGAATTTAAATTAGAACTTACAAATCGGTTTCAAGTATTAGTAGATTTTGAACATGATTCAGATTTGAATGACATTAATAGGAAAATAAGCGATACACTTTTAAAAACTGCAACAAAGATAGCTGGTAGAAAAAAGCAGCAATTGACCAATAAAATTTCTACTGAGACTAGAGAATTTATGAAGAAAAGAAGGAATATGAGGATATACAACAATGATGCATTAAAAAAGATTGAATATCTTGAATTTTGTAAAATGGTGCGGAAAAGAGTTGAAAATGATATAAGAAAGTATAATTGTGAACTAGCAAGGAAAGCTGTAGAAGAGAATAAAAGTCTAAAGAGTGTAAAACAACATTTTGGTATTGGTAGGAAATTTATATCTGCAATAAGAAAAAAAGATGGCATTATTACTAAAAAGAGAGATGACATCATAAAATGTGTAGAAGACTTCTATCAAGAATTATATAGTAATAAAGAACAAGTGCCTCCTATACATATTATATCTTCCGAATTGCCCAGAATTTTGAATGAGGAAGTGAGACATGCAATTAAATTTATGAAGAAAGGGAAGGCTCCAGGTAATGATGGAATTGTAATTGATATATTAAAAGAAGCAGGTGAAGAAATAGAATTTTTTTTAGCAAAGTTATATACCAAATGTCTAAATGATAAAGATGTACCAGATGATTGGAAGAATGCAGTATTAATATTAATATTTAAAAAAGGTGATAAAGAAGATATTAGAAATTACAGACCTATCAGTCTTTTATCAGTTTTATACAAAATTTTTACTAAGATAATTACAACTCGTCTACAGAAAACACTGGATTTCCACCAACCAAGAGAACAAGCTGGATTTAAAAGTGGTTTTAGTACAGTAGATCATATCCAGGTATTGAGAGAAATTATAGAAAGGACAAATGAATATGAGTTGCCATTATGCTTAGGATTTGTAGACTATGAAAAGGCATTTGATTCTATAAACATTTCTTCAGTGATTAAAGCATTGGATCATCAAGGTGTAGATCCAGGATATTGTCATATTTTGAAGAATATTTATAAAAATGCAACAGCAACAATTAGATTACATAATGATAGTAGGAAAATCAACATTGAAAAGGGTGTAAGACAGGGTGACTCCATATCTCCAAAACTTTTTACAGCAGTGCTGCAAGAAGTATTTTGTGGATTAAAATGGGAAGCTAAAGGAGTGAAAGTAAATGGAGATTATTTAAGTCATTTAGATTTTGCAGATGATGTAGTTGTTTTTGCAAATAATGCTTTAGAGCTACAGGAAATGTTGCAGGAGTTATCAGATGAAAGTAGGACTAAAGATAAATGTTAAAAAGACTAAAGTAATGTTTAATAGATTTTCTCAAAATATGAAAATAAAGATTGATTATGATGAGTTAGAAGAAGTTAACAGTTACAAATACCTTGGTCAGATTATTAATACAGATGGAAATATAATGGATGAAATTAATCATAGAATTAAACTTGGTTGGAGTGCTTTTGGTAGAAATAACTTGATACTAAAAGGAAATATGCCTATGTGTTTGAAAAGGAAGGTTTTTAATAAATGTGTTTTGCCAGTTCTTACTTATGGATCTGAGACTTGGACACTTAATAGAAGAGCAATACAGAGACTTCAGACCACTCAAAGAAGTATGGAGAGATGCATGTTGGGAATAACAAGAAGGGATCGAAAACGCAATGTATGGGTAAGAGAACAAACAGGTGTTACTGACCTCATTGAAAAAATTAAAAGACTGAAGTGGAGTTGGGCTGGACATATTGTTAGAAGAGATGATAACAGATGGACAATTGAAATTTTAAACTGGATTCCAAGAGATTGTAAAAGACCCAGAAAGAGACCACATGTTAGATGGGTGGATGAAATAAAAAAGTGTGCAGGGGTGATGTGGAGAAGAGAAGCTAAAGATAGGAAAAGATGGATTGAACTTGAAGAGATCTTCATCCTGCAGTTGATAATGGTTGATGATGATGATGAGTACTTTCATCATATTATGATTGTATTATTTGATCTAGGATCAATGAATTAGCATTAACATGGCCATATATTAAATTGATATCCTTGATTAATAATTGTTGAAGCAAATTCTTTATATGCTATATTAACATAACTAGAGTAGTACCATGACATTAGAAGACATAGAATTTTTGGTTTTTAAGGGGCTTAAATTAAAACCTCCACCAACAAATTTGCATTTTATCTTGATGTCTGTTGTTTTAATCCATGTAAAAGTGTTGGAAATGCTACTATCATATAAATGGAAATAAAGTTGGAGCAAATACAACTATTTGTTTTTCTTCCACCAATAATAACTCTTCACACCATAAATGTAACTAATTTTTCATATAATACATTAAAACAATTATTGAATAATCAACTATTTACAAGGATGGCCATAATCCTTCTCAATTAATTTAAATGTTTTGACCCAATTGATAAATTATATCTTTAATCAAGTAATTTGGTTCTACAAAACTACACTAAATCGTTGCTCATCAGCCTGAAAATAAAACCTTTGAGAGTACTTTTTATGTCATGGATAACACTAACAATATCCTTAAAATCAACCAGAGCAACTTCTTGGGATCATATCTGCATACGTAATTCCAATTATTTGAATGCTATCATATCAGATTATCCTATGATTTTTATCAGAACCTGAAGCTTTTCTGTTAAGATATAAAGAGTTCTTTTGACCACATCTCTGTTCAATTCTAAATTAATTAAAAAAAATTAATATATAAATTTTGTAGATTATTCAGACTTTTCATCTCCCTATTCGAAATGCCATTTATTGATTACATGGAAATGTTATTTTATTTTCATGTCCATATGTTGCTTTCAATATTTTATTTAAATAAAATGCTTTAATAAAATAATTAGAAAGCAAATATCTGCTTCTCTTTTGCAATGTTAATAAACCAACCATTTTTACATCTACTTTTGAATTCCTGTATTACAACACTCCCTTTTCATTTTTCTTATTCAGATAATAAGAGTATTGTATTTTTCTTTTAATTGAGCTATTAACAATATAATCAGTCAAGTGTTGGTGGTTGAGGGGTCAGCAAAGCTGCCTTACAAGCAGTTGTCGGGGTTTGTAGGTTCGTCTCCCGGCCAATGCTTTGACACATGGGAAAAAAAACAATATAATCAATGTTAGAAAAGCAGCCAAGATTATTTTTTTAGTTAATTCAAAATACAAACTTATTTGTATCCACAATATACTTTTTTTAAAAAATATAATAAATAACTACATTGAGAATTGAAAGAAATAAAATAATTATCAAAAGTGCTCACAATGTTTTTAATAACTTGATTGCATCATTGTCACCAGAAAATTCTTTAGGGAATCATTAAACTCTTTGGAGCACTATTCACTTTTTTGAGGGAAATCATTAAACTTTTTGGGGAACAATTAAACTCTTTGGAAAACCATTAAACTCTTTAGAGAATCATTAAATACTCTTTGGGAAATCATTAGACAGTTTGGAGAACCATTAAATTCTTTGGAGAATCATTACATTTTTTTGAGTACCATTAAATTCTTTGGAGAATTATTAATCTCTTTGGGAAATCAATAACTCTAGAGTTTCATTAAATTTTCTGGGGAATCATTAAACTTTTTGGGGAAATATTAAACCTCTTTGGAGAACCATTAAACCTTTTAGGAAACTATTACATCATTTGGGGAACTATTAAATTATTAAACTTTTTGGAATTGGAAAACCATTGAACTTTTTAGAAAATCCTTGAACTCTTCCGAGAACCATTAAACTCTTTGGGAAACTATTAAATTCCTTGGAGTACTATTAAATTTTTTAGGGAGTCATTAAATTCTTTGAAAAACCATTAAATTCTTTGGATAACAATTAAACCTAGGTCATATAAATATATACATTTATACACTGGTTTTTCCAACTAATGACTACAATCCAAAGAGATCACAATATTTCTACCTCTTAGCACAGAAGAAAGCCGATTAATAAATAGTAATCTTATATAATAATTCATAACCAGTTAATAAAACTATTACATTTGCCAACATTATGAAGAATATTTTATGCAAAGGAAGTAATTTCTCTATTAATAGTTTTTCATAATGTCAAATTCACATATCAAATATAAAAATAGGCATCAAGCATTGGTAGTCGAGAGGTCAGTGACAGCTGCTTTACAAGTGGTTGTTCCAGGTTGGCAGGTTTTCTTCCTAGCTGATGCTATGACACATGAGAAAAAATATAAAAACAGGCAAAACTCACTATACATATTGCCACACACTGCAAGCTAGAGTAATCAATGGATGCCAGATAGTGATCATGTGATGTTTATTGGCTTAATATAACAAGTATATTTAAACATTTTAATTTAGAGGATTAATTTGATTATGAGCACTTTATTCAAGGCAAGTAATTCCACAAAGCAAAAAAAAAAAAAAGATTGTTAAAGCAATATTAAAAAAAAAAATTACAAAAATGACAGCCTTTTAGGTTGACTAGGAAGTAATTTCACCATTAATAAACTGCAATATAAAAATTACCAGGTGTATTTATATAATATTAAAATGTTTTGTTTAATTTACATTAAATCTTTAAAAAAATTTATTAAAGCAAACAATTAAAAAAAACAGCCTTTATAGGCTGAGTACATCTGATATAAACAGGCAAAAACTCTCCATATAGTAGGGCCTCCTTGTGCTAACCAGAGTAATCAATGGACACCAGAAGGCTTGTGCATAAAATCCCTATCTAATGCCTACTCATCCAATATCCCCAGACTAGTTTCTGGCTTGTGGCTTTCATCAGTGAGGAACCTTGAATATGAGAGCACTGCACCTAGATCTTAGGAATCCTAATATCTAGAAGCAGTGCTCTCAGATCCAAGGATCCTCACTGATAAAGGTCACAAGCCAGAAACTAGTCTGGGGATATTGGATTAGTAGTCAATAGATAAGTATTTTATGCACAAGCCTTCTGTCATCCATTGATTACTCTGGTTAGCCCAAGGTGGCACTACTATATGGGGAGTTTTTGCCTGTTTACTAACAGTTATGTGCTAGCATGTTATGGTGATCATATGATGTTTAGTGGTTTTACATCCGATACAGTAGTAATAATCAAATATTTTTTATTGGTTGGCATTCCTAAGAAGTTTGAGCTCTGGAACTGTGGAAGTAGAATCAATTCAAGGACTTTGCACTCCAGAATCTGACACTCTATCACTTGACTAAACATGCAGGACAGTAGTATGTTATGAATAGTAAAGTATATATGGACACTTCCAAAGTGATATATATCAGAAAGACAAAATAAAGTGAGAGATATGCTTCATAATACAGAAACCAAATGCTTGAAAATTATTATTGATTTATTTAAAATACAGACCAGACATAACTTGCATTAAGAAAAAAACCACCAGATATAGATTTTTTTTTTACACGGAATTGACTATTCTTCCAAGTAAGTGCTACTTGAAGATAGATTGAAGTTTTATGGTATTGATAATCCTGAGCTGTTATCATGTGATTTATATTCGTAAACCATCTAGTTTTATGCAAAAATCAGATTTAATATATATAATTAAAATCAATAAACACTTAGACAATCCCAATATCAATAACACTCAAATCTCAATCTGTTGTCAAGGCAACCTTTTAACAATATAGGTGGAATCCCACCTTTATTTATGGTCCAATATATTTATGTAGACATTAAAAATTGCAATTTATCCACAAAGACATTATTAATACAAAGAAGTTTAAATAAACCGTAAACATGTAAATATAACCTGTTCTGAATGCAGACTAATAAATAGGCAATTAAGACATTCAAACTGCAATTATAATCTTCAAATTGTGCTCAATGTGTTAATTAAATAATGACTGATTTTAATGATATAGGTATATTGCAGCCAATAAATGATTAACCTTATTAGGACAAAGTGTTTCTTACAGAAAAACAAAACTTTATTATCCAGAATATGATCCTACCTTTTTAAAGGTTGAGAATAAAATGAAACAACCCCCTGGATCCATTGCAGTATGAGACTCTTTAACAATATTTAAAAGAAAATATACTGATATGTAGATGTACATCTAAGATTGGCAATATTAATATCTCAGGGTTGATTTTTCTTTTTTGCATCTAAAGTGTACATTAAACATTAATAAATAAAGTATAATTACATATTTTAATTGTAAGTTTGTTGTAAATTCTTACGTTACATTAATTAGAGTGAACAATTATCTTACTATCCTTTAAAAATCATTAACCTCAAAGAATTATGAAAAATAATTTATTATTAATATGTCTAATTAGAAAAGGGATTTTATTGTATCTACTCATATCTCAAATGAATAAAATGTTAAGATGGAAATTTAATGTAACGTGTAATAAATTCTAAGATTGTGTGATCATAATTTATTTATTTGGAAAACATTGAATAATTAACACATATAAAATTAATTTTATTAACAATAAAATAAGATAAATATTTTTAAAAAAATATATACACATAGTAACAATAATGATAAATTCTCTAAAAGATGATAAATAGCATTGTAATATTATACTTATCACATGATCACCATTTCTTATGCTTGCTTATAACTGTTATTAAAACAGGTAAAACTCTCTATATGTATTGTCACTCAGTGCAAGCCAGAGTAATCAATGGATGCCAGAAGGGTTGTGCATAAAATCCCCATCTAGTGACTACTCGTCCAATATCCTCAGACTAGTTTCCAGCTTGTGGTTTTCATCAGTGAAGAGCCTTGGATCTGAGAGCACTGCACCTAGATCTTAGGATCTAATGCAACCCTCCAGCAGCCACCTTTTATCTTTATTTAACTACAAAACTATAAGTCTTAAATTGAAAACTATAATATTTTCAATCCAAGCTCATTTGCTTATATAGGTTCAGTACCTACACATTTTTGGTTCTTTAATAACTATAGCCACCACTATCATATTAGGCAGAATTGGTTTTAAGTGGCAATATGTATAGAGTTTTGCCTGTTTTAATAACAGTTATAAGCAAGCATAAGAAATGATGATCATGTTATGTCTATTGACTTAAAACCAATCTTTCCTACTAGGATAGTGGTGGTTATGATTATTAAAGAACCAAAGACACAAAATGTATAGGTACTGAATCTGATTTCAGACCTATATGACTATATAAACTAATGAGCTTGGATTGAAAATATTATAGTGTTTTCAATTTAACACTCATAATTTTGTAGTTAAGTAAAGATAAAGGGTGGCTGCTGGAGGGTTGCATTAGATCCTAAGATTTAGATGCAGTGCTATCAGATCCAAGACTTCTTACTGATGAAGGCCACAAGCCATAAACTAGTCTGGGGATATCGGATGAGTAGGCACTAGATGGGGATTTTATGCACAAGCCTTCTGGCATCCATTGATTACTCTGGCTTGTACTGAGTGGCAATAGTATAGAGAGGTTTGCCTGTCTTAATATTATACTTAATAAATAGTTGTTAGATTAGTGATAAATACCTGTGTGTTATATAAAAATGTGCTACACTAAGAAGCACATTCCATTGGAGAAGTTTTGTACAGCATTTAACTTAAGGACTTAGGTATTAACATTAAGCAAATTATGAGAATGTTTTATTACAACCTTAATTAAAGCAATAGTAACCTTTCTTATAGATATCAGTCTCATAAACTAAATACTTTTATAAAAGAACAGAGTATTAGCACAACTTATATATCTTATTTTGAAATAAGTACGATAATTTGACCTGATTGTCCCAGATGCTGGTGGCATTACATAATATGATTATCAAGTTTAGATTATGGTTAAAATTATAATAAAGTATTGTTAAGAGTTTGCCTCAACTAAACAGTAATAGTTATAATCTGCAAAGCACATACACTGGGAAAGTTGCAGAAGCTATATGCCTGAAAAATATTAATCAGTTAAGACAGCGCTTTTGAGGTTCCATGCTTCATAATCATAGCCATATTGAAAACTGTGATATACATGCTGTTATTAATGCCACAAGTATGATCAAATATATTATCTAATCTTCATAGACTAGTTTAACTACTTTTTTAGGTAAAAAAAAAAGGATAATCTTAACAAATATTTAAATGCATAGTCTAGATATCTTTATTCTAGAAAAACATGAAGTTATATCAAGATATCAATAAAATGTAAAATATTATCTTGGCCATAAATGATTTTTAATTAACTTAAAGTCTAGTCTTAACTATTCTCCAAGGTACAAACAATTATTAACCCATACTTATATCAAATTACACTCATAAATATAATATGTTACCTATATATTTTTTTTTTCTCATATAGCATCAGCCGGGAAGCGAACCCGCCAACCTGGGACAACCGCTTGTAAAGCAGCCATCTCTGACTTCTCGACCACCAATGCTTGACATGTTACCTATATCTTTTTTTGAGAACTTTTTTAGAACAATAAAACTTTAAATATAAAATTAAACAAATTCAATAACTCTTATATATCCTTAAAATCATAATTTTAGTCTTTAAAAGCATCCAAAAAATAATTATCCAAGTGCAATCATTTAAACATTTATAGTTTTAAATCATTGACACTTTAAGGTTGAAGAGATTTTAAAGAATAAATTTAACAACACCAAATCCTTAGAGAAAATGCTTAATAATGAAAGTTGAGTTTGTAATTACAGATCCATTAATGGTCAGTTCTGAAGAACATTTGACAAGCCTATAATTATTTGTTTTTTATTCTTTAGGTATTAAACACCAATTAACTTTTTAAAGCATAATTTCCATCGATTATAAAATCTCTAATCATATTTCTGAAGATAAAATATTGACTTGCTTTATTGATTATTATAATTTATCTTTAAGGCTTTGGCGATGCTAGGGCTATTAATATATGGTAGATCTGAATTTGGTTCAGTTATATAGCTATTTGAGTAGATACTGAAGTTAAAGACTCTACATCTGAAAATTTTAGAGTTTCTTCTCAATAGTTTGTATTAAATAAGTGCTGGGTTTTGAATTGATATTTTAGATCTAGTGTCTGAATATTCTAGCTCCTCACTGAGGTGAGCCATAACTTGAAACCAATTGGTCTGGGGATAAGAATATTCCAGATAGAGATTTTAAATATTTTCTCTTACTGCACTTATTAATAAGAGCTTGTTTGATCTATTGTTACGCTCTCTGTATTGCATTTTTGTAAATACAAGCTTTTTATAAAGTAATATCATGCTATATATGACTTGCTTTATTGATTATTAAAATATTGATGAATGTAAATATGTTTATTCACAGTCAGTTTTCTAATAATTTTTCATAATATTAGATTACTGTGGTCATTGTAGTATTAAAGTAGTATTTTAATCTACTGGATGAATTAGTTTAAAACTAATATCCAAAGCTTTAGGTAGTTTTTTTGTAAATATAATATATAGCAATTTGTTAATCCATTAATCCATGTTAGCTTTATAATACATATCTGATGTTTTATGCTGATATAGCAAATATAAATTTCAAGCAAGTAATTTTAGTTTGGAGAAGAGATGAATAAATAATCCAGTTCAAATAAAAAATGTAACATTCCATGAAGTACTCTTAAAAGTTTTTTATATAATATTCAATTAACCAAACACTTTATTACTTTTACAATGCTTTATTATCCACCCTTTCCTTCAGTTTACAGTTTCAATTGCCCCAGCAATCTTCTTCAGAACGTTCTGAAGAAGATTGCTGGGGCAATCGAAACTGCAAACTGCAGGAAATGATGGATAATAAAGCATTGTAAAAATAATAAAGTGTTCGGTTAAATGAATATTATATGATATAAATTTGGCAATGCAATAGGAAACAGTAGTTATTATACTTTTTAAAAGTTTTTATAGTTAAAAATTCTAGTATTTCATTTTCATTCCTTTAAAATTCATTATTTAAAGATATACCTTGTTAGACATTTAGTTTCTCCATTCAGGAAAATATAAAGGAACATTTTCCATTAAAGAGGCAAATGTTTAGTTGATTGTCTGGTGCCAGAAGCCAAGATGGCTAATTTTGCATTTAAATCCTATGGAGTACTTCTGCATACGATTAGTAAATGACTAAATTTTTTTAACATGTGCATTTATTTATAGATTCCTGTCATATGATTAGTGAGATCATAATTTTTATCCAATATCATTCACTTTTTTTAATTTTACAGGAATATTCTATTATTGTTGCATAGAAATGGTAGGAAGCAGATGACATTTGGAAATTTTCTAAGTTTATAGTGCCAAAATTTGTGATGATTTTATTTCTTAAAATTTTTAGACAAATATTTTAAAATATTAAAATACCAGATTACTTTTATTAATGATTAAAATAAAATAAATACTCATTATTGTTTTACCAATAAATTACTTATACTATTAAAATATTAAATTACATGATTTTTTTCATTTTATTTTATTTTTCTTCAAAATTCTCAATATAATTAATAATAAATATATGTATTATTCCTAGAATAAATTTATTAAAACATTTTATGATTATTCCCTTTAATTTTAAATACGTTCAACCACATAAAACATTTTTGCATGCTCAATATGCTTGAATATTATGCTAAATCCTTACAATATTATTAAGCGTAATTTAAATCATATAACACAGGTTTGGCCAAGACATCAATTGCAGATGACCAGTTGACCAAGAAGCTGATATGAACATTGACAAATTATAGTGATAAGTGAATTCAGAGTTGATTTGAATATAAAAAATAATAAAAAAAATTTGAAATTATTCTTGTTTAAAAATAATTAAATCTAAAATAATACCCGTTGTTACCATCGATCTCAAAAATAAGTCCAGGTTGAAAGAAGCTGAAAATTAAATTATTTTTGTGTAACGCTAGAGTTAAAATTTTTGGAAACATTTAATTGCCATGTACCCAAGGAGAAATGAAAATAACTTGTCCTGGAGAAACAAGGATTTTAATGAACTCATTTTAAACACGAAGTTGTGAACTTTTGTCAAGCGCTGTTAGCCGAGAGGTCACCGCACCTGCCTTGCAAGCAAGTAGTTGGTTGCAGACGGGTGTGGGTTCGCGTCCCGGCCGATGCTATGACATATGAAAAAAAAAAGTTGTGAACTTTTAAAACACTTTGTCTAGATAGCAAATAATCCCCAAGGAGATTTTAAAAAAAACGGAACTTTTTTCTATCTATGAAAGAAAATAGGCGTCAAAGTAAGAAATGGACTCATTATTGTAAAGACTTAGCAAAAGAACTGTGGGGATTTTCCAAGGTGCAGAAATAGAGGACTTTTGTAAAATATTTTTTTATTATTATTTTTCTTTCTGTTTAGCAAAGTGTCATCAAAATAAAATAAAAAAATATTTTTTTTGTAAAATTTGCATATAATTTATTTTAATCCAATTCTAAAACAATAATTTTCTTTTTTATTGCTCTATATTTTATTGATTTTTTTAAAATTCAGGACCAACTTTAAAAAAATAATTATTTATAGGTAATTTAATAATTGTAATTTAATAAATTGTAATACTAGAGGGAGCTAAGGTAATTTAATAGTAATCATAGTAAGATGTCTTTGACAGTTCTTATAGAAAAAAATTCATCAGTTCGCAAGTATCTTCTAAAAATGTCACCAATATCTGTGAGTATCTAAAAAAACCCTATTAAAAAAACACCAATTCATAAGTACATTCTAAAAAAACCAGGACTTCGAATCATTATTTTTTCCGTTCCATCAAAAATGTTTTTTTTTCCGTTTTCTGGTTTGAAGCCCTACCCTCAGATACACTTTCGCCAAAAAGTTGCCACCAAGATCTAAAAGTTTGGGCACCCCTGATCTTGCAGACATAATAAAGTTACTATTATACCAAAAAAAAAATTAAATATTTTATTCATGCTGTAGTTAATGTTGTGTACTTTTATTCTGTCTATTATTCTTTCAAAATTAACTTTATGTGTTTGTGCATCTTTTCAATGAAATTTTAATTGTGATAAAACAAAATTTGATACATATAATTTTTATGATGATGTGTGTTTATAAAATTGGAAGATATCTTAGATAAATTTAATAATATATTAATATCACTTCCCATCATTTTATTTGCAATAATGATAATAACAATAATAATCAATAATGTTTGCTTTATTGATAAGCTAATAAGATTTTTTAGAATTTATGGTTGTGACTATTAATTTAGATATTAAAATATTATTACAATATATATATTTGAGATAATTGTGTGTGTCTCATGGCATACAACAACATAGTAGTTTGTGCACACACACATGTATATATATAATTGAAGGAAAGGTAGAAATAAACAAAGACAAAAAATTTTTGTAAATATTTTTTATATTGGAATTAAAAAATATTATAAATTAAACACTTAAAGATGTTTAATTAATATTTTATTCTGAATTTTGAAATTAGAACAAGTATGTTTTTATGTTACAATATTTGGTACTTGTTAATGAGCCACTGTACATCACTGGTGGCACTATTTCTGTGCAAAAAAAGACAAATATCCCATTTATGTGACTGAAATTATGGCATATAGAACAGTTCATGTTAGCCATTAGCAGACCTAGATGGCATTGCACACAAATATTATGGTCCACTGAGGTGCTTTGTGACACTATGCAAACAGCACACACTTCACAGAGCACCACCATATGATATAAGGATATATGTAATTCAACTGGCCATAACTCTTAAGGTGCATTTGAAGTAATGATCTTAGACCCTAACTGATGTACTATTACATACTAATAATTGTAATCCTATCCCCATGCTTCCCTACACAGCTTGGACGGTGAAAAGAATTGCAAAAGGATAGGGCCAAACACCATTTCCCAGAGCTCATGCGAATAGACACATTTTCATGAGAAAAGCTATGAGACAAATCGTAAGCTTGGTTTGATCTGAGTAATGCATCTTTTTGATGATCCTTTAGATTGGCAAAACCATCAGTTCCCCCTGCACATTCCAGTGCTATGTGGGCAATTTAATGTAATGGAATTTCATTTAATTCAGGCTGACTCGTTTGTAAACAAAGTGGTTTTTTTTAATTTTGTTTAAACGTTTAATTTACTATTAGAAAAATAACATACATTTTTCAATAAAAAGAAAAGTATTTTGTTTTGTCCTGGCCTATAAATGTTACATTAAAACATTTTTGTGCAGAAACAGTGCCACGAAGTGATGTACAGTGGCTATTTAATAAGTACCCAATATTTATACTGGTAATTATAAAATTCCAATATCTATTTTGATTAGATTAAATTTTTAAAATTAAAGCTTGTATAATATATTTTGATAAAAATTCTACAAAGTTGTTTTTGAAAGAATTAAGGTAAAATGTAAACAGTCAACTTTTTTCAATCAAGATAAAGAAAACTTACTCTTAATTATTTTTTTTTCACCCTGACTATAAAAAGGTTGAAAAAAGATTAGGAGGAGTTTTTCTGTAGTAAAGCTAGTATGAAGATATAACTGAAGGCAAGACAGTGCAAATCAGTTGCTGCTGCTAGGGTTGCAATGGGAGAGTTTGGCTTCACATGGAGGGAAAGAGCCTGCTTTTTTGTGTTCCATTGCCCATAATGTATAATAAACTGGCTGGTTTGCCTGAAGTCCATCAATTGATACAGACTAAATGGAGTTGATTGAATGCCATCAACTACTTGGACTATACCTTGCCCAAAGATAACAATAATCCAGTCTACAGTTTTAGAAAAAACCAGCTTACCAAGAGATTACCATGTTATATGCAATTTTATCAATATGCAAAGAAGAACAGACAAAGGTACTACATCATGTATATAAAATAGATATCAGCTGGTTTTAAAGGTAAATAACTTGTGACTAAATTATTCAGCTAAAACTAGAATAATGAAAGAAAATAGTAATTTACTATTTTTGTAATATTAAAAGTGAAACTCTTTAGTAAAAATGATGATTGTTAAAATCTCTAATTTAAAAGTAAAACAAGAAAATAATTTTTGTTTGGTTTTTAAGTCTAAAAACAAAGAATTGCTTTATAAACAATTTTATTTTGAAATTAAAAAAAAGAAGAAGTAAACTCCAAAATTCTTTCTAGTTTGGAAAACAAAAGAACTTTTCAAACTGAATCTTACAATAATTTTTTTAAACTTTTTTTTTAGCATTAGAAATAATGAATGAATTAATAACATTGATTTATATGTAGACACATATATGTAAATTATTATTATTTTTTCATATGTCATAGCATCGGCCAGGATGAGAACCCACAACCGTCTGCAACCAACTACTTGCTTGCATGGCAGCTGCGATACCTCTTGGCTAACAACGCAATATGTAAATTATATATATATTTGACAATGAACTGTATCTTTAAAAATGAATAGAATGTTTTATACAGCACATATATGCTTATTTCTGTAGTTATGTGTCATGTAAACATCTAAAAATCTCTGCAATTTGTTAAATTATTTATTATATATTCTAAAATTTTTTTTTTTTCACAAGTCTATGACAGTTCATACATGTTAATTTATAAATTATTATACAGCACATCTGAATTAGCTTATTTCTTTTTGTATTAATCAAAATCAGAATGCCAAATTTATATTTATAGCATACTCAGAAGATCTAAATTTCATTTTACTGTTTCTAGTTAATAAATTTATATTTCATTGTTTAAATTATTTCAGTGAATTTATTTAATATGAAATGGATTTAGAATATTATATGTTTGTATTATATATCTTTTAATCACAGTAATAATGGTAGAGATTTTGCTCACTGAGCTGGATTCAAGCCTAATGGTCTGTTTTATAAAAGGGTTTACATTTGGATTTATGGGTACATCCAGATGGTGATAATCCTGGTCGGTGCAAAGAGGATATCCTTTAAAGTGTATTCACTACAATTTATTTTTTAATTATTTATTTAGAAATTAGGTTTATAGTTGACCAGTACATTAATGGTACTAAGTGACCAAAGCATTGATGATGGTCAGCATGTTGTAGTATACCAGCATTATTTTTATTGTTATATATTCTGATGGATTAGCACTTAAGTTTGTGCATCTAAATTATTATGTTGTATTGCTGTCCTAAGTTTGGCAAGGCCGTTATAGTACACTTATTGCAAATCCAGCCACAAGATCCACTGTTGATTTAGTTTTATTGTTGATCATTCATAATGATGAATGATTATCACTTTTGTGTAATGCTGGCAAACTTATAGTTATTTATAGTTAGTTCTGTGCTGATCTCTGCTCTTTCATGATCATTATATTCTTTATAATTTTGTATTTAATTTTATATTTTATTTTGGGATGATGATGGTTTACCATCACCCCAAGTTTATCCCTTACTTCCAAACTATTACGATATACAAATATATATTAGAAAGGATTTGAACTCAGACTTTCAAACTTTCTACAACTATCTATTCTATCTTATGCAACTGATACACATATATGTGAAAAGGATAAATGATCTCCAATATGCATGTTTTGTGCTCAGCCAGCAGTCATCAGTTGGTCCAGATATACATATACAATCAATGCTCAGTTTATATTAATATAGAAAATTTTTCAAACTTTAATGGACAAGTTTCAATCTTCTCCACCGTCCAACTCTTCAGATATAGATTGTTCATTAAAGTTTGAAGATTTGTTATAAACTAAACACTGATTGTATATATTTGTGGGAGATGGTGGTCTGGACCAATTTATGAGTGCTGGTTCAGCACAAAATAAGTATATTGGAGATTTTTTCTTCACATGTATGGGTTCATGTATATCAGTTGTATAAGGTAGAGAGCATAGTTATAGGGAGTTTAAAATCAGTACAAGTTCTTTCTAATTACATTAAGTTTAATATATATATATGTGTGTGTGAAATGTTGATAGAATTTCACTTTCATTCTGGATATCCAATAGAGAATCAAAGAATCTAGTTTCTAGTTGTTGATAGCTTATATTCATAATACAGTTCACAGAATTAGGTTCAGAGTGCTTTATCCCATAACTAGTTCATTCTTAAATTTAATATTTTAGTATTCAGAAACTATTATCTAGATTAATTGATTCAGCAATTTTTTGTTGTTTTAGATTTTTTAAATTAAATCAATTAAATTGGTGATTTTCACAATGTCTTAGTCAGAGTATTCTTTATTCCGAAGTCTTACAAGAGAATCAACATAATAGGTATTCACCCAATACATACTGTAATATATATATGATCAATAGATGGCGTCTTTACCAAAACCGCCGAAACAAGTGTAAAATATTTTTACATAAAGGCAAAAGGAGTCAGAATTAACTACCTCTTTCATTTTGCTCACCTCCAGATCAGCTGATTTCAAGCTGGTTTGCTTTCGTCAGTGGAAGGATAGAGCTATAGAAACTAGGTCTAAAGACTGACTCTGATCATAAATAACAAGTGATAGCAGGTTACGTGACTAACTTGTTTTTATTTTTCATAAATGTACCTTTAAAGTTTTCTTGCAATGATATATATTGCAGAGACTTTGACTATGTGGTGAAACTGAACTGAGATCAGACCCATATAGATATCTAGCTTGCTAGGCTGAGTTTGAAGACTTTACCGGTCTGAAAAATTCACGCTTGCAAACTGATATAAACGTTTTGCATAAACGCTTGAGAGTCAGTCTTTAGACCTAGTTTCTATAGCTCTATCCTTCCACTGACGAAAGCAAACCAGCTTGAAATCAGCTGATCTGGAGGTGAGCAAAATGAAAGAGGTAGTTAATTCTGACTCCTTTTGCGTTTATGTAAAAATATTTTACACTTGTTTCGGCGGTTTTGGTAAAGACGCCATCTATTGATCATAAATAACAAGTGATAGCAGGTTATGTGACTAACTTGTTTTTATTTTTCATATATATATATATGTATATGTTGATATTAAGATTTTCATGGATTGATATATAAAGGACATATTCTGCGGGTTCATCCGTATTAAAAAATTTAAATATTAATATACTAACATTTTGACTTGATCACACAAGTCATCTTCTACTGGGTGATAAAAGATAGACAGATGATTGTAGAGGCTCTACAATCACTGATTTGAAAAAAACGTTAAAGTTCCACCAATAGCAAAAATGTTAAATTAAAAATGTGATCATATCCAAATGTGATAATCTCTATCAGTGCAAAGTTAGAGAAGCCATTGAAATACTTAAAAAGCCAGATTGTATCAATAAGCGAGATGATACATGCAAACTTTCTCCTATTTGGAAAGATTTTTTTAAAAAAACATTCTTAATTTAACATTTTTGCTATTGGTGGAACTTTAACATTTTTTTCAAATCATTGATTGTAGCGCCTCTACAACTATCTTTCTACTTTCTTATCACCCAGTAGATGACTTGTATGATCAAGTCGAACTGTTGGTATATTAATATTTAAATTTTTTAACATGGATGAACTCGCAAAATATGTCTTTTATATACATGTACGAAATACAAAAATTTTCCAAAATGTCATTCTCGATGACAGATCTCTAGAGTAGATTTATTCAGAATGAAAAATATCTACCAAAAATGTGTGAGCTAAAAAATTTCCATTGTTGTTGCAATATAGGCATGGATTAAACGTGCTTTTTCTTAATTTTAATATGGTTTTTTCATCCCAAATAGAAGCAAACTATTATATCAGATGATTATGCAACTGTTGAGCTTTATGGAGAGATATATGTTAGGAGGAATATGAAGAGATCAAAAATAAATATACAAATTGGAGACTAATAAGTATTTTTTCCATCATTGAAAGAATTAAAATACTGAAATAGAACTGCACTGGACATGATGCTAAAAAAGATGATGATAGATAGATAGTTGAAATTTTAAATTGAATCATGATTTTTAAATATTCACTATTTTATCTGATTCTAAATCTCTTTTAATCTATTCTTTGTTCAAACCATTTCCCATCTTTTTCAACATTTAACTCTCCATACAGTAGTGCCACCCTGTGCCAACCAGAGTAATCAATGGATGCTAGAAGGCTTGTGCATAAAATCCCCATCTCATCCAATATCCCCAGACTGGATGAGTAGGCACTAGATGGGGATTTTGATTACTCTGGTTGGCACAGGGTGGTACCACTGTATGGAGAGTTTTGCCTGTTTAATAACAGTTATGTGCTAGCATAAGAGGTGATGATCAGGTGACATTTAGTAAGGATTCTACGTATATATTTTTTTCCTCACCATGTTTATGCTACATAGTGTAAGCTTTAGTAATCAATATATAACAGTTGATAGTGTTTAATAATTTCCTATCCAGTGCTGTTCCATCCAATATCCCCAGACAGCACTGAACAAAGATTTATTAAGATCTACCACCTGGCAATTACCAATTACTAAAGCTTACACTAGGTGGCATAACTGTGGTGAGAAAAAAGAATTTGCTACTAAACAGCATTATATAAGCTGATATCATATTCCAGAATTATTTTTTCAGGTGAGTCATTGCTTTATTTCCCTCTATGTTTTGTTTGGTCTACAATACCTTTGGGGGGGGGGGGTTAAACCAAATATGAGAACTTTTTGGAGTTTTAGTAATGCAACTTTTTGTTGTCTGAGACCAATAGTTTACCAGTGAACATAATTTGTGAATATAGTTTAAAATCATTATATTAATAACTACAGATTTCTTTTGAAGACATCTTAGCAACAATCTTCTCAAAGAATTATTTAATTTCACACACAGTATAACTGTTGCTTATTCTTGTATAATTCATATATATATCATCTTAAAACTTATCGTGGTATTTTAATTATAAATTATATTTTGGACTATTGCCATCATCTAATATTGACTGTTACATGTAATAAGCAAGAAATTTTTCAAATTTTTTTTTAACAATTAATAATAGCACTCAGCATCACATGATCACCATCTCTTATACTAGCACCTAATTGTTTCTAAACAAGGCAAAACTCTCCATACAATAGTGCCACCCAGAGTAATCAATGAATGCCAGAAGGCTTGTGCATAAAATCCCTATCTAATGCCTACTCATCCAATATCCCCAGACTAGTTTCTGGCTAAGATCTAGGTGCAGTGTTCTCAGATCCAAAGCTTTTCACTGATGAAGATCAAAAGCCAGATACTAGTCTGGGGATATTGAATGAGTAGGCATTAGATAGGGATTTAATGCACAAGCCTTCTGGCATTCATGGATTACTCTGGTTGGCACAGGATGGCACTACTGTATGGAGAGTTTTGCCTTGTTTAATAGCACTCAGATGAGTATATAACAAAATTCTTTTGTGTGCTGTCAATTTACTCCGTTTTTCTGATGATCCTGGTCTGACTAGTGATAGTACTATCATGGGAATCAAACCAGGAAACTTTAAATTCATAAATGGTGTATTTATAATGATACTATAACTAATTAGTTCATTGACAGAATTGATTATATCACCTAAAATTCAGCATTCATGAATCTAAATATCTCTTATCTTATATCTTTTTTATGCATTGACAAAATTATAACACAAATAAATAAACCTATCTTTCATTTATCTCTATTAACAATACTTGTTTTATTTTTTTATTCCACCAATTCAACAGTTTCGACTGATCCGCAGTCTTCTTCAGAACTTTTCTTTTTGCCTAGCTCTGGAGAAGAAACTATTGGATTAATTGAGTAAAGATTAAAATAAGCATTGTTATACTAATAAAAGAAAGGTGAGTTTGTTTAATTGAATCTAAAAGTCACTAGTCTAGTTTTCATGTGCAGGTCAACAACACTTTCTCTCAAAGGCTTAGTTAATCAGAGTGTTATCTTAAATTCAATATTCATGAATCTAAAGGTTTCTGGTTCGACTTCTATGCTAGTATTGTCACTGTTAGGCCATCAATATTTGAAAAAGAGAAAATAATATCATTTGAAATGTGTTGCATGTTAACATGCTATTATTAACAGTTAAATATATTTGAATAAATTTAAATAAAGTTTGAACTTTTCTAAAAACATTTAGTAAGTAATATTAGATGATGGAAATAATTCAAAATGTAACTACAATAATATTTAATACATATAATTGAATGCCATCTTAGAAGATATTATATAACACTAATTATATAACATTTGTAGTACAAGCTTATTAAATTAAGTCACATGATGTACGACTTGATTTCTTTGCAATCTGAGAAGCTTGAGAAGATTAAAGCTGCCATAAGAAGTTATCATGCAATCTAATCATAACTGAAGAAAACACAATTTTTTAATATTTCAAAGGTGTTTCTCTTAATACACTGGTACCCTGAACTGGAATTTTATGAGCCTTACTATCTTAAATTGAATTTCTTTTTTATGATTTCTTTTACCATCAAGGAAGTGTTTAAAAATATTATTGAATCATTCTTAATACAACTTCTTTTTGTTTAACTGTCAGAGTGATTTTCTATAGAAAATTTTCTCTTGCACTTTTGTCTGATTGGAGTGGGTTGCATTTTAAACCTATGATAACCTCCATTCTTCCATGTATTTTTACTTAAATATTTAATGCATACAACTAAAATCTATGAATCTAGACTTTAATTTTCTTCTTTATTCTCTTATATAAAATTAAATCTCATCTTGATTTTTCTTTAACAATATACACATTAAGTTCTATTATCTTCATATTAGAAGAAATCAAATGTAGATTTTTTTTATCAAGAAATTTTATTGTGAGCTCAAAGAATTACATTATATCAATAACAGAGTTATGTTGTTAACAGAAATTAGAAAAGGGTGTTCAATTACAAATTGTCCATTGTTACCAGCTCCATGTAGCATTGTAGATGTATGTTGGGGCTAGTTTTTCATCTCTGTTTCTAATGGCCTAAAATTTTGCCAGAAGTAATATCTTTCAGTCAACCAAGGTGGGGCCATAAATGAGAGTGCATCTCATTGACCCATAGGCAAACAGGAGAAGTGTTATGATTCTTATGGATGGAAAGATCCTGTTGGATATGCTAGAAGTCAGTCCAGTGAGGAGAGGCACTCTAGTTTGTATATGGATGTGATAAAGTCTCTGTCCCATTGGAGCAAGGTACAATGGTTCAGAATATGTATCATGGTGTCATCATCCCATTTCCATAAAGGGCATACTAGGTCCAAGCAAGAGAAGCCTCTATGAAAGACCAGAAAATGACATGTGGACAGAGCATTCAAGTTTATTTTAATCAAAAAATCTAAAAATTTTGGCTCCAGATGCCAATGATTGAATGATTGGGAAGGGTTAGCAGTGATTGGATGGGGAGGGGGTCATTAATTAGATAGTATGCATCCCAGTGCCTGTGAGTTAACCTGATTAGGGAGAGGAATAAATTTTGCAATATTTAGCAATAAGGATGACAAACAATTCCTCACGGGAGGAGGAGTGTCAGTAAGACAGACAGATGTAAAGCATGATGCTTCCGGAAAGTGGCGATATAGGTTGAGGATGGTGTTATGTGTATTGCTGGAAACAAAAATTATAACAGAGTGCAATAATAGCCCATTGAGTTTGGTATGTCTATGGAGGCCCCTCAGGCTGACGGCAATGGTCTTGCCCTTCCACCTAAGTCATGCACATAGTGAATTTATCTTTCTGATGAATCTTTGGGAAAAGTTAATAATTGGCATGAAATAAAAGATCCTTGGGAAAAGTTAATAATTGGCATGAAATAAGAGATGCTTGGGAACACTAAAATATTGAGCAGTGAAGTTTTTACATATAGTGACAAATAAATTTTGGAACCCACCCACCAGTCATATTGATTTGCATAAATATAACCAGTTTATATGATCTCTTGTTCATATACTAATCCATATCTATATGAAATATATATTAACTTTTCTTTACATTACTATAATAAGAAGAGATGGTTCTAGGATCTTTAGCTTCCATCTGCACATATAATATGAAGTCTCCTGCATTCTTTTTTCCTCTGGACATATAAGTTAAATAATTATGAAAACATGTAATTGTGTAGAACCTTTTAATATATTTAAATAAAGTGTTGGCTTGCGTTTGATTAGCTTTATCTGTCTCAAATTTTTCTTTTTGGTTCAGGTAACCAGATAATTTATTTTTTGAATTCATTTTCTAAATTTTTAAAAAACAAAACAGAAACTATTTTTATGTCAAATATTAATGTAAATATTAAATAAAGGTGATAACTTATAATTATAAAAATGTTCAACTTAACGGATATGTAAAACTACAAAACACTTATGATTCTAAGTGAATTTTTAATACATCATTAAAAAAAGTTTTTATTTTATGCAGCCTTTTAGTATTGGTGCCTTTCAGATCTGTCATCTGTCTGTGACACAGGTCCTTTAGTACTGGCCATGATAATATATATATATATATATAGTCATGAAATGACAGAGTTTATCTTCATAATACCTAAAAAATATATAGACAGCCTTTATTCCATCAAATCATTCAATTGTCATAGAAGATATTTATAGAAAAATGTTTCCATCTTCATAAAGACCGAAATTTAATTGATATTCTTTAATATATATATAATTTGTTTATCCTATTTACTACATGGAACTCCGTAACTTGGTCCTCCATCTGATTTAATTGCTATAAAAGGACATTAAAAGAGCTTTTGACAATATTGTTCTCAATATTCTTGCTTGATAGATCTTAATACTCAATGGTCAACTTAGCTTGTACCCTTATAAATTACATAAAACTGGTATCAAGAAAAAATCAAGTATTAAATTCAAAGTTTTTTCCAATTTATAAAAGATATAAAGTCCTAGTTTACTTTCATCATCTTTTTTGTTGGTTACTTGGAAAAACTAACCATTTATTACCAAATATTTTTATATTTTTTTTTTTTGGAAACAAACATTTCTATACAGAAAAATGGCAACATCTTCCTGGAAAATATTTTTCCGTTATCTTTTCCCCATTATCTGCTAAATAGATTTATTAGATATATCTGCTTTAATTTAAAAGTGTTTATCTTTGTAAAACCAAACCAACAGACATATAATATTTTCCACTTTCAAGGCTTTTAGCTTCCTTAAGTTATTTTTTTTACAAAATTCAAAACTGCATATGTTTTGATAAAGTGTATTCAGTGTTTCATTCACATTGGTATATCATGGAAAACAATACAATCATTAAAATAAATATTTAAAATGATGATTTTCAATAGTATGAATGGCTAAAGGGTTGGAGGGTGGAGTAGATTGAAGCCTGACCATTAAAATATGAAGATTTGCTATCTTAATATAAACTGAGCACTGATTATTTATATGTGTGGGAAATGATGATCTGGTTATGTGTGTTGGTTGCATGAGGTAGAGTGGATAACTGAAAGGAGTTTGAAAGTCTGTTTAAGTCTCTTATGGTTATGTCTAAACTCCAAGTAGTATATAAATTATACTTGTATTCAATCAAATATTACAAATTAAGCTTGTATCCTGCCTATCCCTCTTCTATATATTTAAATGGATAAGGTCCTATATACGAGGGGTCAGAATGGCTTAAAGTCAAACATGGGATGACCATAATATTGGCATACACAGGACATTTGGGATTCCATCATCAGATTTTCAATGTATGGATGATTGAAGAGTTGGAGGGTGAAGTGGATCGAAGCCTGTCCATTAAAGTTTGAAGATGAGCACTGATTATATATATGCGTGGAAGATAATAATGTGGACCAACTGATGAGTGCTGGTTCATGAAATATGTATATTGGAGATCATTTATCTTTTTCACATGTGTGTGATCATGTGTAGCGGTTGTATAAGATAGATTGAATGGAGGAAATGAGCTTGAAAGTCTGTGTTCAAGTCAATTATTGTTATATATGAACTCCAAATATATAAATTATATTTGCATTTAAACAAAAATTAAAATGAATATTGTAACATATATCTACCTCCAGAATCATGGATCAATACCCAAATCACAATCTAGAATGAAATGTTTTTGGACTATTTGATCCTAACCTATTTATATATATCAATATCCCAAGAGATATTCAGTCTAGATATCATCAAGGTTGCCTTTTTATGTTTGATCCATGCTGCTACCTCTGACCCTATATCAACAATAAATGTGAATATCACTAATATTTTGTTAACTGCATATGTATGGCTGCCTCTTTTTTAAAAGTTGATTTACTTCTGTCAATAAAAGTAATCAACTCAGATAACAGATCTTAAAATGATAATTGCCACTTCCTATCAAGATTACACAATGCTGGAGATGTATTGCCTTATCAAAATTTTGAGTAATTTATTTAGTAATGATTTTATGTCTCATCACTAGAAACTGAATATAAATTGATAACCATAGTGTACATTGACTGTATTTTTTGCATATATCTTATTATCATTTATGTTGTTATGATTTAACATTAATAGTTTCTTATTTTTCTCACCACAGTTATGATATGTAGTATAAAGTTCAATAATCAATAAATGTCATATGTTAATGCTTAATAAATCCCTATTGAATGTTGTCTAAATCAATATTCCCAGACTAGTATGTAGCTTATAGCTATCATCACTGAGGAGTTGAATTCTGGAAGTGTGATCCAATACATTTTTTCTCTAGCAGCCATCTTTTATTCCTTTATTTTGCTATCAAGCTTGAAATAAAAAAGCATATTAATGTTTTCAATCTAAGCCAAATTGCTTATATAATTATACAGATTTGAAATTGATTCAGTGATCTATATGATGTGATGAATTTAGTTTTTAATAATTATAGGAAGCTTTATTTTTTGACTAGGATTGATATAAAACCAATGCTCACATGACTCTAATTTACATAATGCTTTTTACCTAGCAAACCCCCCTCCCCACGGTTATGCTATATAAAACAATGAAATGTCACAACTCCAGCTATTTAACAGCAAATTCTTTTTTATCACAGAATTTCTCACTGATAAAAGCCATAATTTAAAACATACTTTAAGAATATTGTACAGGGCAGTAATGAATAGGGATTTATTGAGCATTATCACCAGAGATTTATTGATTACTAAAGATAACACCAGGTGGCATGTAGGACGAGAAAAAGAATTTGCTGCTAAATAGCATTATGTAAGCTGGCATCATGTGATGTTTCATTGACTTTAATTTTAATTATAAATCAAAGTTTTATATTATATATTAATATAGATTTTTTTTTCAAATATTAAATCTAATTATTAATACTTCTTTATGATCATTATATTAGTATAAAATAAAAATGTGTGTATATCCATTTTCCTTCATTCCATCAACCCAACTAGTGATAAACATCACATGATCACCATTTCTTATGCTTGTTCTTAACTGTTATTAAAATAGGCAAAACTCTCTATAAGTATTGCCACTCAGTGCTAGCCAGAGTAATCAATGGATGCCAGAAGGATCTAGATGCAGTGCTCTCAGATCCAAGACTCCTCACTGATGAAGGCCACAAGCCAGAAACTAATCTGGTGATATTGGATGAATAGGCACTGGATGGGGATTTTATGCACAAGCCTTCTGGAATCCATTGATTACTCTGGCTTGCACTGAGTGGCAATATGTATAGAAAGTTTTGCCCAACTAGTAATACAGTATTGGGTGATAAATGTAAAAGTATGCCAATTACAGAAGAAAAATCTTCAGCTTAGAAGCTTGTTTGTTTAAAATTATGAATTCACTTTGAAATTATGAATAAGTTTAAACATCTCTTGGTATTTTTTAGATCATGAGCTGTTACACATCCTCTATTATGCAGCTATGGTATTCAATTAATTAAAAGATAAATTAATTCATCACAGTGATATAATTCCTTCAAATAATTATTTGTATATAGGTCTATGATTTTGCAAAATTTATTGTTGAAAGTAAATATGGCTATCTTATCAACATAATACAGTGACTTTATAAAGACAAGAATATTCTGTAATATGTTGAATATAAGATAGCAGAGTCACAAAGGTTTATCATTATACTCATTAGCTTGCTGGTTATGACAATAATGAATGTGCAATTGGACATGTACATCTTTATTAGATTGGGTATTTATTTGAAAAAGCATTTTATATGGAACTGAAGTATAGTTGTCTCAGAAAAAATGGACTCCAATTAAGGTCCAAAGAAAGACACCATTGATTGCTTCTGTTGGAGAATATGTTTGAGAATCGACTATGATTGAGAACTACAATTAGATGGTGAAGTATTGAAATCTTTCCCAAAGAAAAGCTTGTTGCAAATGATAGTCTCACACCAAAAATTAAATATATGAGTACGATATAAAAAAATATGTGTTTTATAGATTGAGTAGATAATCATCTCAAAATTTACTATTTATTTTTCAATTGTTTGTTTATAGTTTTCAATTGTTTGTTTATAGTTAGTTGGAAATACTCATGTAAAAATAGGTGTTCACATGACTGGCCTGAGCTATAGGTAGCCTAAGCAGTTACCTAAGATATAAAAATTAAGGGCACTATAGCCAGCTTCAATTAAAGGATATATTTATCAATTGTTTTAATGATTCATATTAGGTATCCATTTAGGGCCACCACATACAGGTTTGCAGGCTATTCAATATACAATATGTCTAATCCAATAAGGGAGCTATTGATAGGTAAGAAACAATGAGGTAATGGGGAAAAGGAAAGATGAGTTGATGAAATTGCATCACTATCAAATCTTCTTCATGTTATTGTGGTGACACAGACAAGTTAGTTTAGGATTGGTTGAAATTTATTACGTAAATAGTATTGTAAAATTAGAGGGATTCATAAATAAGTATAGAATTGTAAACTAAATAATATTGTAATTATCTAAATAATTATCTAACATAATGATGTCATGTAAAAAATAACCATATATGGTATAAAGGTTTAAGTAAAATTTACCACCAAAGTGCCTCACCTTATAAGGTGAAATTGGGGATGAATCAAAACCCATAGGGATTAGTGAAGGGCTCATTTAGCAGACCATATAAGGAGAGGTATTTATGGAATTAGAGATGTTTTGTTTGAACTCCAGAAGTCAGGTATATAAGTGGGATATAGAGGAAGAATTGGGGTAATAAAAAATTAGACTACAGTAGCCCTAATGGGCAGATCTATGATACCCAACCTTAAAGGAGTGTTTTACCGACATATGTAACAGTTATGTATATAATTGAATTTTTCCAGAAATTTAACTAATATTTTAACTTACGCAAATCTGTCAAAATTTCTCATTTGTTTGACACATACATGTCAATTATCACATTGATAAAATATAAAATGAATGACTTGTATTGGTGTGTTGGACCTATGTATCACAAGGTAACATTATCATAAACTGATGTCATAAAGGACAAACCTATAGGATTGAAATACCAGAATACAATATTAATAATTTTTATTAGTCATTCATTAGTCTAGAGAATATCCAATAATGAATAATATTTCTGTAGTGTAATTTTCACTATACCACTCTCATGCAAGTTAGGGACTGGTTTCTATCCACTTTTAATGCCTTGTGGAGGGATACAATTATAAATGTATGACTAAAGACATGAAAGAGATAAATGATCCCCAGATGCACATTTTATGTTGAATTAGCACTCATCAGTTAGCCCAGACCACATTCTCTTACATCTATCTTTATCATAGTTCATTATACATAGATAACAAATTACTACAGTTTAATTGCTGATATACACTATATATTACAGTTCAATTGATAAGTGTCAGACTTGCTGCCCTCACAATTTTGACACAAACCAGTTAATGGAAGTATATTAATAATTTTTATTAGTCATTTGTTAGGCTAGATATTATCCAATAATAAATATTTCTGTAGTGCAATTTTCACTACACCACTCTGATGTAAGATAAGAACAGGTTTCTATCAATTTTTAACTCTTGTGGAATAAAACTACACTTTTCATAAATACTATTTCAGAACTGATTGCTATCAAGAAGATTTTGGTATAATTATTAGCCTTTAGAAGAAGCCTTAATTTTTATGTGTAAAATGAAATTAATTGATAGCTTACCCACAGTGTTTATTACTTTGCATATTTTATTAACCTTCTAGTCTTAGTTGTCAGTGGTGAGAGAAATTTTTTAAAATTGAAAATAATATAAATAAATCTTCGTTCGACAATAGTCCAAGAAAGACTAGTTGGATTATTATTATTAATTTCAGTTATCACGTAAATAGCAAACAGTATAGATATAAAAGATATTGTGGACGAATTCGCTAAAAACAAACCTTGCAAAATTAAAATGTTTGTTTTATTTTAAGTGTTTCTTTACGATTGAATTTGTGTCTATATTGTTTTTAATTTTTTTTTTTTAAAAAAAAGTTTATATTTTTATCTTTCTACAGGGCGCCGAGATTGTAATCTGCCAAGGTTCTTGGGTTGCTCCTAACCGCTAATGTTAATAATGATTTATTTAAAGGTAATTGGAGATAATTAAAAAACAAGGTATTAACTGAAACACAGGCTTATTATATACCTGTGTCTATATATGTAATATATAGGGTATATGAGCACAGACTTTCACACGACCCACCACTCTCCACTCTATCTAATAACACTGATACACTCAAGCACATATATGCTGAAAAGATAAATAATCACCAATAAACGTATTTCATGCTAAACCAGCAATCATCAGTTGGAGTGCTCGCTCCATCATCAGATTTTCAATTGGATGGACGGTCGAAGAGTTGGAGTGTGTAGTAGATTGGAGCCTGTCCATTAAAGTATGAAGATTGTCTATCTTAATATATATCTGAGCACTTATAGTATATATGTGTGGGAGATGATAATCTGGACCAACTGATGATTGCTGGTTTAGCATGAAATACCTATATTGGTGATTATTTATCTTTTCAGCAAATATGTGCTTGAGTGTATCAGCGTTATTAGATAGAGTGGAGAGTGGTGGGTCGTATGAAAGTCTGTACTCATATACCCTATATAAAACAAGGTATTATAACTCATTATCAGAACTGAATTATATATATATAATAAATAATTTCGATAATTAAAAAAATAATTGCTGTTGAAATTATTACGATCTGGAATTAGATTTAAATTCACATTTGCTTTCTGATTCTTTGGTTAATTAAATCAATTAAACATTAAGATCACCTTCTAAAATACGAAATGCTAAAATAAATTGTAAGGGCTGTAAAGGATAGAAAACATTATTACCATCAGGCTCATAAAGTGTTAGTGGTCGGTCATAATATCTTTCTTTTCTCAGCTTCTCTTGCTCTCGGGCATTTAAAACTTTACATTTGCTCTCATCACTTTTAGTTAATTACCAACTACATTATTGATCTTTTCATACAATATCGAAATAATTGATACTTAAATAAGAGAATCAATTGGAAAAGCAGCGAAGGGTAAAATTATGTAGTGGATTGAGAATTAGATAAAGAAAAATGAAATCGTGATTCAAAATAACCATTTTTTCTTTGAATTCTAGGTTTAGAAAACCAGTAATTCTATAAAATGGGATTTTAAGAATGCATCGGGCTTCATTACGTTAAGAGAAAAAGTAAATAAAATACATTATAATATGATTTTGATGTCTATTAGAATGAAAAATATCGACAATCCGCTAGTTCATTACACAGTGAAATATTATTGTTTTAGCATTAACAGTTTTGCTGCATAGAAATCATTTAACGATTACTTCTCCTCTATGAAAGTAGAGAAAAATCAAAAATAACAACAAAAAAAAATTGTGTAAATTTCTTGAAATAAACGCGATTAATTTTATTACTGTTTGAAACAAAGTATAGTAATAATAGTAATAATTAGTCATAATGTTTTTATTTATTCTAGTCAAAATAATTATACGACTTATTTAGTTTTGGCTTCGTGAGATAAGAAAAAAGCCTTCATACACGTACCTAAGAAATTTTGACTTTTCTAGGGCATAAACAAATAACTTTAAAAAATAGCTTCTCCCGTAATTAAATAGGGATATTTCTTATGGGGATAAGGATCAATTAATTAATTTTAAGATGAAATGAGCGCGTGTAAAGTTTTTATATTTACTTTCGCTCTATTAAAAATATTTTGAGATGGATGAAAATCTTAGAGGAGGAAAATGAAAATGTCATGTTACGTAAATAAGATAAATAGATTTAATATATTAACATGAATAATTGGACACGTAAATTCCATAAAATATTTTATGACATTGTCAACTGAGGATAAAGAAGTATTGAGTCCTGTTAACGAGAGTGCTAACCGATCCGTTGTCATAGATACCAAGCTAACATGGCCACAGATGACGATAGTGATATTCCAGGTTTGGATTTTTTTTTTTTATTTATCTTTAATTTAAACTGAAAAGCTTTGTTTATAAAACTATAAAATAAATATGCATAAATTTTAACTAAATATTAAAGAATAGTTATTATTTTTAGGTTTGGTGTTTACGTTGTTTATCTTGGGCTTCAATAAATAATCAAGTGCGCGGAGCTCTAAGTTGGGCTTACGTTAATAAGTTGTGATCGTTGTTAAACTAAAGCAACTGAATAAAAGCATTTCAAATACCATAATAATATATTATAAAACTAATTCTCATATTGTATTAGTTATATTTGTAAATTATAATTAAAATGTTTTACTTAGTTACGATAATTTTGAAATATTATTTGCTTTGACTAATATTATTTTCATCATTTAATAAATCTTAACTAGGATTAACTGAAATAAAAACAATATCCAATTATATAATTATTGTGTGGGTGTGTTTGTTTGTTTTTTAAAAAGGAAGAAAACTGTATAATGTAAATGTAGAATTATTTCAGAAGTATGAATTGACGTTAAATTTCAAATAATCTATATGAACACTTTATTCAAAATAAACTTTAATTTATAATTAGCGTTACCAATATCCCAGTTGTGAAGTAGAGATAATTTTCCCCGAAATTAGTATCAAGAGAGATCATAAGTACTATAAAATTATATATAATCTTATAAAAGTGATGGCTCAAATCTAATTGCCACAAAATAATTTTAATATGAAATAGATTTTAATGAATAATTTATTAAATATATTTTTGTTTTCGGCTTTTTATAAAAATAGTCATTAGGTTTTCTTCAAGGTTACTGCCTACCAATGATTCTTAAAATACAGCATAAAAGCTGCCAATTTTTTGCCGCTTACAATATTTTTGATTTTATATAAAAGTTAAAAAGTAATTGCCGTTTTTCAAATTAAATTTAGCTTAAATAATTCGCAATTCATTTTTACTAGTTTTCTGCCAAAGTAGAGAAGGGATAATCAGACAACTATAGCAAGATAACATTTGATTATTTGTTGGTTAACCAATACTTTATTCAACCAGCTTGATATTTAGAGCTACATTATAAACACTAGTAATTCCTTTATAACATTAAGATAGTATTTATGAACTGCAGGGTAATTCTAAAAATAATTCATCACAAGTAATTCTTAGTTAATTCTTTTAAAATTACAGGAAAATCATTAACTCATACAGTTATCTGAAATAATAATGAATGTTGGACTATTTCATCATCTAGTTTAATTATTAAATTAAATGTTCGTAGAAAAATTCAAACTTTATATTTTTCATATCTGTTCAGTGGTTGATAATAGCACACAGTTTACTATAAATACAAAATTTCCAGTGATATTTTCCAATCTTCTAATGATTTTAATGATCTTGTAAATAATTTTACAGCTTATCAAATATGTGGCACTAAGAATAGATATTTATTCATGGAACAAACAAACTTAAATGATTCTTTGAGAATTTTGCTTGTGAATCTTCTTAGTAAGTATTCAGACTTGTTTGTTCCATGAATAGGTTTCTCCCGTTTCTTCAGGTGTCTTGACTAATGACAATCCTAGCATAGAAATTGAACATATTTTTAAATTTATGAATGTTTAAATTAAAGGATACTCTAACCAACAAAGCTACCCTTTAAACAACATTAAACTGCACAAAGCAGTTTTGGATTGGCAAATTTTTACTATAGACTTATAGCAAAATTTCTTAACCAATTTATTATTCTAAGATTTTGAGGTTTGCCATTTAATGCAACAAATAACTTACCAAAATAAATATTAAAACAGTATGCGATGCACTGTGATTTCTCTTTATTCGGAGTCTGGAATCTTTCAGCCATTATGTCCATAGAAATCTGTTAGCCACTTTATCTTCCCTTTCCATTCTCCACCCTAAGTTTTCCCCATATTCTTCTCTATCGTGCTCCATCCCATTTCCACAACATAATCCTTGTGAACTCCATGGCCTTTACATCTAGATCCCCCCTTTCCCAAACCCAGCATAAAAACTAAGAATCCACTTTCTGTATAATCACTTTGTTTATATTTATTCTTCCATCCAGTGTAAACCTTAGTAATCAAAGGAGATTTTACTATTGTTTTAATAGCTTGTGTAAGCATTTGGAATGGTGACCATGTGATGTTTGGTGGTTTTATATCAAAATAAGTATTGTTATTGCAATGCTATCAGACAAATATGTAATGAAAATTTATTTCATTCTTTTTGAAATTGCATTAATTTTTTTTTATACAGAATATTTATATTTGTTTTATGAAAATTAATAGAAAGTATAATCAATTGATATCTCAAGCCTTCAGATATATTCTAATGAATTTAAGCTAGAATTTTTAAATTGTAAAAAAATAAAAAATGTTAGTAAAATTTAATGGCATTTCAGCTACACAGATAGATGCTATTAAAAAATGTAATAAATTTTCATTTGGAACATGATAATGTATGAAAAAAAGAAGATATATGCAAATATTTTTAAAAGTCCATTGAGGAAAAGCAAATATTTGGACTTAAAATGGAATGAAAAAAAGTTTATGATGACATAGAGAAATATAACTCTGAAGAGAAAAAAAAGTTATAAGAATATTATAAGTCTCTAAAATATAACACAATGTCTTAGTATTGGAAACAGTTGTTTCAGTAAGTACGAAGAAAGTATAACACGATTACAAAAAAAAAAAAAAAGAGAAAGATAATACTTTGAAGTGGGTTTGACAAAAAACAATAATAAAGAACAAGAAAATGAAATGATAACTACACTTACAGGAACATATTTGGCCAAGTATTTTGAATAAAAAAGTATAGAAGGACTCTGGAATTGGTGGAATTAGTATTATTGTTTTAAAAGAGTGGATTAAAAAATCGAAGAATTGTTAGCCAAAACTATATACTAAATCATTAAATGATAATGGCGTACTATAATAATGGAAGTAATGATATTAGTATTTAAAAAGGGTAAAAAATAAGATATTACAAAGTACGGTCTTATCAGTCTTCTGTTAGTTCTCTATAAGAACTTTGAATTCAGATCAGCCAAAAGGTAATTCTGGAAGTTAAAAGTGGATTGTAGCATATAGTTGATTACACAAATATTAATAGAAATTAATGAAAAATTGACAGAATTATATATTACGATTTTGGGTTAGATTTGTAGATTATGAAAAGATATTTGCTTTTATAGAGATCTTATTCATGAATAAAACTCTGGAACAACAAGGCACAGGACCTAGAATATTGTCAAATTCTAAAGAATATTTATCAAAATGTAACAGCAGAGGAACTAAGAAGATTAATATTGGAAAGGGTATAGGACTGGCAAAATTCATGTCTTCGTAAAACCATTTTAATATAGTTTACATAAAATATTTCATGGAATGAATTAAAAGGAGAGAATAATAGATTATTTGCATCATTCACATTTCACAGATTATATGGTTGTTTTTTTTATAAATAACCCTTTAGAACATTAGCAAATGTTACAGAAGCTGTCAGATAAAAGCAAAAAAATAATAAGCCTAAAGATAAGTGCTAAAAAAACTTAATGAATGTACAATGGCTTTCAAAATGAGATAAAAGATTGATCGTAATAAATTTAAAGAAGTTAACTACTCTTAATACCTTGGTCAAGTCATTAATACTGATGAAAATATAATGGATGGAATTAATCCACAGAATTAAAGTTAGAAGGAGTGCTTTTCATAAAAGTAAGTTAATATTAAAAGAAAATATGCGTATGTGTTTGAAAAATATTTCTAATAAATATGTTTTGCCTTAGCTTATATATAAATCTGAAATTTGGATGTGTAATTGAAGAGCAATGCAGAGACTTCAAAATATATAATGAAATGTGGAGAGTTGTATGTTAGGAGTGACAAGAAAGATTTAAATACATGATTTACGGATGCTAGAACAAAATGATGTTATCGTCATTGAAAAATTAGATTGGAATAGAACCGAGCCGGAGAGTTTTTAATCTTAAAAATAAAAATTACAAACAGATCCTTAGGGCAAAATGACTATTGAAAAGAAAATGATTATGAAATAGATAAGAGTCGAGGAGTAGAAACAAAAGACTTGCTTTTCCCGCCCAAAGATATAGGCACAGACCTCAGTGGAAAAATCCAGGTAGCCAGAAACCCAAAATCTTCTTGGCCACAAACTCAATGAATCAATGAAATACAGATATGGAATATGTTTGATGGATCCATGCATTCCAGAGATAAGGTGCCTGAGGACTATAAAAAGAAAAATCCAAAAGAATTAATTAATTAGAGAATTAGAAAATTAAAGTTTTAAATTCATTCGTCTTTGCTCAAAGTATAAATAAAAATTTAAAAAGCCATTATCACCGTCACCAAGAATGTAATCAGCTTCATCGTGCTTTCTTCGGTTTAGCCGGCCGAAGGCAGCTTTCATCATTCACGGATCCCAGGATCGAACTACTGGTGCCGTATGCAGAAATACTCATCAAGTTTCATAAATAGTCATTGTCCGCAAGAACAAGGCCCTTGCGAAACTCAGATCTTCGTCGCAAAGGAACGAGAATGGACAAAGGAAAGTATAGATTTATAAATGATAAAATGAAATATAAACTCTCTTAAACCTTAAAATCTTTGAACTTTATTTGCCTTTAAAATGAACTATAGACTTTCTTTTCTGAGCAAGCCTGAACTTTATTTTTTTATAAACTGTGCAATTTTAAACTCTGATCTAAAGTTAAAACGTAATCTCTTAAAATATGTATTGGTTTTTTTTTTTATTCAGGCTTAATAAGATCTGTTTATAATAGGGTAGGGGTTTGCCATTGCAAACATAAAATTTAAAGATATACACATCATTATTTATGCATTATTAAATTTTAAAAATAGGTTAAAATAGTATTTGGGGTAAAAAAGTAAGTTAAATACAATGTCATTTTAAAATGATTTAAAACCTTAAAATAAAGATTTTTTTTATTAAATTGTTAAATTTAATGTAAGTTGAGTGTAGGTAGCCATTTAGCCTCATTTAAATATATGTTAGTTTTAAGGGAGTTTTGATTTCAGATTATTTGTTTCGTAATTGTGTCAATGTTGGTGGAGAGATATATGGACGTTTACATCAATGTAATATGAAGTGTGTTAGCACATAAGGGTGAATGCATGACCCCAAAGAGGCAGTCATATCATTACAATAGACGCAGACGTATTTCCTGTGCCATTGACCCATTCCAGCTCTATGGTTTGGGATTCCAGCTCTATGGTTTGGGATGATAAGCCGGCAAGATAGACTGCTCTCCCATCCATACTAAGTGTTATTTCTCTTTATTATATTACATGCATGATTCCTTCGCCAGACAGACATACATTCCTGTACTGGACGAAGGTCATGTTTTCTCAAATAATATTACGCTGTCAGATGCACATTCCTGTCAGCGTGGTTTGATGCTAACATGTTCACATTGCATTGGTTGCGGATATATATCTGGAAGCGAGCATTGGCATGGCTGCGGACATCTGGCCTGGAATCAAATGTTTTGAAGATCTTCTAAATGTGTCGTCTGGATGGCCTACCTATGCTCAACGTTCTAAGATTAAAAATTAAAATTTAACACAAATAAATTAATAGTAATGAAACCAAATAAAACAATATTTTTTTTATAATAATTTTTTTTTTTTAAGTTTGTGTGTTATTATTTATATATACGTAAATAAATTATTTTTTTTGTGTTATTAGTACTGACAATGATCTAGTAATTTTTTTTTATTATTCTTTATTAAAAATATATTTTAATAAATGTTTTTAAACCTCTGCTACTCCATGAGCTAGTGACTAGGGCTGATGGT
The DNA here is from genome assembly GCA_028023455.1 of Epiperipatus broadwayi. Classification (NCBI taxonomy): domain Eukaryota; kingdom Metazoa; phylum Onychophora; class Udeonychophora; order Euonychophora; family Peripatidae; genus Epiperipatus; species Epiperipatus broadwayi. The sequence goes on from JAQFVV010000039.1 coordinate 8,485,553, forward strand.
TGAAATAACATATATGTGTAAAAGTTGGATCTTTAACAGCGCGTATCTGCCTACTCTATAAATTTTCTAGGCTCGAATGGCCTAGTGGCGCCCTTGTACGGCAGATACGGTAAGACTGGAAACTTCTGATCCACCCTGACCATTATAATATATATGTGAATTTTATGTATATTTTCAACATGGAATTAATTGTGTATTGAGAAAATATAATATGGTTTATTAGGTTTATTTTTTATAAGCACCAGTGTGTGCACACATTTTCATGCATGCACACGTGTATGTTAAATCAATCATTAATTATGTATTATAAAAATGAATTACATTTATAGGTTTATGACAATTCAAATGTGTTCATAAATTATTATACTGCACATCTGTGTACTTATATTTAGGTATGTTTTATGTAAACCTTTTCTGAGATATTTGTAAATAACCATGTAATAGCTTATTGTATTGATCAAAATAAGAATGCTGAATTTATATTTATGGCATACTCAGCAGATCTTAATTTCATTTTATTGTTTTTAATTAATAAATTTATATTTCACTTATAAAGTTATTCCAGTGAATTTATTTAATTCTAAAATATGATAAATTATGATATGTTGAATTATGTCTTTGGCTCACGGTATCAGTTAACGACTTTTTGTTTTCTGAGCTGGATTCATGCATAATGGTCTGTTATATAAAAGGTGTTTATGTTTAGTGTTATTGACATCCAGATGATGGTAATGTTAGATGGCGCAAAGGGAATATTCTTTAAAGTTCATGCACTACATTTCATTTTAATTATTTATTTAGAAATTGAGTTTATAGTTTGTGAGTACATTAATGGTACTAAGTGGCCAGAGCATTGATGATGATCAGCATGTTTTAGTATCCCTCATTATTTTTTTGTTTATATTTTTATGGATTAGCATTTAAGTTTGTGCATCCAAATTACTTCCCTAAGTTTGGCAAGAGCTAAATAATCAGTCTGGTCTATAGTAGACCCATTTCAAATCTAGTCACAGGATTGACTGTTGATTTGTTTTTATTGTTGATCATTCATGATAATGAATGATTACTACTTTTGGGTAATGTTGGTGATTATAATTAGGTCTGTGCTGTTCACTCATGCTCATGTTCATTCCTCATATTTATGTTTATATTTTGTCGTTGACTTTGAGTTGATGGTGATGTTTTTTCATCACCCCAGGTTAATCCCAATTTTTCATACCATTATAATATATTTCTAAAAAATTCTAAAAAATTCCACTATTTTTTGAAACTAACATCTCACCACGATATTTTAAAATTTCTCCACCTGCAGGTTTTTCATTTTTAAGATTATGAAGAGCTGTTTTGACTTCATTAAATTAGTTATCTGTGTACAATTCTAATTAAGTAGATATAGTGGATGAATTGTTAAAAGTTGTCATACCGAATCTTATATCAATCATTATTCAAAATATTATCAAAATTGTTCTTCCACCTGTTCTGAATATGATTGTTATAGCATAAGAAAGCACCATTACTGTATTTAATAGGATCGTAATAGTATTTTCTAAGTTCATACACTGTATTTCATGTATCAAAAAAGATCTAAATTGATTTTGATGAATGAATATCTGAATTTTCTTTGCAATTTTAATTCACCAATCATTTTTAAGTCTTCTCACCAATCAATAAACTTCTGCCGTTAAATCTGTTTTAATTATGAAGTTCCACATCAAATTTATTATTTTGGCAGCTACAGAAACTAGTCTGGGAATATTGGATGAGTAGGCATTAGATAGGGATTTTATGCACAAGCCTTCTGGCATCAATTGATTACTCTAGTTGGCACAGGGTGGCACTACTGTATGGAGAGTTTTGCCTTGTTTAAAGTACCACATGTTAAGATCTTTATCAGAAAACTAGTTATGATTCTTTTTTAGTGAAGTCAATATTGGATTTATTTATATGCGTAACACATTTCTAAAGAGAAATTTCATGCATCAGGAACATGGCATTTCTGAAAGTCCAAATTAGCAATTTCAGGGTTTAATAGCTGTTGAAATTTAGGAGATATAGTAGATAATTCTAAAGAATGATATCAATTTTCTTAAATATGATTGACATAAGACCTGCATTTAAATGCAATTGTAATTTTAACTAGAAAGTATACTAATCTATAATTTCTCCAACAGTTTGGGCATGCAAATGTTTGCATAATACAAACTACTCTTATATTCTAACTCTAATTATAATGTAATATATTAAATGTTATTATTTTGATTGTGGATGCATTCACGACCCTCCCTTATAGCGATTTTTTTGCCAGAATAAAGCGTTTGTAATAGTCAAATCATGTGTTGCCTCAAAATTAATAACATACTATTTGATTTTATAGTACTAATATTATTTTCAACAACATTTACTCAATTTATTTATTTGTACTACACGCGGATTAAAGTCTCCAAGAGGAAACAATGTTCTTTTAATGATATTGCTATAATAATGCTATCCAGAAAGAAAGAAAATCTTTTTCTGAATCTGATGTTGGAGCAAAAGTCTTAATAAAATGAGCATTAGTATTGTCATGTAAACCAAATTTTTCTCAGCCTTAACATTTCATTAACACATCGAGGAAGTCCAAGAATAGGACATATTAGATTTCACAGCAAATCCAATACCATGCATGTTCTTTTCATTTGTTGATTGTTGATTTACTCTTTTAAAAACTTGTAGCCATTTACATGTTCTGTTTTTTTACAAGTGGAAGATGAGTTTTATTAAAGGCAATTACACTGACCTTAAATCTCCATAGCTCTTTAACTACTGGTACTGTACTTTTATTGGTATCTTTGATTATAATTGCAAGAAATATTTATGCATTTTCTGACAATTTCTATCACGATTAGTATTGTGAAGTACATTTCTAATTGAAAGTTGTTAATACATAATTTTCTTTATCCTCTAACCAATTTAATATAACTAGAGATATTTTATATGGATATATCTCCTTGTTTGCTCATGCATTTGCTATATACATGGATGAATTGCTGAGATGTTATGTACTTGAATGATATAGCTTGAGATAATATCCCAGCCTTGTCTTCTACAAGGAATGTATTATAGTTTTCTGATTGTAATATTGGTTTAATCATCATCTTGGAAGTTAAAAATAATTCATTTGTCCGAGAATTGTGATGATGACATGTGTAATTATATGTTGGACTATTTCCATCATTTTGAATTAACTATATCTTTAAAAAATTTATAAACTCTATTCAAATACATCTATTATTAATATTACACAGATTAGTATATAATACAATATTTTTGGGTGGCATTATTCTCCTCTTTATCAGGTGCTGTTGATCTGGGTTAGTCTTAGAATGGGAATCAAATACTGAATTTAAGTCGATACTCGAACTAATAGATTAATCTGGAAAAGTCTAGTCAGCATATTATTATTAACAATGATTATATGAAAAGTTCAAATAAGGTTTGAATTTTTTGAAAGATGTTTAAAAATTAATTCTTTATGATGGAAATAGTGCAACATATAATTACAATTCCTCCTATCGGTGTTCACTATTAATTTTGAAGGCTTGCCTAATAATTGAAGTCAAATGTACTACATTGTAAATAATTATCGGTTAAGTTCTATCCCAAGATCAGATTATATATTCTGAAAAAGTTATATTTGCAAAGTAAAGTGAGGATAAAAAACTAAACATCATATGATCACCATCTCATGCTAGCACATAAATGTTAGTAACAGGCAAAAACTCTCTATATAGTAGTGCCACCTTGTGCTAACCAGAGTAATCAATGGATGCTGGAGGATTGCATTAGATCCTAAGATCTAGGTGCAGTGCTCTCAGATCCAAGGCTCCTCACTGATGAAGGCCACAAGCCAGAAACTAGTCTGGGGATAATGAGTAGGCACTAGATAGGGATTTATGCATAAGCCTTCTGGCATCCATTGATTACTCTGGTTAGCACAAGGTGGCACTACTATACGGAGAGTTTTTGCCTGTTTATTAAAGTGAGGATAGTTAGTCTCAATGTTATACTGTAAATCGTTCATATCTTTTATAATCTTTGGTATACATTCTTCAGTATTACTATTTTTGAGAATAAATGTTTGTATAAACAGTATCGAGATTCCGATCCAAAAACGGATAAATATTTATGCATTTAATATTTTATCTTACATTAATTATACAGTACCGAGACTTCTCATCCATCTTTAAACATTACAGTGAAACAATTGATTGGAAGATTTTATACTATTTGTTAAAGCTGGAAACTATATCATCTAGATATTGAATAATTGATTTTCACATTTATCATTCAGATGCTTTATGAACAATAGTTGTATCAGTAACTAGAGATCAGAGAATTTTAAAATTAATATTGTATACAAAGATTTCGCATTGTATTAATATCAGATAGTAACTGTAGTCTTTTAAATTCTTTGAATGAATGCTGAGTTCACTGGGCAGTAGAATAAGTAAGATATAAAAGGTGATCTTTATTGTTGCCAACCTGTTATGTTTAATAATTAAATAATAAACTTTATTAATTATGCAAATTAGTGGGGTATAAAAATTTTTGTATGTTGTATTAAAAAAGAGTTTAGTTTTGCATTTTTTTTTTTTTTAATGATTGATGTATGAAATTTCAGTGGATTGTATCTAACTACAGAAATTTGTTGCAGTTAAGATTATATTGTATATAATTACATTAGGATTTTCATTATCTATAAAATAATAATATTGATATATTTGCAAATTTGTTAGAGGTTAATTGACATTAAATTATTAGCTGACCTGGTATTGAATATGCACTTATATATGAAATATTAACTATGTTGTCAGTTTTAGAGTTTTTATAAATTACTATTTATATCAAATAAGTACCGATGAAGCGATAAGTATGGAAATAAATATAATGTGTCTAGAATAGATATATAAAAAAGTGGATAGTGTGTATAAACTACTGCGTATATTTTTTTTCATTGTCATTGTGTAGTTCATACAAATAAAACATTTTTTTTTCATACATAAACATTAGATTTTAATGCCATATGTGATTTAGGCTAGTCGTAGAATATCAAATTCTGGAGTGGAAGATCCTTTTTTTTGGCACTTCCAGTACTCAAATTTCTTATAAACAAGTTGTAGAGCTGTTAAATTGTTGTTTATTTATTGCTCTGTGTGGTTTGGTAGAGTGGCGGAGTATCCGACTCTAGAGTATAAAGTCCTCATATCATTTCCAGTTCTAACACTTCTGGCATTGAAACTTCTTATGAAATCCTAGGCAGTAAAGACAATTGATTATCTTTTTATTAGAGTATGCATTTTAGACAATCGTAGAGTGTCGGACTAAAGAGCCTAAGATCATTGGATCAATTCCTGTTCTGGCACTTGAATTCCATATGAACTCCTAAGCATTAAAGTTATTTGATTACTTACTTATTCTTTATTTATTAGATGTTAATAAGTAAATTTTTTTTCTATATGGAAAATGTAAATTATTGAATTTTGAAATATAATCCCTTTAGAAATATTTTTTATTAAACAGATACCCATTAATGAGCACAGCCTTTTTTATTTCATGTAAATTCTTTATCTAGAGTATTTGCATTTAACAGTAAATATGTATAATAATCCTCTTAGATGTATGAATCTAAACTTTTCAGTCAGTTGTTGGGGATCAGTTAAGATCTGTAGTTGCTAAATATCTTTAAATCATGATTTAGTAATATGGGAAGGAAGGTAAATATATGTGTGAAAGTATTTCTATTTTTTTGAGTCAGTATAATAAAATGTTTGCATTAACATGTCTAGCATTATTTTATTAGATAAAATCTTCTTTTGAAGTATCAACAAAAAAATAAGTGACTTACTTATTACACAGTAAATACGCAAGAAGTTTTTGAATTTCTCCAATTTTCAAAGTTATTCTATAATGCAGTTTGTTGGGGTATTTCCCATCATAACCACTTGTAATATTTTTTCCATTATTGCTACTCAAACAAATCTACTCATTAAATAATATATATATTTTATTAAACACACTTTTATTTAATTTGAGGAGTAGCACATTAAAAACAATAAAATATATATATATTTTTCTTTAAGAACAGTTTTGATGTTATATGTAATTGAAATGAAAGAGTGGGCATCTTTGCCCCAAACTTTTATTTCAAGTTAAATATAATAATCCAAAATTGTGATTAAAGAAAAAAATTATTTGGTTTATAGTGCTTTACTCAGCAAATTGAATCAAAATGGTTTTATAAAATATTATATATATATATTATTTTTTAGTCTTCTCATATTTGGCAATGGATATTTTGTGACTATTCATATTCAAATTAAAAGTCTGGAAATCTAAAGGATATGATCATATTTCCAGTATTTAAAACTAAATTCATGCATATTAAAAATTATTTCCCAGACTGGTATATTTATGGAGACAGAATTTTTTTTTTTAAATTAGCAAGATTTAGTCAAACAATCAAGAGAAATTAAGATTTCATCCACCATTTCTTTTAATTAACCATAAATGCTTTTTAGTGAATTAATCATGAAGTTTAATGAAATCATATTTTTAAAAAATATGTCACTATTGTGCATTCTTTAAAATGTACTGAATCCGATATCAAAACCCTTTGAAATTTAGCTCACCAATGCTCTTAGGTTGGATAAGTGTTTGGACAGCCATTAAACATTGCATTGTTATATTGTATTGCCATCAATACATAACACATGTACAAAATTTGAAGAAAATCTATTTGATAGAAGTATGTTAAAAATCAGTTACAAGATTTGATCCAAACAAACAAACAAACAAACAAACAGAATTTCTAAGTTAAATAAAAGCAATTATAAAAAATACATTTTTCTATTTTTAATTCTACAAACGATTTAGAATTTTAATAATTTCTACATCAATTAATCTCTGATTATTTTTTAGCTGATGCAGATCTTTTAAATTTTTTAGAAATTAAAACCTTAACATAATTTTAAAAGACATTTGTTTCTTAATGCTCTGTAATTTACCTATTTTTATATAGAGTTATTTTTTCTTTAATCACTAAAACTTTCTTTATGCAATGTTTATTTTCTTAAATTCATTGTTGACAACATTAAGTAATGATAATAGTTATTAATTTACAACATTGATTATTTATTGTCCTGGATATTATCATTTCAGAGACTATTTTAATGAAAAGTCCCTAAACATCAATAATTTTGAATTTGATTTCTTTGTGGGGGTTTTTTTTTAAATGTTTTTTTCTATTTGTAAACTATAAAGTATTGTACAAATTTAAGCTACTTTCACAAAACTGTAAAATTTAAATTATAGAAGGGCAAACTAATTTACATATGGAAAATTCCAACTTTTAGTTATTTGTATATTATAGAGATTAAGTTCATACTATGAAGTTTCATTAATATTATACAAATATATCTCAAGGTTTCGATGCTGGGGGATGTGTACTTTATATTTATACACACCAATGTATATATTATGTGGATTATTTTATAGATAATATTTATTTTAAACATTAATTTTTAACATTTTTCATACAGTTTCTTGATTTGTATAAGGTATAATTATATGATCTGGATATGCCATAAATCTATTAATCCTCACAACTGGTATTTAACTTAATGAAACTGACTATTTGAAAAATCAAAATCATGATATGTATATTAAAGTTTTCTATATATATTTCTAAAATAACTTTATTAAAACAAATAATATATGTTTACAAATGGTATACTATAGGCATAAATAATAATTACCTGATAACATCATGGTAAAAAAACTTAATAAATTAATATATGATATTTTGATCATCAAGGGCTTTACCTAGAAAGCTGAAACAGTTTCCAAGTTTCCTCATATAAAAATTTTGTAGATAAGATTCTGTCTTTAAGTTTTTTAAGAGTTTGTAGAAAATAAGAATCAATATCTGGAAAAGGCCGGGTAAATTGTTTCTTACATCTGGCCAACCATACAGAGAATGTCAAGAAGATCAACAGTCTGATGGTTGGGATGTCACCAGAATGCAGGAAGTCCTTAATTGAGATAATCTTGTAGAAGTCCACTTTAGAGTTCTGATAGATAAACATTTTAATATTCCCAAGTCCGGTGCAGGAGTAGATGATGTGGTCAATCGTTTCATCTTGTCTGCAGCAGTTAGAGCGTAATGGATCAATCTCACTGATTTGTCTCCTACAGCTCAGGAACCAGTTTGTAGACATAGCATTAAGATTGACTTTAACTAGGTAGTCCAAAAACTTTGGCTCCAATGCCCAAAATTTAAAAAGGACTACAAGTTTGTGATTGGGTAAGCCAAGTTTCGGTCTAATAATGGTAACCTGAGGGTTGATTAGTTGATATGCTTGCCAAAGTGAAACTTTAGCATGAAAGGTATTTTCTGAGATATTGTTAATTTGTGAATGTCATGAAGCAAGATGTAACACAAAAAACAGCAAAAAATATAATAAATCACTTTATTTTATTGTAAATTCAGAACGTCAATTTAAAGTTAAGTAAAATAACATTTTTAAAACTTTTATTTTAATCAAATTATTTTAAAAATAGTTCTTCAAAATTTAATTTTGTTTCAAATACTTTTACTTAATTAACCAATTTTTAACATAGTTCTATTAAGTAGATTTTATTCAAGTTTTATACACATGTTAAGTATCATTGACAATACAATATGGCAATATAGTATTTCGGGATTGTCCAGCTCAATAGTGTCAGCCGGCTGATTTTCAAAATGTGTTGTATGAATTCAATAAATTTTCAATAATGGATAATAAATGGTGGTATATTTTCTATTCATTAAATTTTGTGACTAATTCATTAAAAAGTGTTTACGATTAATTAAAATAGAAAAGAAATGAAGTATGAAATTGTAAAATCTCCTGAATGTTTAATTAAAATTAAAAAAAAAAAATGCTGTCTTCATTAAAAAATAAATAAATATTGTAAATAATTTTTAATATGCCCGAATTTCATTTCAAATACTAAAAATATGGTGACATTGTTTACATTCTGATTTTAGATTTTAATATGAATAGTCACAAAAAATTCATTACAAAGTATCTGATATCTAAAAAATAAAAAATAATATATATAAAAAATATTTTGTAAAAATATTTTTATTTAATTTAATGAGAAATGTACTGCTTTTTTTTTTGTCAAGCGTCGATAACTGAGAGATCAGCGAAGTCACCTTGCAAGCAAGCAGTTGCTTACAGACGGTTGTCGCGGGTTCGCTTCCCGGCCGATGCTTTGACATATGAGAAAGAAAAAAAGAATAATTTTTTTTCTCATTAATCACAATTTGTATTGTTATGTTTAACTTGAAATAAAAAAAACATGTTGCCATATATTAATTAATTTAATTAATATTTTTTTTAAACTAGTAGTTGAATTAATTAATGTCTGGACACCCAAAGCTTTCCTCCAAGTAAAATACAAGCCAACTTATGATTGAAGAAAAAAAAATTATATATTTTTTGTTTTGGTCCCCCCCCCCCCGACATTCTTCTTCAAATTAAATAAAATTAGTTTTTTTATTAATATATTATTTTTAAAGTCATTTTCATGTTAGAATAATATCAAATTCTAATCTTTTTTTGATTGTGACTAATTTTAAAAATCTTATTGCTATATTGGTCGAAATATTTACTAAAATACCTAGTAATCCATATTAAAAAAAATTAAAGGGAAAATTGTATTTTTTTTTTTTATCCTTTTCAATATTTTTATATGCTTTATATATATACTGAAAGATGTGAGATCATTTGAATTAGAGGTTAACCATTTTGCTTTTAATTATTGCACCATCTCACTAAAAATTTACATATTCAAATATTAAAATTGGCTCCTTTTCTTTTTTGGCAATATATATATACTTGAATATTATTCTTCACTTATAAAGTGTGATAAACAGAGTAGCTAAAACTCAAAAAAACATTAATCACAAAAAAACTATTTGCCAAGCGCTTTCAGTACCATGTACAAGAATCATGGTGTTCCAATGTGTCCCCATGGTTCTGGTACACGGTACAGAAAGCGCTTGGCAAATAGTTTTTTCTGATTAATGTTTTTTGAATTTTAGCTACTCTACTTACCACACTTTATATGGGAAGAATAATTTTCATTATCTGACAGAGTTTTGTATTATTTATATATGTACTTGAATGTAAAAGTTGTTAATATAAAAATCCCAAAAATTATTTTCATTTTCATAACTATGTGAAGATGAATTCTTGGGACATGGGTTTTAAGACGATAATAATTTTTTTACAAAATATTTTGGTGGGCAAAGTTTTGGGAAGAAGAATGAGAGACAGGCGAAGAATGTTCTTTCTTAAAAATGTAATCCGTAAAATCGGATGTTTCTCATATGCAAGTATGAAAAAAATTGCTGAATACAATGGGATATGGCTGCAATGATAACGCCTTGTCAAGCGTTGTTAGCCGAGAGGTCATCGCAGCCGCCTTGCAAGCAAGTAGTTGGTTGCAGACGGTTGTGGGTTCGCCTCCCAACCGATGCTATGACATATGAAAGGAATGATAACGCCTTGCTTTTAGAAGCTGATAATGAATATATATGACAATTATAATTTCTTCTCCCTCCCACTATTCAATCTTTTTTTAAACTCTTTATCTAATATATATATTTAACTTTCTTAATTATTACATAATACATTTCTTCTGTTATTATTGTTGGAATTTGTTTCTTTTTTGGCTTTTTTTTTTTTAATAATCATGTCTTTGCATTATTTAAGTCCTTTTATACCAAAATACATGTAACTTTTTTGTTCCTTTTTTGTTTATATTTAATTTTTTTTTTAACGATATTTGTTTGACGAAATACTTTTTTTTTTTAAAAAAGAAAACTTTAAAAAGAAATTCTAAAAGTTTCTTTTGTAAACTTTTCATATTTTGTTTTGGATTATATTTGTTTTCTCACCCTTTTACTACTATTTTTAATAAAAATAATATTAATTATTTAAAAAAAGTTTAGTATGTCTAATTAATAGGGGTTTACTATTTTGTTCAGTGAGAAAAAATTTTGGATTATATATATTTAAAAATGTGATTCCCAAATCTGACATTATTTTTGAGTGTTGTTTTAAAATATTCAATTACTTCAGACTTTTTCTGCAGAATTGTTAGCATTTTAGCATGCAGAAATTTAAGATTTTTCCGCTATGAATTAATATTTGCAAAAACAGCTGCAAAAGGTTATTGCTTGTTTGATGTCAGTCTAGAATTGCTTATATGCCTTTTCTTCTATTTATTATTTTTTAAATGTTTATTTAAGATATAATTGCAACTTTAATTTTGTAACTATTTTGGTAGAATACATACACATCTGCGTAAAAACAGTACATTTATAATAAATACTTTTAACTGAAACACACAGGCTTATTATATACCTGTGTTTATATATATAGGACCAACTGATGATTGCTGGTTTAGCATGAAATACGTATATTGGTGATTATTTATCTTTTCAACATATATGTGTTCAAGGGTATCAGTGTTATGAGATAGTGTGGAGAGTGGTGGGTCGTGTGAAAATCTGTGCTCATATACCCTATATAATAAATACTTTTAGAGATCTCGTTTGTTTATAATTGCGATCTTTTTTTTTTTTTTAGAAATTACATCTATAAGAATTTAATTTTTACAATAGTGTATGATGACTTTTTCCCCTCAAAGATAGGGTGAAATAAACCGGCAGTATAACAAATACTACAATCAAGTGATGATACTAGTGTACCATCAGTGGTGAATTGGCCATTATTTGTCAGCCCCTTGTGATAATTTATTTTAGAAACTAAAATTTAGAATTATATTACAAAGCGAATGAAATTGTTATATTAATAAGGTGCATATTATATATATTAGAAAGAAAATAATACATGAGGAAAATTTAACAATTAATTGAGAAGAAAACAAATGCTTAGTAAGACTTGTAAAGAAAATGCTGATGATTTGATAAATGGTACAATAAAATAGTTTAGCAACAAAAACAACAACAATAATAAAGAAACAACACCTTTATTAACAACAGCTTTTGAAGCAAAGAATGATAGGCTATTCATAAAGAAAGTAAACATATTTGGAAAGGCGAGAAAAGTATGATTTGTATGACACAGATATCAAACCTTTAAAAAGCTTGTCGACATAAAGATGGCATAAGATTATTCAATGATGCTATTTGACTATACATTTGTATACATATAAATTGATTGTAAGTTCAAAGTTATTAATGCCATAGGCTAAAACAATAAACGGGTCTTATCTATTCTTTATCATTTGCTGATACATCCATTTCAATATATTTGTATATAGGGTAACTAAGCAATAGAAACTATGAAGACCTTGCCGTTGATAAACTATGGTACATTCATTATTCCTGTTGAATTTTGGAAGGCAGTAGTTTAAAATGCTGTTTAAGAAATAGATGATATATTTAATGAGATTTACACTCTATACAAATAGTGAACAGATAAGCAACTATTATAATTTCACCAAAACATCACATGATTAATATTTCCTATGCTTACACAAGCTGTTTTTAACAATAGCATGTGATGTTTTTGATGGTTTTATACCATTCTGGGATGATGGTGTTGTTTTTGATAAACCAAGGACACCAAAATGTATAGATGCTGAACTGGTTCAGATCTATATGACTATACAGCTTAAAAATATTAACGTGTTTTCATTTTAAGCTTTTAACTTCATAGTTAACTAAATAAGTAAAAGGTGGCTGCTGGAGAGTTGCGTTAGGTCCTTAAATCTAAGTGCAATGCTCTATGATGTAAAGCTTCTCACTGATGAAAGCCATAAACTAGAAACTAGTCTGGGTATGCTGGATTAGTAGGGACTAAATGGGAATTTTATACACAAACCTTCCTGCACCCATTGATCACTAAGGTTGCACTAGGTGGCGCTATTGTCTGGACAATTTGCTACCGCTATTATTATTTCACTGGAGAAAAGGTTTAATATAATAAAATATGAAGATTTCAGTATGTTTACTTAATTTCACCCATAGCTAAAGTGGTACCAGGGATTTGAATATAAGGTTTTAAAAGATCAAAATTGTTTTTATCTGGAAAAAAAACAACACATTTTGGCTTAGAAAAAGCAAGAGGTACATTAGAAGTTATGAGAATTATTGCAATCAGATATTTTGAAAGAGGGAAATAAGTTAATTCTTAATATATAGATCTTAAGAAAGTATTTTAGAAAATGAAATAGGATTATTTTGATGGTTATTTAAAAAAAATAGTAGATTGGAAGTATAGGATTCATATGTATGTGTCACAAAAGGTATATGTAGGATAAAAGGGATAGATGTAAACATTGTAAATTGGAGCTTTTATTTATTCCAGTTTTAATATTGATTTAAATGACATAATAATTAAATATTCTTTTGATAAGAATAAAATTTGCACTGAAGATCTTATAGATGATGAGAATGACTTTGAAAAATGATTATAAAGTTGATCATATTCTCAGTGACTTTGAAATAAAAATAGAATAAGATCTAAAAGGATAATGTTGATGGAGAATGGAAAACAATTAAAGATGATACATGGTGCAGTCATAGAGTAGGTAATATATTGTAAATGTTAGAAGCTGTTTAATTGATGGTAAAGACAGCGGAAAGGAAATTAGAATAAGAAATATGATAGCAAACATTTATAATAATATAATTAAAATGTTATTTTGGAACATTTTATCACAATTGTTTGGATTTAATTTGTTTATAAATGTAGTCAATCTTAATAGCTATTCAATATTTGTCAGTAAATAGGTAATCAGGGTTGGTTTGTTGGGTATTGATGCATCAACTGTTAAAAAAGGAAGTACATAATGGTAATATGTGCATTAATTCTCTACGGGTGGAGAAATTGTCAAATTCCCATGGTTTGTCTTTCCTTTTGTAAAAAGAAAACCACATGCCGCAGTAGCGAAAATCCAAATTTTTAACAGATAAGAGTTTCTGTTTGCCGCTGATAACTGATAAATCACCAAATCTTTATATGTTTTTTTCTGTCTGTTTGTAATACTAGTAACCTGGTGTTTAGTTTTGAGTGCTTTTGAACATCGTAATGAATTTTTTTAGCTTCTGCTGTTAAATTGTCAAATTTATCTTCTATCCCTGATGTTGCATAGAAATCATCATTTGAGATGTTAACATAATATTAGTATATGCCAATTAATACTAAAACATTCATTTATTTAGTCATCCCTTTCTACAGCAAATTGATATGACTATCAAGGCTTGGAGTTTTAATATATATATATATATTTAAGTAATTAATTGTTTTAATAATTAGTTGCCAAATATCATAACCATATGAATTGTTATTGCATTTTAGGGACAGTAACATAGCAGACTGTTTAGTAACTATAAATTATTGTGGACATTTTAGTATGCTAATGTGTGGTAATCAATAGTTCTGATATCAGAAGTTTTATATTGTTCATCAATAAAGGCATCTTTGGCTCATTGTTTTGTACTATACGATTAATAATAGTATTATCTTGCATGATTTAATATGGTAGAAGAATGCCAGAATCTGGAGTGTAAGATCATCAGAACGATTCCAGTTTTGGCTCTTCTGATACTCAAACTTTATATGACCCCCCCCCCGTCATTCAATTATCTGGTTTTTTTAATAAAAATAATAATGTTGATCATAACTTCACTGTTTATAATACTGTCTACTCCCAAAAATAATATTATCTATTTATACTTAAATATTAATTTTTTGTAAAACATATATATATATTAAATCTAATATTCTCATGGATAAATGATGAATTCGTAGTATTATTTCCAGAGGCTTCCATGGAGTAAAAATCTAATGGCTAAATAGTGACATTTCAGTACAATAATAAGTACTTTCATCAGAACTTCTTTTTTCTCAAATCGTAAGTACCATTCTTATTATCTGTCTTATGATTTGAGAAGGAAGAAGCTCCGATGAAAGTACTTGTTATTGTACTGAAACATCAGCTATTTGGGTATTAGATTTTTATAACACAGAAGTTCCCGGAAATAATATATATATGAATGATTTTAATGAGCATATAAATAGTTTTATGGCTAATCAAATAATCACTAAGAATATAAACCTATTCATGGAATAAACAAATTTTTATATAATACTACGTCAATTTACAAGCAAGACTTTCAAAAAAATCACTTAAATAAATCTGTAAATAATGCACACCTTTTATCTGACAAAATAGATTACCATTGATATTACAGAAAAGGTGAGTATTATTTATAGGTTTATTTAAATGATTCTTTTGAAATCTTGCTGCTAACTTGTCATTAGTAACATATTTGGACTTTTATTATATAAAGAGCTCATAAATAAGCTCTTAACAAGCTTTACAGAATATCCCTAACCCCAGACCAAGCCAGTAGCAGAAACTGGTTCTAGGGTTAGGGATATTCTGCAAAGCTTATTAAGAGCTTATTTGTGAGCTCTTTATATAATATTTCACTGAGGAAGTCAGTAGCAGAAACTGGTCTGAGGTTAGAGATATTCTGCAAAGCTTGTTAAGAGCTTATTTACAAGCTCTTTATGTAACATTTGTAATACAAGCTTGTTTAAATTAGGTCATGTGACATCTGAATTGATTTTTTTGTAATAATATTTGGACTTGTTTGTTTCGTTAATATACATATATTGGAATGAAGATATTTGTTATAGACGATGTGAACATACATTTCAGATATGTCCATGAATCCATTTGCATTTTGTAAATAGTAGTATTGGACTGATTTTTTTATATTGGATTCTGGACAATCATCTTCCAAATAGTAATAATCATTCAAAGTTGTCCTTTTGTGGTTTGGTACAGCAATAAAATGACAGAATCTAAATCTCAAAATCAGTGGATTGCGAATCAACTCTGTCTTTTCCAATGCCCAAATTTTTTATGAACTCCCAAGCAATAAAGCCATTTGATTTTTTTAAATTTTATTCTATGAAGTTTCAGAAACACTGAAAATCAGTCAAGTTTTCTGATTTTTAGATGTCTGCAATATCCACGAATGACCATTGGTACAGAAGATGGCTGATAGGATGCAAGAGATGTGTCAGTAATATTTACAAAAAGCAAACATATATATATGGATAAATCCAATATATATTAAAATATAAGTTGTTTTGTGTATTACTAGTTAATAGAATAATAACTAATTTAAGGTTAATAATGAAGAGATAGTATAGAAATCAATTAATTCAATGATGCTAAAAAAAAAAAAAAAAAAACGAATTAAATTGACAAAGCAGCGAATATTTGATATGTAACATAAAAGTTTTAACCAATAGAGAAGTCGTAATAAATGTTAGAAGCAAATATAATACAAATCTTGACTTGATAAAATTAAAATTAACTGATTAAAATACTAAATTATTATAATTCATGGTGGGGGGGGGGGTCACTGAACTTTCTTATTCCGACTTCAAACTAATAAAAACTGTGGAAGTGATTCAGAAAAGATGTAAAAGAGAATACCGGAATAGCGAACCAATTAAAGTGTATTTTATTACAAATTAAAGGTAGGTTTGAATGTTAATATAAATTATTGCCTCATTATATAGGAATGGATGAGATAGTTTAAACAATATGCTTTGATTAAAGATAATAGTAAGTAATTACCATTATGGAGTCAAAATAGAAAATGTCAGCAAATTTTATTGAATGACTTTATTATTATAAATATAATTAATGAAATTCTAGCCCCCAATATTTTCTTTAAATGCTCTATTTAAATGCAGTTTGTATTAATATAGTGTTAGTAAGAGTATTAATTGTTTTTTTAATAACTGACTCTATGAATAAATTTTATAAAGAGGTACTTATTTTGATTACTGTGTAATACCCGTAGTTTAGATATTAACAATTTTCTAATATCAACTTTGTTTAATTAGATTTTGTAAAATGTCTAATTTTTTCTTTTTCAAATTTTATTAAAATTTTCCTAATTAAAAGGATATTAATTAATTATGAAGACTAAAGGTAATGAAAATCTTTTAAAGAGGTTAAGTTGTGTTAATAACTGATTGGTTTTTTTTTTTAAAGAATATATTTTAACTTGTAATTTTTAGAAGAATATAATTATAAATTTGGATAAATATATATAAGGTGCTAAATTGTTAGAAACTTATTAATATATTTTATTCTGCACCTCTTCTAGTGGAAAATCATTATAAGCTTGGTGATTAAATTGAAATTTCAGCCAAACTGGACTGGTGAGATTATTTGATATGATATCTGATCAAACCAAAATTGAGAATATCAGAGAAGTTCTTATTTCTAATATGAATCTCCTATTGTTTGAAAGGATTGTCATAAAAATGCAGTGCTATATGCCAACTTCATTTGAAAGTGAAGCCTGATTTCAAAATGTGATTTCTAGCGATGAGAGGATGGAGGTGAAGAGGAAGTAGCTAAGAAGCAGAAGTGGCTCTCATATTTGTAGTATCTAATTTTGGATACTAATGGGAGCTCTGAACTATGAGTTCGTTTCCAGGAATAAAAACTGTGAAACTAAGGTTAATACATTAAAGCTATGTAGGTTTGTTAAATGTTGTAAATTTGCCATAAAGTAAAAGTTTGTCAAGCATTGGTGGCCTAGGGTTAGCATAGCTGCCTTCCAAATAGTTGTTCTGGGTCGCTTCCCAGCCGACGCTTTGACATATAAAAGAAAGAGAAGTAAAAGTTAACCCTAAAGGACTTGCCTTGTGACGACATTTTCTATCATCAGTAAACATATATCCAAAGATTCAAAGTGCTTGGAATATTAAAATTATAATAATGAGAAATTTTATACACTTACATATTTAAAAGGTTTATTATAAATGTATATTTTTGATATTTGTATAAATGTTAGCAAGTGGAGAAGTTTAACGATAATTTCTTAATTTATTTATCCTTTGAACAGTGTAAGTTTCAATGTTTTTTTTCCCTTGAATCGTTGTGTAATTCAGAATACTTTATCAAAATATGCTGATATATTTGTTTTTGTATAATGTGTTTGAATAGTTTGTTTGTTTTACAAAACCATTTATGATGTGGGTTCATACACATATTGGATTTTGACATGATTTCATGTTTGAATTTTTTATGTTATTGCTATTAAAATTATTATTAGTAAAACTATTCTTTGTGTTAGAAATACTTTTTATTCTGGGATTTGGCATCTTGATTCTTAACATGCATTCCTTACACAACATATATGTATAATAGATTATCTGAGATTGTCAGAATCTCTGTATAAAACTGAGTTTATTGTTAAGAGTAAAATAGTATAATTAAAGTATTAACAAAGTGCAGTTAATTCTTTCAGAGATGTTAAACATGGCACCTCTGATTTAAACACTTCAGGAAAGAAGTAAAGCCAAGTTTTCATCAATCTATCCTTAGTGGATAGGAATTAAGCGATGATGATTATTGCTAAGAACCTGTTCATTATCATATTCTTGGTTAATTTGGGTAATCAAACTTTTAAAAAGAAATGTGCCTATTTGTATGAAAAGGAAGGTTTTTAATAGATGTGGTTGTCCATTTCTTACTTATGGATCTGAGAATTGGACACTTAACAGAAGAGAAATTCAGAGACTTCAGACCATTTTATGATGATGACGATGATGTATGGAGAAAATTTATATAAGAGAACAAAAGGTTAACACTGATATCATTGAAAGAATTATGAGACAGAAATGGAGGAGTAGACTTCAGACCATTCAATGATGATGATAATGATAATATTCAGGTAAATATATGTAAGAGAACAAAGAGGTATTGATATCATTGAAAAAATTAAGAGACTGAAGTGGAGGAGGAAGAGACTTCAAACCATTCAATGATGATGATGATAATGATACAAGGAGAAGTGTATATAAGAGAACAAAAGTATCACTGGTATCATTGAAAGAATTAAGAGAATGAAATGGAGAATGAGAAGAAGGAGACTTCAGATCATTCAATGATTATGATATATAGATAAATGTGTGTAAGTGCATAAAGAGGTATCATTGATATCATTGAAGAATTAAGAGGCTGAAATGGAGGAGGAGAAGAAGGGTGAGGAGACTTAGACCATTCAATGATGATGATAATGATATATGGAGAAATATATGTAAGAGAACAAAGAGATATCATTTATACCATCAAAAGAATTAAGAGACAGAAATGGAAAAGGAGGAAAAGGAGAAGAAGAAAAAGAAAAAAAAAATAATTGTAAGTAAATTTCAGTTATTCAAGTACAATGAATTCAATGTATTTATCTAAAAATTGTTCTTTTTGAAAGATGCCAATGTTTTTTTACCACTAAGCAGGCATCAAGATATGTTGTTTACTATATCACTTTATTTTCAAGACATTTATTTCTGGGATCATGCATCCAATAGAGAGTAGAATATCCATTGAACCGTCATATCAATGTCCATAGACTACTTTTTTTATATTATTATTCCATCATTGATAGTACTGTAAATGGAAAAAAATGATCGAATGGCTTTATTGCTTCAGGATTTCCTAAAGAAGTTGAAAGTGAGAGAAATTGGCTACAATTTATGAATCTTAAACTGTAGAATCTGTCACTTTATAACAGCACCAAGTCACGCAGGGCATAAGGCTTTAGTTGCAATGGAGTTACCACTATTATTTATAAACCATGTATGTGTTGGGTCTCAGTAGGAATGTGGCTCTGCTCTTACTTCTCTTACAATGGTGAAAGTTGCTTCATATTACAACCATTTTTTTATTTTATGGTCAGTGCATTATCAATTATAAACCAGCCAAAATTAATGTGGGATTTTTTGCCTGATAAGTTAAAATAGCTAGAGACCCATTTATTGATCAATAATTGGATTTATATATAGATTATCTAAGGGCTGGAAATGTAGAAAAAGTCTATTCTTGTTTATAAATTGTCAATAATTGCACTAACAACAAGATCATGAACTTGTCAATCTTCAAATACTCAGGTGTTATATCATTGCTGTTCTTATTTATTTAGGTGTCTAGACCAAGCTTTTTGCGTCCTTTGTTTGGGAAATATTAGCAAATAGTAATAATAATAGCAGTAATAATAATAATATAATTATCAATACTACTAGCTGGTTTAATTTTTTTTTTCAGTATTTTACTTTTTTTTTCTCTATTTTTCTAAAGTAATTTATCCTTTATGGTTTAATGCAGCGGTAAAGTTGCAGACTTAAAGCATTTCAGGTTCAATTCTTGGTTGAGTAACAAAAAAAAAAAAAAAGCTCAGTGACGAGTAACTGAGCAGAACTGTTAAGTGCTTCATCTGTCGATGGTGCTCAAACGTCATATGACTTTTTGAGCATTTTATCACAAGGTTACTTTTAAATGATATAACGAAAGTTACATATATAATTTTTTGTTTTATAATTTTTAAAATATAATTTTTTCCATTTTAGACAGTGGTGCAGTTTTTATTTTTGGGAAAAGTAAATTTGTGGATAACATTTCCAACAAATTTTGGATTCGTAATGATGTTATTGCACAAATTTCTTGCGGAGATGAGCACGCAGCCTTTATTACAGGTAAAAATTAATTTTGATTTCTTTGTGTTTGTTTTTGAATGGTATCATAATATTATTAATACACTTGTTCGAACTCAGGCATCTGGACCAACTGATGATTGCTGGTTTAGCATGAAATACGTATATTGGTGATTATTTATCATTTCAACATGTGTGTGATCAGGTGGGTCAGCAATATGATGGCACTGATAGTCGTGGGTCGTGTGAAAGTCTGAGCTCGAATCCCGCATATATTACATATATAAATGCAGGTTTAAGCCTGTACAATGTATTAATACACTTGTTATAGATTAACTGCTCTGCATGGTTTAGAGCAGCGGAAGAGTAATGGGTTTGTGAGTTAAAGCTCCTTGAATTGCAGTCCAACTCTTGCTCTTGTAGTATAAAGTAATTTTTTTTAAAAAACAAGAATATATAATTTATAAATATGCTTTTCTTCATTTATTGAATCATATTAAAAGCATGTGGAAATTTATAGTCACAATCGAGTTTGCTAAATATATATTTAGTTTTATATTGTAGAAAAGACCTATGAAGTTGGATATGCTTATTGGTAGAACTGAAGCATTACAAAAAATGTCTTAAATACTTGCTATAAATGTTCTTACTTGTTTAATTAATTAAATATTGATTTAAAATAATAATAATAAAATATATATTTAACTTTAATGTGAAATCAATAAAAAAACTTTTATTTCAAAATTATAATTTTTTTTTTTTTTACGTTGTCATTCATCAATTTGATTCTCTAATTGCTAAGTTTGATTATTATTTTTGCTTAGACAGATTTTTTTTTTTAATTGAGTGAATTGAGAGTAACTTCAATTTGAGACAGTAGCTAATTACTAACTCTTCATCTCTTGTTTATGTCAGATGCATTTAGTGTAATTGAGTTATTTTTTAAAAAACTTTAAAATAATCAAAATATTGAAGCGTGTCAATACAATCTTTAAATCAAAGTATTTTGTAACCTTGAAGGTGAGAGGATCTTGTTTCCACTTCAGGAGTTATACTAATGACGCTTTTTGAAATTATAGCCCAATTAAACTGTTTATACATACATTTTATATAGTAACAAATATGTATTTATATATTGATTAAATATGCGTCTCTATATTTTCCATAAACACTTTTTATAGAAATTTATTTCTAATAAAAGTAATCAATCAAAGGTATGCATTAAGTAAATTTCAGACTTACAGTTAATGAAAGTATTTGAAAATCATTAATCTTAAAAGATTTCTCCAAAGTTATATGTTTAAAAAATGTCATTTAAAAAATTAAAAATTTTCATTAAAAAAAAAATTGAATGGCTTTTATTGATCGGGAGTTCATAAGAGGTTTGAATGCTGGAACTGCCAATACTGAAAACAATCTGAGACCTTATAGCCCAAAATCTAATACTCTAGCACCATGCTAAATCATGTAGGGCAAATATTGAATGGCTTTATTGGTCCGGAGTTCGTAAGAGGTTTGAGTACTGGAACTGCCAGTACTGAAAACAATCTGAGACCTTATAGTCCAAAATCTAATACTCTAGCACCATGCTAAATCATGTAGGGCAAATATTGAATGGCTTTATTGGTCCGGAGTTCGTAAGAGGTTTGAGTGCTGGAACTGCCAGTACTGAAAACAATCTGAGACCTTATAGCCCAAAATCTAATATTTTAGCACCATGATAAATCGTGCAGGGCAAATATTGAATGGCTTTATTGATTGGGAGTTCATAAGAAGGTTGAGTGCCCAGATTGTCGGAACTGGAAATGATCTAAGGAACTTAGAATCAGTCTGACACTATACCACTGCACTAATCCATGCAGGACAATCTTCATTTATTTCTGGTTAATACTAAAGATTTGTTAATCAAAAAGAATAAAAAAATCATCTTACATTTTTGTGATTAAAAGATTCAAATGTACTTCTTATTCTGAAAATCGCTTTGGAAATTGTGCGTGCAT
Source organism: Epiperipatus broadwayi (assembly GCA_028023455.1). Classification (NCBI taxonomy): domain Eukaryota; kingdom Metazoa; phylum Onychophora; class Udeonychophora; order Euonychophora; family Peripatidae; genus Epiperipatus; species Epiperipatus broadwayi. The sequence goes on from JAQFVV010000039.1 coordinate 8,508,147, forward strand.
GTGAATGACATGAGGAGCATTCTATCAATTTAATTTTATTATGAGTCTAAATAAATTCTATATAGTCAATGAATATGTGATGTAGATACTTCCCAAGGATATAATTTTTATTTAGTCTCACGCTGAGAGTCACTTTTATATAATGAAATATCTGCAAATAAGTAGGTAGTCTAGACACAGATGACTTGACCTTCAGGGCTATTATTCTCTCTTAATGAGCCCTTTTTTGAGAATGCCATTTTTCTGTACAAGAAAGGAACTGTGGGTTTTATTTAAAATAAAAATAATCCATTAAATGAATAAATATTGCATATAGTTTACTAGACATAATAATGTATGTGTGTCAACTGGTTTTGCCACACCTTCTCAATCAGTGTGTACAGATAAATAACTCGTGTTTGTAAGCTTTTCGACAGTTTAGATACCATGCAAGTCAAATCCAAATAAAAAACACTGGCTAATACACTTTATGCATGACCATCATATTTCTCTCTTTCCATCATTACTACCTGCATAGCTGATTAGCTATAGAGCATGAGATGAAATCAAGAATAAGGGATATGTTATGTTGAATACAAATCTTTATTAGCAGTTTTCAGTTATGGCATCACATAATATTAATAAAAAAGAAAATGAAAATAAAAATATTAGTGATAAAAAAATAAATAGTTGGGTTTAGCATTGAATTCCCATCTTTAACGTATTTTGGTCATGCATGGTTACAAGCAGTAATAGATTAGTGGACCATGAAGTTTTAGTTTCACAGATTACAGCTCTATTCCATCACTTCCGGTGCTTAAACTTCTTATGAGCTCTCGATCAAAAAACTAGTTTATTTGATGACATATTTATTCCTTATCAGTATGTTTTTAGTATTCAGTTTAATATAACTCTTTCTAGAAATTGATTTCATATCAATATTTATATGAAGATTATTATATGTATTTGTTAATCTATACATAATACTTTGTAAGGATAGACAAGCATGCCATTGAAAATTTTCAGAAATATTGATCTTACTAAGATAATTGCTGTTATTCTTAATATTCATTGTTGAGATAGTCTGTTAAAAAATATTCTTTCATGTAATATAACAAAAGAAGAGTTGAAGATCTTTTAATATTAAATACAATTTATCCAAACCACTTCAAACATTTTTTAGAAAAACTCTTTATTTGTACATATATACATACACCTATGTTTCAACTGTCCTGCAGTCTTCTTCAGAGCTATGATATAATGAAAAAAATAAAATAAAATACATAACTATATAAATAATACCATAAAAATGTAAAGAAAGATTATTGACATTTTTTCTTGATTACTATTCCAAATTTCAGACACAAATGTAATCTTGGTAATGCCGAATTATCAAAGAAAAATGATTTTGTCTTTGTTGATATGTTCTGTTTTACTTAGGTATTAATAGATCTGTTGGATTCAAAAGTTCAAAAGTTAGGGTTAAGTCTTTAGGACTATTTTTGCAATTTTTAAAATTTTTTAATAATATAATACCTATGTATAATCATTTTGGATAATTTTGAGATCTATAAGACACAATATTTTTTAACATTTAACAGCATAAAGTTATCTTTACACTAATTTAAGAAATTATTATCATTTTGCAATAAATTTAAATCTTAATTATTAATTATTTTAATCAGTCTTGTATTATTATCATATATTAGTAATTGTGAGTGTTTTATGGAATTTAATATAATATTATTACTTTTAAGCAAAAATAAGACTTTATTAACTATAATTAATAATAAACATTCAATACTTTATTCATTTTCAGATTGTTGGGCAATTAAATTTAATGTATGGATGTTGATAATGCGCACAATATTAAAAATGTCTTTTCCAGTCATTTCATGTTCACATTTGCTCTTTTATCTCTACTCTTTATATTTTTTGTAATATGCTATATAAATAAATGAGTTAAAACAGGCAATAGTGCGATTCAGTGCAAGCCAGAGTAATCAATGGATGCCAGAAAGCTTATGCATAAAATTCCTATCTAGTGCCCACTCATCCAATATTCCCATGAGGAACCTTGGATCTGAGAGCACTGCACCTAGATCTTATGATCTAATGCAACTTTCCAGCAGCCACCTTTTATCTCTACTTAAATACAAAACTATGAGAATAAAATTGAAAACACAATAATATTTTCAATCTAAGCTCATTAGCTTATATAGTCATATAGGTGTGAAATCAGTTCAGTACCCATACATTTTGGTGTTTTTGGTTCTTTAATAACCATAGCCACCACTATCCTACAAGGCAGGATTGGTATTAAACCACCAAACATTACATGATCATCGTTTCTTATGCTTTCTCATATCTGTTATTAAAACAGGCAAAACTCTCCATACAGTAGTGCCACTCAGTGCAAGCCAGGGTAATCAATGGATGCCAGAAGGCTTGTGCATAATAGGGATTTTATTCTCATAATTTTGTAGTTGAGATAAAAAGTGGGTGCTGGAGGGTTGCATTAGATCCTAAGATCTAGGTGCAGTGCTCTCAGATCCAAGGCTCCTCATGGGGATATTGGATGAGTAGGCACTAGATAGGGATTTTATGCACAAGCCTTCTGGCATCCATTGATTACTCTGGCTTGCACTGAGTGGCACTACTGTATGGAGAGTTTTGCCTATTTTAATAACAGTTTTGAGCAAGCATAAGAAATGGTGTTCATGTGATGTTTGGTGGTTAAATAAATGAGTTATAATCTATAGATACTACTAATAATGTTGCAATTGAATATGTGCAGGTGAAGGATGAATACTTCAGTAATATTCTCATGGTTAATTTCTATAATGCTAAATTAAATTCCAATAGCTAAGAGGTAACATATTTCTACAGCATGATGAATATACAAATGTAAATTCATAAGGGTCTTATACCAAAATAATTAAACCTGCACCTATCTTTTTTGTCATATATTTTATGGCTCTTGCCAGTCCAAACTAAATAATTGAATGACTCCTTATTAAAAGTTGGAGCACTGAAAGTGCTAGAATTGGATTCAATCTAAAGACCTTACATCCAGAATCTGGCATTCTACCACTGCATTAAACCACATAAGGCAAACTTATTTAGAAATCCTTTTATTTTTGAAAATTGGAATAAATCCAGTCTGTAGATTATTATTTTTACATTGAAAGACAGGCCACTCAGTATATTAATTAATTACATAAAATAATTGAAAAGGCTAGGGAGAGTTAGAAAGAATAATTACAAGCTCTTTGATTTAATTTACCATGCAAAATTATAAAGTGATTTTAGTTTAGAGGGTTTGAACCCAGACTTTCAACTTCCTTCAGTCACCCACTCCATCTTATACAACTGATACACATGACCACATACATGTGAAAAAGAAAAATGATCTCCAATATGTGTATTTCATGCTAAACCAGCACTCATCAGTTGATCCAGATCATCTTTTTTTTGCTCAGTTTATATTAAGGCAGCAAATCTTCAAACTTTAATGGACCAGCTTCAATCTTTTCCATTCTGCAACTCTTCAGCTATCCATATCATTGAAAATATGATGATGGCCATGTTCAACCTTGTTTGTCAATATTGTTGTTATACTCCTGTTAACTTTAAGTCATTCTGACCTTTAAAACCATTTTAAATATACAGAAGAGGGATGGCCAGAATACAGGCTGAATCTGTAATATTTAAATACAAGTATAGTATATATACTTAAGCCAGATGTAATTAAAGGGGACTTGAACCCAGACTTTCAAGCTCCCTTCAATCATCCACTCCATTTTATACAACTGATACGCATGACCACATACATGTGAAAAAGAAAAATGATCTCCAGTATAAATATTTAGTGCTGAACCAGCATTCGTCTGTTGGTGTGGATCATTATCTCCCCCACCCATACATAATCAGTGCTTGGTTTTTAATAAGAGAGCACTGATTATATATATGTGTGTGTGAGATGATCTGGACTATCTGATGAGTGCTGGTTCCGCATGAGATACATATATTGGAGATCATTTATTTTTTCAATGTAAGTGGTCATGGGTATCAGTTGTATATGATGGAGTGAATGACAAAAAGGAATTTGAAAGTTTGGGTTCAAACCCCCTCTAATTACATCTAGCTTAAATATATATACTATACTTGTATTTAAAAATCATTTTAGATAAATGGATATACGAGATTTTTTAATTAATCTTGAGAAGAATATCTATATTGGACTAGAATTTACAGATAAAATAAATTATGATGAAATAGACTAGCTTCATATGAGTAAAGCAATTTCTGTAGTCGGGTTTATATATTATAAGATTAGATGAAGTCACATGAAACTAGGAACATTTCTAGACCCGGTAAAGAATAAAATGAAAAGATGGGATTATAATTAAATGAAAAGGACACAAAGATTAAGATGACAGGAACAGCATCTGATTTTACAATTATTAATGAGCATATAAAAATTATTGACAGTTTGGCCCATTGGATCACTCATCATCAGTGAAACATCCAGCAGTCAAGAGATTAATCGTGAATAGATTTGCAGTGAAGGCCTGGAAAATCAGAATTGTTGAGCTATTTTCTGTGGGTGCATTCATATGAAAAGCTTCTGATCTGTTTGCTGATAAAGTCTTTGGGAATAGCATGATCAGCAGTGGAAATGAACCAGAGAATTTTCAATCAGATTAAATTTGAGATCTGAACATTTGTGATTGAAGCACAAATATCCATATCAGAATCTATTTTTATTCTGGTCATATTATGGGATTGTTAGAATTTATCAGGAAGAAGTCAAATACTTGGAAAGGTTTGAAGAAGTGGATGACTATTAATGAGTTGTTATACTCCACTAGTTTAATGAGTATGATTTTGAGTAGCATGAAAATCAAACTCATGACAGGTTATTCCAGAGAAATTGTTATTCATATAATTGCCTAGAATTGATGCTAATGTCACCTAATAATAATAATAAATGAAAAGTTTATTTTTAGATTTATTTTAGAGCTTCACAAAACATAAACGAAAGAAAAGTTTATTTTATATTTAATAATAATTATAGGCAAGGTGCGCAAACTACGGCAAGACACATGCAACTCGCAATGATAATTTGTCACCTGCGACCTTCTCACAAGTATAAGATTTTTTAAAAAAAATTTTACCACAAAAAACAATTGATACAAGTTTGTTAGCATGTGACCGATCTGTAAATGTGCTCAGGTAATGTCCAGCTGATTGAAAGCTGGTCATATAGGAACACACACGATGCTAGTTATTATTCTTAAACTGCTCAAAATGGATTTTAAAAGTTTTATTTCAAGAAAATTAGTTGAAAATAGAAAGTCAGTTTTTGTTATGATTGCAATACTTTGAGTACCTTTTATATTGGAAAGTAAAAACATTTTTTTTTTACATGTAGCTCATTAGAAACCCTACAGAAGTATGGCCTTTGGTCAGAAAAGTTAGCAATATATCTGATAGTATTTAAATTTGTAATTTGACAGTAAAATTACAATTTTCATAATAAACATTGTCTTTTTTTTTTAAAATCAAAAACAAAGAAAAAAATGTTATGACTGTGAATTTGCAAATTATTTTTTTTTACAATGTTTCTATGAAAAGGTCTCTATGATTAAACATTGAGTCTGTGTGAATGGAATAATCATTATAATATGATCAATAATGTCCTTCTGAACATGATCAGTGAGGATCCTCTAAACTAAATCAATCTCTGAACTTGATTAGGGATATCCTTTGAGCTTCAAAATCAATTTTCCAATGTCTTTTATTATTATTATTAGTGTTTTTCATAATATTTTTTGGGGTAACTTTCAAGCACATTTAAAGCACAATGACTAATTGTAGAAAATATATTAATATATTCGTATTGTAACGGTATACATATGCCGTTACATTATTTTAAAATTTAAAAATAATGGGGAAAATAATCTTAAATAAAATCAGTTATTAAAAACTAAAAACCAAAATTAAAAAGTTATGTTTAACATATATATATATCGCACAGATGGAAAACTTTCTAAGTATAAAAGTATAAGTATTTGAACGTACTTTTTTAAAAAAAAAGTAAAGACAAAATATTTTTGTTAAAATGTAACATAAATGAAAATAGTAATCTCAGTAAATCAAAATGATTGTGTTATTAATTAAATGAAAAGCAAACTAGCCCCTAGGGCTCTTATATAATTAAAAAGTCAGATGAAAGATATAGATAAAAAATTAAAGATTGTTTCCCGCTCTGAAGCAGAATGTCCAATAGAAGCAGCAATCAACGCTCGGACCCTAATGAAAATCATTGGAACAGGAAACCATTGTTCAGTGAATCCGGAGGATTAAGACAAAAAGAAAAAAATTTCCAATCAAAGTTAGTTCCAGCTTGATTTTTGAGGAGGAGGGTGAAAAGACGCACTTTCACCCTCTTACTTATTTCAAATGAAGTGGCTGTTGAATTATGAATGGTACTATTGCAGACCCCAAATCATATGGGTACTGCAATAAAATAGTACCAGGATTGAACAACCAGCTAAGGCTATCTCCGGAACAACAGACCGGTTTTCCATGAAAGTATGACAAATAAAGACTTCGCGGGAATTGACACACGGAACGGGGAGCTCCTCTACTGTAAAGTATGAACTATAAAATTTTAAAAAAGTAATTGAGAACTTTCGTCAAGATTTAACAAACTTTTAATAACCAGCTAAACATAACTTTTAAAATGAACTTTATCTGACTTATTAAGATTTCAAAATCAGTTATTAATGTTTAATTTTATATATTTGAGTTTGCTAATTTAATTGAATAATTTCCATTTTTTTGTTAATATTCATTGACTAAATTATTTAAATGTATTAAATTTAAGTTGGGTGTAGATAGCTGCATAGATTCATTAACGTTTAGTTTTTTTTTTGATTTTCATATGCTTAAAATATATAGATATCGGTAAATATGGCACCTCATGCTGAGTGTCCAAATGTATTTGTTCATCTATCTTTTAAGTTATTGGTGTCAATGTGGCACCTTATGATGAGTGCCATTGGGTTTATTACAAATTTCCCTCTGCAATTCCATCAATAACTTTATATTTTAATTGTTTATGTCTATTTTGAATGGGTTTAATTTCAGGCTATTTGTTTCGTTAGCATACAGGGCAAAGCCCAATTGAATGCATGACCCAAAGATGTAGTCATTGTATTGTAATGGACACAGACGTATTTCCTGTGCCATTGACTCCTTTTTAGCTCTATTGATAGGGACTAATAGTCGGCAGATAGACCCCTCTCCCCATACCTAGCATTGCTCTTTAATTATTTTATATACATGATTCCTTTGCCAGACTGAAGCACATTCCTGTACTGGATGAGGATCATGTCCGTCAAATAATATCACACTGTCAGATGCACATTCCTGTCAGTGTGGTTTTATGCTAGCATCTTCATATTGCATTGGTTGCATCTATGTATCTAGAAGCAGGCGTTGGTTTGGCTACGAAATTTTAGTTTGAGATTGAATGATGGTTTTGAAAAGTTTTTAACTGAGAAATCTATGTAGCCTATCTATACTCAACATTCTAAGGTAAAATATTATTAAATGTCCATATGTGTGGACTTATTCCAAATAATTTAAAATTTAAAATGAATATTAAAATCTAAACAAGATACACTTTATTACTCAATTTTAAATATTTATATATGTGCGTTAATAAATCTTTTTGTGTGTGTTATTCCTGACAGTAGCTTATTTATTTTATTGAAATGTCTTTATTAAAATATATTTTAAGTAGTTATATTAAATCTCTGCGTCTCCATGAGCTAGTGGCATAGGCTAATGGTCTATAATAAAATAAAATTAGATCTTAACAGTACGTATCTGCCTACTATATAAAGTTTCCAGGTTCAAATAACCTGGTGACACCTGTATGGCCGATACAGTAATGACTACAACTATCAAGATCCCCCAACTGTTATAGTATACTCCTTAAATGCATTATGAGTCAATATATGTTTTTTAATGCTATAATCCAATTAACAGTTTTTCTACAAATTTAACTCTTTTTTTAACATGTTACTTTGCTGAAATTATTTTTTTATTAAATTCTATTCCTTTAAAAATCTGAAATAAATAGCAAATTATAATTTTTAACAAATAGATGTTTGCAAAAAGATCTTTTCAGAAAAATAGCATGATTAAGTAAGGCCCAAATTCCATTGCAGTAATGTTAATTGGGATTGGAGCACAAAATGGAGCACAAAACTTACTTTATGTACTTGTCTGAAGGTTTGTAATGATGGTATATTATAAGATGTGATATGTTGGACTATTTCCATCATTTATGAGTGAATGTTGAATGTATAGAAAATTTTAAACTTTATTTAAACTTTCTAAATACAAACAATTTGTTAGTAATAACACACAAATAGACAACACAGGTTAGTAATTACACAATGTTTCGAGTAGTATTATTCTCCACTCTTCTTCAGGTGTTGCTGGCCTATATGCACAGTGACAATATTCGCTTAGAAGTTGAACTCGCACCTTTAGATTCTTGAATATTGAATTTAAGGCAAATGCTCTACCAACTGAGCTATTCTGTCAAAGGCAACATATAGTAGAAATTTGATATATTTATATATGAGGGTTGGTTCAAATCCTCCTGAGTTCTCCAATTTTTTTTTTATAACGAGTCTAATTATTTTTTTATTTTTATTTTTTCCTAAGAGCAAGATTAATTAGAGGCTTCCATACATTGTGTATTGCCACACTGGGCTGACTTATAGGATTATTTACCATTGTCATATGAGCAGCTTCCTTGAATTTTCTTCTATGCATTTTTTCCTCTTTATCCAATATCCTTGTATTATCCCACTTAAGCATATGGTCATTAGTACATACATGATCTGCTATGGTAGACACATCTGTTTTTTTTCTCTTTTAACCATTAGTTTGTACTCCTTCAATCACTGTTCAACAGGATGACAGATCTCACCAATGTATTTCCTTCCACATTCACATGGTATTTCATAGATGCAGTTTTTGTTCTTCAGCATTTCCAGTTTAGGCTTAGTAGAAGTAAGCATTCCTCAAAATGTGGTATGGCTTTGGAAAGCAGTTCTAATGTTATATTGACTGCAGATTTTCTTTAATTTGTCTGTTCTTCAGCATTTCCAGTTTAGGCTTAGTAGAAGTAAGCATTCCTCGAAGTGTGGTATGGCTTTAGAAAGCAGTTCTAATGTTATATTGACTGCAGATTTTCTTTAATTTGTCTGCCATTCCTGGTGTGTATGGATACACTACCATACCAATAACTGTTTTCTCTTTTGGTGTCTCTTTGTGTTGTCTATTGAAGGTTTTTCTGATGACTGCTGATGGATAACCATTCTTGTTTTAAAATAAATTTATTAAACATAGTAACATAAATTACATAGCATTCAGAATGAAACTTGAAAAGATCAATGCAGAGAAAAAGATATCTTAATAAGACTAAGAGGAAAACGAAACTTTCACCCAAGTATCATCATGTAGACTCACAGGTGAAAGCAGAGAGTCTCGCTACTTGATTTGGTCAAGGAGCTTGATAAAGACAGAGCCAAGTCCTGAGAATGACCAAAGATGAGCCTGCATTGTGTCCACCATAAAGAAAATGTAATAGGGATAGATAATCTTGTTGCCACAAAAGATCTCTTTTTGAGAGTATTACTAACAGAAGGAGCATCCCTAAGATCCAGAAAGACATTTGCAACAATAAAGTCCCTAATTGACTTAAGAGCAGGACAAATATAGAAAATATGGTATATTGTCTCATCAGGCAATCTACACAACTGACACTGAGACAAAATACTAATGAAGCCTCTGCTGGTCACTAAAAAATAACTTGTTTGGGAGAGCATTTAAATTCAGTTTAAGTACAAATCAAAATGTCTAAAACTGAATTTAAATGCTCTCCCAACAAATTATTTTTTAGTGACCAGCAGAGGCTTCATTAGGATTTCATCTCAGTGTCAGTAGTAGATTGTATGATGAGACAATATACTGGTTTCTGAACAAACCTCCTTTGCTCTGTTCCATAGTGATAGTACAATTCCTTGTTTAGTGCTTCTTATATGATTGGATGTATATGCCAAGTATTTGCCAGTGTGTGTAGATTGCCTATACATTGTTGTTTTTACTTTGCCCTGAGGGAGTCTTGTCACAAGAACATCCGAGAATGGCAGTTTTTGTTCTTGTTCTGATTCCATCATGAATTTAATTATAGGAGATATGTTGTTAATGTGCATCCAGAATGACTGTAATTTTACCTCGCCATGTGTTCATACCACAAATGTATCATCAATGTATTGAAGCCACACTTTAGGTGGACATGGAGTAGTATTTATGTTTATGGTTTTCAAATTCTTCCATATAAATGTTGCTGAGCAAGGGTAACAGTGATGATCCCATGGCCATCCCTTGATTTTGTTGGTAAGAATTCTGAGTTATATTGAAAGTATGTTGTTGTTGTTACACAGAATGTTAATAATTCCATTATACTATCAATAGGAAGAACTGTTCTAGTATTTGTAGACTATTATCATCATATAACCTTTTCTTTACAATAGACAATGCCTCATCACATGGTACATTTGTAAACAGACTTTCCACATCAAAGCTTACCAATATGTCAGTTCTTTCCATTTTCATATTCCTGACTAATTCTACAAAGTGCTTAGAATCTCTGATGAAAGACTGTGTCCTATACACCAATGGACTAAGAACTTTGAGAAGAAATCTTGACAGATTTTGACATGGTGAATTTCTAGAACTAACAATAGGTCTTAATTAAACATTGTCTTTATGGATTTTAGGCAGTCCATACAGGTGAGGAATCTTGCTGAAATATGAAGTTCATTTTATTTTTTCTGAATCACTGAAATACCTGCGATGCTTCCAGAGTAATGCTTGTAGTTTTATCTCTGTACTTGGACATTACTCCGAAAGCATCATAGGTATTTCATTGATTCAGAAAAAAGAAAATTAATTTCATATTTCAGCAAGATTCCTCACCTGTATGGACCACCTAAAATCCATAAAGACAATGTTCCATTAAGACCTATTGTTAGTTCTAGAAATTCTCCATGTCAAAATTTGTCAAGATTTCTTCTCGAAGTTCTTAGTCCATTGGTGTATAAGACACAGTCTTTCATCAGGGATTCTAAGCACTTTGTAGAATTAGTCAAGAACATGAAAATGGAAAGAACTGACATATTTGGTAAGCTTTGATGTGGAAAGTCTGTTTACAAATGTACCATGTGATGAGGCATAGTCTATTGTAAGGAAAAGGTTATATGACGATAATAGTCTACAAACTAGAACAGCTCTTTTAATTGATAGTATAATGGAATTATTAACATTCTGTGTAACAACAACATACTTTCAATATAACTCAGAATTCTTCCAACAAAATCAAGGGATGGCCATGGGATCATCACTGTCATCCTTGCTCAGCAACATTTACATGGAAGAATTTGAAACCACAGCCATAAATACTACTCCATGTCCACCTAAAGTGTGGTGTCGATATGTTGATGATACATTTGTGGTATGGCGCATGGTGAGGTAAAATTACAATCTTTCTGGATGCACATTAACAACATATCTCCTACAATTAAATTCACGATGGAATCAGAACAAGAACAAAATTGGCATTCTTTGATGTTCTTGTGACAAGACTCCCTCAGAGCAACAAAGTAAAAACAACAGTGTATAGGAAACATACACACACAGGCAAATACTTGGCATATACATTCAATCATACAAGAGGCACTAAACAAGGAATTGTACTATCACTATGGAACACAGCAAAGGAAGTTTGTTCAGAAACCAGTGATTTGGAAAAAGAAAAGATTCACATAGCACAAATGCTTATGAAGAATGGTTATCCATCAGCAGCTAGCAGAAAAATCTTCAATAAACATCACATAGAGACACCAAAAGAGAAAACAGTTATTGATATGGTAGTGTATCCATACATACCAGGAATGGTGGACATATTAAAGAAAATCTACAGTCAATATAACATTAGAACTGCTTTCCAAAGCCATTCCACACTTCGAGGAATGCTTACTTCTACTAAGCCTAAATTTGAAATGCTGAAGAACAAAAATTGCATCTATGAAATACCATGTGAATGTGGAAGGAAATACATTGGTGAGACCTGTCGCCTTGTTGAACAGCGGTTGAAGCAGCACAAACTAATGGTTAAAAGAGAAAAAACAGATGTGTTCACCATAGCAGATCATGTATGTACTAATGACCATATGCTTAAGTGGGAAAATACAAAGATATTCGATAAAGAGGGAAAAAATGCATAGAAGAAAATTCAAGGAAGCTGCTTATATGACAATGATAAATAATCCTATAAGTCAACTCAGTGTGGCAATACACAATGTATGGAAGCTTCTAATTAATCTTGCTCTTAGGAAAAAATAAAAAAAATAGACTCATTATATAAAAAAAAATTGGAGGTCTCAGGAGGATTTGAACCAACCTTCATATATAAATATATCAAATTTCTATTATATGTTGCCTTCGACAGAATAGCTCAGTTGGTAGAGCGTTTGCCTTAAATTCAATATTCAAGAATCTAAAGGTGTGAGTTCAACTTCTAAGTGAATATTGTCATTGTACATATAGGCCAGCAATACCTGAAGAAGAGTGGAGAATAATACTACTCGGAATGTTGTGTAATTACTAACCTGTATTGTCTATTTGTGGGTTATTGCTAACAAATTGTTTGTATTTAGAAGTTTAAATAAAGTTTAAAATTTTCTATACATTCAACATTCACTCATAAATGATGGAAATAGTCCAACATATCACATCTTACTTTATGTACTGACTCATAATATACTCAAGTAAAAATATAAGGATAAAGATTAAAGTTTTCATCCCAATTGTAATGATAATAAAAACAAGATGTGTATAAAAAAGAAAATTTAAAATTCATTCCTTTTCTTACATTTTTCAATTTACTTACTTCTCTTTTTTAATGATTAAAATTAGTTTGCCTTTTTTAAAATATTTTGTTTCCATTTTTTCTTTTTAATTTTAAAAATACATTAAAAAGTGAATCATTTTCTTAACATAAATAAGAATGACTTTTTAATTACATTTTCCAATAACTATTAATGAAGATATAATGTAATTGTAGGATTTTTACTTTTATAAATTAAAACAGCTTTTTTTTTTTTTTAAAAAAAAAGTCAGTGTAGGCTTCACTTAATAAAGTTATACTATCTTTTAATGCTTTTAAAATACAGAATCTTTTTTTTTAAATTTTTTATTAGAAGGTTAATAGAGGAACAGCTTTTATTTAATTTTATCAAAATTACAAATTTTTCTTAAAGTGTAATTGCACTCAAAATCAAATGTTTATTTTCTTTTGTTTTATGCTTAAAGTTATTTTTTTCATTATTTTAAATGTTGCCTTTGCATTTAGGTGATTGCTAATTGTTCTTTTTCTGTGTCCTAATTGTGAATTCAGATCTTACATTTCTATTTTAGATAGCAAAGGATATTTGGATTTTATTCATTTCTAATAATTTTTAATTTAAGCTGTAATTATAGCCTAAGTTTAGAAAATGCACTACAATATCTATATAATAATGAAAATGATCATTGTATTTTTAAATCATTCATACTTTTTTTATTATTAAAAGATCTTATTTTAAAACAGGCAAAACTTTCCATACAATAGTACGATTCAATGCATTCACTGATTACTCTGGCTTGCACTGAGTGGCACTACTGTATGAAAAGTTTAGTCTCTTCTTAATAACAGTTATGAGCAAGTATAAGAAATGGTGATCATGTGATGTTTAGTGGTTTAATACCAATCCTGCCTAATAGGATAGTAGTGGCTATGGTTATTAAAGAACCAAAGACACCAAAGTGTATGGATACTGAACTAAGTTCAGATTTATATGACTATATAAGCTAATGAGCTTGGATTGAAAATATTGTTGTGTTTTCAATTTTATTCTCATAGTTTTGTAGTTGAGTAGAGATAAAAGGTGGCTGCTGGAGGGTTGCATTATATCCTAAGATCAAGGTGCAGTGCTCTCAGATCCAAGGCTCCTCATTGACGAAAGACAAGCTATAAACTAATCTTATGCATAAACCTTCTGGCATCCATTGATTACTTTGGCTTGCACTGAGTGACATTAGTGTATGGAGAGTTTTGCCTGGTTTAATAACAGTTATGAGCAAGCATAAGAAATGGTGATCATGTGATGTTTAGTGGTTTAAGATCTTATTTTATAGTCTTTTAGTCCACAAAACTTTTCTTTTATGAAATCACAAAATCTTTTTATTATGTTCTTCTACCATGATTATATGAAATCATATTGAATCAAAAAATGGGCAATGGGGATCTTGTGTAGGTGTTGTCTCATCTGACGTGTTTGAATTACCAGTATTTTTTCCAGCCTTACATTATGCTTGCCATTTTTTAAAAATAGATATCAGCAATAATTCTATTATTTATTAGGGATTTATTTTACTGTTTACTTTCCTAAATTTGAGATGCTAAAATAAATTATGTTAAGTAGGCGATCATCTGCCTTAAAATAGATTGTTGTAATTAGGCAATAACGAATTATTATCAATAATAATAATCGGTCTTTGAAAATAATAGTTTATTATCATTTATCGCCTACTTAACATAATTTATTTTAGCATCTCAAATTTAGAAGTACAATACAAAAGAATGAAACATTTTGCATACATATGTTAGATATATCAATTATTTTTTTTTTTGAGGTTTTTCTATGTTTGACATTTATATAACATTACAGTGATCTTTTTCAAAATGCCAAGAAGATAACTATGATTGTATCAAGATGTCAGAGTCTTGTTTGTTTTAGATACAGGTAAATCGTAAATAATATTTGTAATCTTTACTTGTGAAAATATACAAGATAAAGTGTGCATTTATTTAAATAAATAAATGTCGCACCCTCATGTGATCATAAACATGAGAGAGTTGGTTAACAGTAGTTACAAGGCAAGTAATAAAAGGTAGTTTTAAAATCTTTAAAGCATATTAAACAAAAATTAATATTTTATAATATATATTTATAATAATGATACTGTGATAGCTTAGTTTTATTATTAATAGCAGAAGGATTTAAAACAAAACAATATATATAATACTATAATCTTTAGTTTTTATTCTAAATAAATTTATAGAAAGAAAAATGTGAATTAAATGTGTTAAGGTTTATAAGAAAAACAAGTTAGATATAAAACATATATAAAGATGTGTTTTTTTAAAAGCTTCATTTGATGCTAGATTCTAGAAAGAAAGTTATATGTTTCTCAGTGGTTAGAAGTTAGGAAATACTGCCAATTGTTTGGAATCTACTATGGAGCATAAAATTGTAAGTTGAAGCTGCAAGAAATTTAAATTTTCAGTGAACTAGAAATTTATTATTATGAGCCAACAAGTATTTATGCCATAAAATTTTTATAACCAAAATTGTAAGCCAGAAGAAAAAGAAACTTCAACTCTGCATTGTACCCCACTGCAAATGTTAAACACATTTATTACACTTTACGTCAATTTAAAAAGAAATATAATACTTTAAAGGAGCTGAAAGTTAATGATAAAAAATGGATTTCTATTCCATATATTCCAAATGCTGAAGTTAATTTTTTTAAAAATATATACACCTGGGTCTCGTTTTACGCGATAGATAGGTTCCTCAGAAAACACGCGCAAACGAAATCGTGCAAAAATAGACGTAACTTACATTGAAAAAGGGGGGATGCGTTCTGTGATTTTTCAAAATTCGCGTAAAAGCAAAGCACCAACATAAAATTACTTTAAAATTCGCGCAAAAAAAAAATAAGGAAAGAAAATATGACTACTAAAAAATTTCAAATTTGAAAAAAATTGATACAAGACAAACTTTTTTTAACTATAATATTTAATTTTATTCAAAATAATATATTTTTATGCATAATTTACAGTATAGTAATTTACATTTTTTATACACGTTTTAATTATTGTAGTTATTTGCCGAAAAACATTTTCGTTTGCAAACAACTAGCACCAACTTCACACTTATGTTGTAACAGGGGTTTTCTGGTGACAACGTAATTAGTAATTAATCTTTGAGACGATGATTTTATTAATTGTTTATGAAACTAACAACTAAAAATTAAATTCTTATTTTTGTCTTTAATTTTCAATTTGGTTTAAAAATCAAATTTCACATTAATTTCAAGTCGCAGTAAGTAATTTTTAAATTGTTAATTACAATTAAAAATCAGATTTTAATTTTTAATTGTCAAATTTAATTGTGCCCACTGCTATTACTGACCTTTTAAAAATAAACTTGTGGACACTAAATGATTAATAATTGATTACGTTCTTTTTTAAAAAGCAAAAACAGAATGTGATTTAAAATGCAAAATTAACACGTACAATGTTTGGACAAATTTACATTATAATCTTGTAAAATTTAATGTGTGTATACATAAAATGTGGAAATTATGATTTTAATTTCATTATTGCATAAAATCTTACTATTATAAAGCACTGAAAATATTGAAATTACTAAGATGAAAGTCGAATTCCAATAATGTGCTATTACTTTCAATATAATGTAAGTGCGCAAAATTTATTATTTAAAGTAATAGCGCATTATCGGAGTTCATACACCTGGGTCTCTTTTTATGCGGACTTATTTAACACACATCCGGTGAAACACGAATCGCGTAACTTCAAAATTGTGTTAAATAAGTCAGCGTAAAAAGAGACCCAGGTGTATAAGGATTTATTTAATGTTTCCTTCTATATTCCACATAATGTTAATGGATTGGCAGATAATTCTAGAAATGTCATAACAGAAAAGTAATGTGATTTATCAAATTTTATAGGATGCATGCCTTCATACATAGATGAATCGAGAAGAAGTCTGGAGAAAAGATTAAAAGAGCATCAATTTTTATACAAGTGTATAAAAATAAGAGTAATAATGATTTAGTAACAGCTTCTGTTTTCTTTGATCATGAAAAAATATTCAAGTTTATCTTTAATTTTGATATGGAAAATATGAAGATTCTTCACGAGGAGGGAAACCATAATAACCAAAAAATTAAGCAGGCAATTTTCATAAATGGAATATCTATAATTAATTGACAATCCATTAATGTTATAATTAATTGACAATCCATTAATGTTAAAATTTGAGAATCATGGGATATGAATTAATGACATATACTTCTACCATATTTGAATTCAAATGATAGTTGAAGAAGGTTAAGTAATTAATTGAAAGTACTTCTGTGGATTGTAATATTTTTATAATATATTATTATTATTGTTATATTCATTATTATTTTTTATTACAATATTTATTACATAATGTACATTTTATTATATAGTTGTAATTATTCTTATAAATGGATTTTCTATATATTATATTTAAAAATATATATATAAATTGATTTAAAAGAAACAACTTAAATCATACCAGCTTAATTTATCTTATATTTAATTTTTTTAAGAGAGTTTGAAACAAATATTCTCTTCTTCTACTTTTAATATATGTTTTTTTAAAAAATCTGGATGTTAATTAAAATGAGGGAAAAAACAAGAATTTTTCTTTACAGGTTGTCTCCTATTAATTATTATATGTAATTAGTATTCAGAAATATCTAAAGACAGTTGTCTCCTAGTAAATATAAGCATCTATGTATTATTTAAAATAAATGATCCTAGTAATAATGTTCACATTATAATATTTTAAAATTTATAGATTAGAAAAGTAACATGGTAGTCACACAGTAGGATATTTAAGTACAGCGTGTGTGCGTACATATTGATATACATATGGGGGACCCAAAATTACCACAATTTTGTAATAAAAAATTGTATATTTATTTTTAGGGGTTGCAAATTGAATCACTCTAAAAAGTAGTCTATTTAATGCAGTGCACCGGTCTAAATCTGTTTTTCACTTCGCATGATCACCGTCTCTTATACTAGCACATAATTGTTATTAAACAAGGCAAAACTCTCCATACAGTAGTGCCACTCTGTGCCAACCAGAGTAATCAATGGATGCCAGAAGGGATTTTATGCACAAGCCTTCTGGCATTCATTGGTTACTCTGATTGGCACAGGGTGGCACTACTGTATGGAGAGTTTTGCCTTGTTTTTCACTTTTTGAAGTAGTCCAAAAACATTTGCAAAGTGATGAGTTTTAATGCCTTCATTATTTTCCCCCCAGTGTTAAGTCTACAAAAAAAAAATCAAGACATTTTTTCATTTGAGAATCTAAAAAGAAAATTGCACAAAGCAAGATTGTGAAAATATGGCTGATAGATAAGCTGGTTTATGCTGAATTTAATTTAAAAGTTTTTCACACTCAAGGCCTTGAGAGTTGACACTTTGTTGGGGTGGAGCTTGCACTGTTTTCTTTGACCCAAAATGGGACGTTTACATTTTACCGCATCACATAAATGTTTCAGAATTTTCAGATAAAATGTTTGACCATTACATACTAAATCTGAGAGGAAAATGCCATTCATGCCAAAAAAAAAAATCAGCATTGTTTTGACTTTGGACTTCATTTGCCAAGCTTTTTAGGGATGTGATAAATTTAACATTTCAGTTAAACAATTCATAAACTTATGTTTGTACAAGATCGGCATTATTATCTGTTTCAAGCATTATAATTATTTTCCTTGTCGTTTTCTGCAAACAAAATAGAATTTCACATTGTTTTAACATTTCAGCCTATTATAAATAAGTGACAAATATGCGAAATGCAATTTACAAAAAAATGTGTTATGCGACTCCATGATTTCACATAATGATGTCATTTGGCAGATTGATTCAGAATAGTTCCTGCAAGAATTATGTAACAGCAGAAGTATATACTACATCAGGTGTGCAAACCAGAATGATTCCGGTTATTTTTGGGTTCCCTCTCACATATAGTGCATATAAGAAATGCCCAAGAAATAGAATAAAAAACATTGCTATAGCCATTTAAATTTCAAATTAGATATAAATTGTGTGTTTTTTTTATTAGCAAATATGATCAAGCATTGCCTTCTACAGAAATTTTAGACTCCTGTGCTAATGAATATTCATAATATACGATTTGATGTGTAGGAACTTTATTATATAAATATAATTAGCAAACTGGAAAAGAATAAATATCTTTATGCTGTTCTTCCATGACATAATAATCAGAAAATAATAAATTCTTACAACAGCTATATAAATATCAAATTTTTTTATATATATAAAAAGCCTTTTTCAGCACCTGATTTGGTGCCCTTGTCAAATGTCAATAATTTATTATGTTAACAAACTATTACAGACATAAAAGCCTCTAGTGTTCAATAATGAAATTAAAACAACCAATACCAATATAAATCATTAAAATAAATCAAAACTTACATATAAATCCAGTAATTACAAAATAATTGACTATATCATAACAATATAATAAATAAAATAAATTACATGCATTTTTTTTTTTTACAATTATATATATATGTCAATTTATATAATTTTCCATTCATTTTTAATTAACCAGTTATCCAAATTTATAGAAGTCTTGTAAATATTCATACAATTATTTAAATTATTTTTAATATAATATGTTTCGTATATTTGTCTTCTTTTTGGATCTTGGATGAAATTTAAACATTTAATACTTTTTGTAGCATCTATTCTATGCCCATATTTTCAGTAATGAATATATAATGCAGATTTATAATCTTTTCTATTAATTGCATTATCATGTTAAATGTAATTAGTTATGAACTACTATTATAATTAAATATATTTGTGATATTCATGGTATTACATAAGAGTAGAAGTGATTAAGAAATTAGAATATTGTTTATCAGAGGTAAGATATGAAAACTGACCATGTCTATAAGTTATTATTAATTTTACAAATACTTTTTTATAAGGGATAGGATCCAATGGTTAACCATTATCTTTGTTTTAAATATATATGTATGACGGCCGTCAATTTAAATATGACTAAGTAATTGGATATTTCTAGGGGTCATTAAGATGTGAAGTTATGTCCTTGATGCATTAAAGTCATGGGACATTTGTTAATCACAATTAGTGCTTGATAATATAATCATATCATTATATTATATTCTGTGATTTATATATAATATTTTTGGTAGTAGTGGAAATAGTGTACTCCCACTGCTAGAGGTGCTGTTTCTGCATAAGTATGCAGAAGTATCCACAATAGGAGCCAAAAGCAGCAATGCTTGTTCCAGCTGCGAGGTGTTGTTGTTCACCATGCGTAAGCACAGAAACATTCCACCAGCTAGCTGGCACCAAAGCTGCCCATTTGGTGGCACTGGTTGCCATGTGTAAGCCCATTTAGCTTACATTGTCTGCTACCAGCAACTACCAAGATTTTAGCCCACTGTGTGGTACTGTTTCTCCATGCTATGCATAGAAAAACTGCACACTCCAACTGCAATATTATTGCAAGGCTAACATCTATGCACATATTGCTTAAGAGTGCCTCTAGTGGTAGTAGTACACTATTTCCACTACTACCATATTTTTAAAGTTGGTCACGAATATAAATCATGAACATTTTTTGAGAATTTGGAATGATTAAATGCTCATAAAAACATTAATTAAATTATAATTTAGAAATAAGACCATTCAAGAAATAATATTGCTTATCAGTAAAGTGTGAGAAGTTATAGATAAGGCTTTAAGTTATTTAAAGAGGGATACAATTTAAATTATAAGAATATAATAGAGAAAGATCAAAAATCACTTTTGTTAAATATAATGCCTTACTTTATGCTTTATAAATGTTAAATAAAAAAATAAATCCTGTTATCTTGAGAATGGAAAGAAGTAATTCTGTATACTGAAAATGATGTTATTATTAATCGCTGCTTTTAGCCCCCTACTTTGAATATTTCTGTGGTTGACCCGGAAACAGTGTCTCTTGCAGCCACATGGGGGAGGCGAACCTACAACCATCTGCAAACAACTATTTGCTTGTAAGGTGGCTGCAATAACCTCTGGGCTAATAATGCTTGACTGTTTATTATCATTCATGTAAATATTGTGAGATTCCATTTTTTTATATATATATGAAAATTGTCTGGTCAGAATGGTCTGTTTCATGCAGAGGTAGTTCATGTGTTTTTTGATAATGGCAAATATTATAATAGATTGAGTCTGATGAATTAGTCAAATAAATCAGCGAAGTCCTTGGAGGATTAATAAAAAGAGTAAAAATATTATGAAGAAAATTGTGATAAATCACATCTTTCCTGGTGGCGATGATTATGAACTCAACCTTAAAGGATGAAGTAAATATATTGTTTATTTAGGATTATTATGCTTACTACACATTATCAATGTAAATATTAGCGTATTTAAAAGTGAGGTCATATTATACATCAGCAATTTATTAACAATCATTGACAATGTATATATTGTAATATCGGAGTTGATATGGGTAATTTACTTCCCATGATCACCTTCTCTTATGCTAGCACATAACTGTTATTAAACGGGATGTGATACGATGTATTGTGGCTTCTCCTTAAACCAAATCAAGGATATCTCAGCAATTATGCCATATAATAGGTCCATCCTGTGCCAACCAGAGTAATCAATGGATGCCAGAAGGCTTGTGCATAAAATTCCCATCTATTGCCTACTCATTCAATGTCCCCAGACTAGTTTCTGGTTGGCACTACTGTATGAAGAGTTTTGCCTGTTAATTTACTTATACATTATAGCAAAATAAATAAGCACAGTGTTTATTAAGAACTATAAAACTTTAATTTGTTAATGAAATGTATCAGAATATTTATTCCGCTAATTATTCATGCTTTTTTATATTTTGTAAGAATTTAGAATGGCGCTTTTTAAATTCTTAAGCAGTCTTATAGTGAACACACTAGTTCTAAATTTACTGCCTTTTACTTTTAAAATGTGCATGGCAATTGTTTAATTTTTAGAATAAGTAATATCCAGTTTTATCCAAGTGAAAGATCTTCTAATGTGGTGCTCGGTACCTCTGCCTATTTTTCTCCTGACTTGGATTCATATCAGGATGGAACTTGGGAATTTTTTTCAAGTAGCAGAGAATTTTTAGCAAATCTAGCATTTCCTTCCTAGATAACTGGTCCATAGCTAACCAATTAGGCATTCATTTTTCAGTAAATGGAATATTGGTACTTTGCTATATAGAGGATAAAGGTTTCAAGTTAATGTGGAATGGTGAGTGTAGATGCAGTGATAATGAAATAAAAATGTGATTGCAATATGATACATTCTTTACTATTCATACGGCAATTGTCCTACTTTTATCGACACCGAGACCATGGTTTATGTTTATTTATTCATTCAAGGGTATCATGCAAAAATTAAATTCATATACCTATTTTGGCCCATGATTATTATTTTAGTGGCATACCTTTTCACTGTCTCTTTGCTACTTACTGTACATTTTAGTAAGAGGCATAGAGATGGTAAAAAAGTATGCTGCTAAAACAGTAATATATAAACTGAAATCATGTGATGGAGTGCCATGATAGCTTATTGGTTGATCCCAAATACTGAATCACAAGAGTAAAGAGATGCTTATAGTTATTAAAAAACTAAAGACACTGCAATGTATAGAAACTGTAATTGTTTCTATGATTCTACTGGTAATGGCTTTTGATATTATAAAGGAGAAGTAAATATTAGCAACTGGAAGATGCTTTATATCCTAAACATCCAAATCCACAATTTCAGGATCCAAAACTCCTCATTGATGAAAGCCATAACCTTGGAACTAGTCTGGTAGTATTGGATAAGATAGCATAGATTAGGGATTTGTTAAACATTATTGTATGACATCAATTATTATACTAAAGTTTATAATAAGTGATAGAGATAGTGAAAAAAATTCCTTATTTTGATTATTTATTTCATCTGACTACTTATAGTACCATTCTATAATCAAGTAGCATTCAGGATGATAAAGAAAAGTTTCTTTTTGTATAGAGCTAGAATGTCTTAAATCTTTTAAATGATGATAATTTTCAGATACTTAGCCTACTTTTTTCTTTTTATCAGGATGCCATTGTAGCTTTATATTAAATAAATGTCCATTCTCTATATTAAAAGAAGTCATTCACTCCCCAGCACAATAAAATGGTTACTAAATGGTATAGCATTTGTAAATTTCCTGACCAGTTCCCATTCATTGATTGTCATCCATTAGAAAGAAATTTAATGGAGATAATATGATGTTGTATCAGTGGAAGATGGCTTGAAGGTTTCAATCCAGGAACTATTATCTTTCAAAAATCATTGATGAAGACAGTAATCCAAAAAGTAGTTTGGAATTTGGATATACCCCATCTGGCTGTTGATTGTCATCAATAAAAAAAATTAAAATGGGAATCATATGATGTTGATCATTGATGTGTCCTGTCAGTAACTTTTGATCATTTAAGCATACAATAGACAGATCTGGAGTAGAGTAAAAAAAAACAAAAAACAATTAAATTATTGTTCCTAATTGAGAAATTAAAAAAAAGATCAAATCATAATATCCAATACTATTAGAACATTGATAAATGATTATCATGCAATAATTGGAAAGTGATTGCAGAAGGAAGTTTGTTAACTGAAAGGAGATATTTCAATTTATCTTTAAGGCTTTAATAAGATTTAGCAGAATAAAATTCTAATGTTATTGTGCAATTATTCATATGCTAAATGAACATGGATAGGTTACTCTCCAACATGCATGAATCAGTTTTGTGAACTTACTGCCTTTTTAGTTCTAAGTTTAAGATTAAGAAATGCCATGAATTTTTTTTTTTTTTGGTTTCTCAATTGCCTGATAGTTCTTAACTGAACACATAAGCTGAGATTTATTGAAGGAAGGATGAATTTGTGTTTGTATATTGTATGGTATATACCAGAGAGGACAATAGATTTGTATATATCTTAATTGTCAAAGCAAAATAGTAATAAAAAAAGCATCACATTTACTGAGCATAGTAAAAGAGCGGAAAAATTGGCATTAGAAATAAATAATATAAACAATACCTGAATGATTATAATAGTAAAATATAGCAACTACTGTGATATTCATCAAGAGGCAGCAGCCATCCTTCATGAATAGATTTAAAAGAGAAAATCTAAAATCTTAAGCTAATTCATTATTTAGTCAATACCAAACTTAGTGAATCACCAATATTTCATATGTATGCACATAGATAATTGCTAAAAAATAATTATAAAAGTAATCCCATAACAAAATACTGGGACGTTATATCAATATCAATCAGCATCAATGCTCTGGGCCATTGGATACCATGAGTCTATCAGTATCAACAAACATATTAAATGTAAAAAATGAAGTGGAATGTATGGACTTCAAAGATAACTTTTATGATGACAATCCAATCCAAATAATTTTACAAAGAACCATTTGGATGTTCGCATACATACATATTGCAAATATCATTATGGCCAAGCTAACTTTGGGATTACAAGACCCTAGAGATCATGAAATAGAGAAAATATACACTCTTGATTTGTCATATTATTAAATAATTTCACTTGGATAACTTAAAAATCCCTTAAAGTGTCATAAAATACAACCTTATAATAAAGTCCATTACATGTATAGAGATAATTCACAGAACAGATATTCTAAAGACATCAAAAAATAACTTCAAAAATTATTGATTATTCTTCTTGCTGGTTTTTTTTTTATTAAAAAATTAATTAACAAATAAAAGAATAAAAAAATTAAAAATGGTAATTAGTCACAAACCCAAATTTATTACATGTTGATCAAACTTATCCGCACAATACATTTATAATTTTATATAACACATAAACATTATTCCCTTCTGGTTAGCATTAATTAATGATCATTTAATCTAAATGAGCTATTCTCTTACCTCAAAAAATATTTCATTTCAAAAGGAAGAAAATTTTTACCTAGTAAAAATGATTCCACAAAACTATAAAGAAATTATTCATTACTTTCAACTACTCATTTTTTAAAAAGTAAGATTTATAAAAGTAGATACTGACTACGAATGTTTTTTTCTTTTAGTTCTTTAGTAATTTCATAGTTGAGTGTCTCTTCTTGTAAATTCTTCCTGGTGATTGTTTAATCAAGTAAAGGAAGCTTCTGTGAATTGGAAGAACTATTGTTGAATTTTGTGAAATTAAAATAAAAATGAAGAAATAATATGAGAAGTGAACATGTATTTTTCTACAAAGGCACAAATGTTAGAAGCAAAAATGGAGGAAGATTCATTGTAAATAAAAATTAAAATGAAAGCATTATAAAGGTTGATATTATATTTGACAGGGTGACAAGGTTAATTATTCAACTTATAAAAGATATTGAAAATAGATAAATTTTGGACTGTGCCCTAATAAAATCTCACTGAAATGAGAAATAGGAATATAAAGGTACAAAATATTTTTGATCATATCAAACAATATTTTAGAATTGTCATGGAATTTGTAAAAAATAAACAAAAAGGAAAAATATGTATTATGAATTCTGTCTTTGAGAAAAATATTAAAAAAAAAATGGATAAGGAAATATCTAAGAGAAAGTGTAGCAGAATTGGATATTATTTTGATTAGTAGAAAGTATATATTTTCAAGATTTAATATTCGTAGTAGTTTTAGTACAGGGAAAGTGATAATTAATTTAATCAGTAATAAAGTATATGTTATTACAAAACTAGAGAGATGAAAGCTATAAAGGAAGACAATATTAACAGTTTATATTCCTAACACCTAGAAACACTCCAGAGAATTAGAATTAGAATATGCAAATCATTTTAAAATATTACGAGATTTGAATAAGCTCAATAAGAAGATAAACGTTATTCGATGACACAAATAGGTGCTACAAAAAAAAAAAGCAATTCATTAATAAATTTTCATCTGAGATAAGAAAAGAGAGATTATATAAATATTTTAGCATGTCCCGTTTAAAAAAATATTTTCTGGAAATCTATAAAATGGCATAAAAAAGGGGTAATGGTGATAACAAAAAATATAACTATGAATTAGCAAGAAAAATTATAGAAGAAAATAAGTGCCAAAAGTATAAATTCACATCTTGGTATTGGAAAAAAAGCCATTTTGGTAATAATATGGTAACAATTGATGAATGTCCACCCTCTTCATTTTTATGTTATGTTTAAAATACCAACTCAAATTGTGGTCCAAGAAAAAAAATGTTTAGTTTTTTTTTTTTTGTGTGTGTGTGTGTGTATTACCCCTTCCATGAAATGTGTGTTTGTTTTTTTTCAAATATTATTACCTGTACAAATACAATTTATCCAAATCATTTTGAACACTTTTGAGCAAAACCCTTTAATTGTGCTTTTATACATACACCTATGTTTCAACTGTCCTGCAGTCATCTTCAGAACCAATTTACTTTAATCTAAGTGGTTTGGATAAATTGTATTTATATAAGATATTAACAGCAAAATAAAGAAAAGGGTGATTTTGGTAATATTATTACCTCTATTAATTTTTATTTAGAGTCATTTTTTCTATATGAATATGCTGTAAATGATAATTATTGACAAAATTTATACATAACATAAAAAACTATAATAATACATTACAAAATTTAGAACTAATTGTTTCTATATTATTTAGATTTCCAAGGTTGTTTAATGCTTATTATTATCATGTTGATATTTAATCATTTAACTGTAAAGGAAATAAATAAATATAATCAATATATATAAACAATTGTAATATACTTCTGTATTCATATATATGTTACTATTTTTGTTTTTACTTCTTTGTTTTTTGGATATGATAATATTGAGTTCTGTAATTAGATTTTTTACATATGCCAGTAGAATACATTGATTTAAATAATTTGAATTGAATTGAAAGATAAAAATATATATTATTTTTTATATAATGCAAATTCAATCATAAAAAATAATGAGAACAGTTTATAGAAAAAAGCATTTTAATCTTTTATTAAATTGATTTAAAAAACATAAAACAATAGAAACATATAAAATGTATGTTATATATATATTAAAAATTTAGCTATAAACTGTAATAATAATTAGATCGGTGATTTTCTTGATGTTTTTGTCGGCACAAAGTCTCTGAATCGGCTTTTATGATAACACTACATTTTAAGTTTTATGTGTCAAATTATTTTTTTGATAGGTTTAAAGTATAATTTATTTGGGAAAAGATTGTTTAAAGATGTAAGATGAACCAATAATACTTAAAAGTAGGTCCTGTTAATTTATTTCAGGAAGAAATGTCTAACATTCCAATATAATTTCTTTACATATTTGGAAGCTTTTCCTATTTCTTTCTGCATTTCATTGAATTTATTATTCCAAATTAAAGAACTTTTAAAACCATTTCCGTTTCTAGACTATCGATTCCTAGAAAATAAAAATAGCATATCATTTGCTAATTTTATTTTCATCGCAATTAATAATTATCGATAAAATATGAATGCACTGAAATATCAGCGTATTTTATTTCGGTAAGTTTACCAGCAATGCTATAAAAATTATATTTATCTGGAAAGCAATTAGTGGGTCATCCCCAGTTTATTCATTGGTCGATAAGTGATTCCTGGGTCATAGTGTGCTCATCACTGATTTAGATTTTTGCAGATGATGTGATTATTTTTACAAATAATGTTTCAGAACTGCAAGAAATTTTTTAAGAATTATCGCCTGAAAAGCAATAAAGTAGGGCTAAAGATAAGACTAAAGTAATATTTAGTAATTTCTCATCGAAGAAAATAAGAGTTAACAACTACAAATACTTTAGCCAGATTATTAAAGCATATGGAAGCAACATAATGTATGAAATTAGTCATATAATTAAATGTGGATGGAATATTTTGGTAGAAATATCCTACTATTAAAAGAAAATATACCCACATATTTGAAAAAGTTTTTAATAGAGGTATTTTCTTGCTTCTTACCTATGGCTCTGAGATTTGCATGCTTAATGGAAGGGCAATATGGAAAGATTTAAGGAGAGACCTCCAAATGAAATATATGAATAAGAGAACAAATGGGTATCACCAATCTTTGAATGAATTGCATATATTTTGAGAAGAGATGACAGGACAGTTGAGATCTTAAACTGGATCCCAAGATGTTCTAAAAGATGTAGAAGGAGAATATATGAATAATGGATCAATGAGATTATAAGATTTCCTGTAAAGATATGGAGAAGAGAAGCTATGGAATATAGAAACTGAATTAAACTTGGAGAGACTGCAATAGATCGATAGTGGTTGAAAGTGATGATGATGAATTAGGAAGTTAAAAATGAGTCAGAATATTATGGAATGAAAGTAAAATAATAATTTTTGCAATTATATAATTTTCTATGTCTAAAACATCAATTTCAATTTTCATAAAATAACAAATTTATTTATTATTAAATTTTTTTTTTTTTTTTGGTGAATAATTTATTATTTTATAAATTATGCATCTATATCAAAACATAATTTTATTATTTCACTCCTATTTACTATTTGATAACTTTTCTACGTTTTAAATTCATCTGTACTATTTTTATTAAGTGTATTTAGTATATAGTTTACTTTGGTGTTATTTTTCGTCTATGATTTCATTTAAACTAAAGCTTTTTTAAAGAAAAACTTGTTGCAAATTTGTCTAGCTCTATGTGAGTTGTTGACAAGGCCAAGCTGTCAAGATTTCTTGTTTCCTCTTTCAATCTAAACTGGCCAATTTAACATGAAAATGACTGCCTTTTTTTTCATTCTTAATACATTATTATACTTTTAAAAAATAAAAGAAGAAAGTTTTTAAACTGATACTTGACCTTCTCCTGTCCTTTCTCGATGCGTCTTTGACTCGAAATATGTTAGAGATTAAAATGCCGTACTGCCTTTTTTCTTTTTTTTTTCGATTATTTTCATTAAAATAAATTTAGTTGTCAAAAAGTTTTGAGTTGAGTTCCATTTTCATTATGAGGTGGCATGGAGAGTTGAGGGTCGTTTGAAAGTCTGAGTTCGAATCCCTTATATATTTCATTATTAATGTTTTTTTTTGTTAATAATTCTTCATAATCGTGCTTCTGCTGTCTTTTATCGGATCATATTTTGGATTAATTTTAGGATTTTTAAATGCTGTAGTTCATTTACAATAATTTTACTGAGGATAACAGTCAATTATCATAAAGGTTATTGTTACGAAAATGTAGACCCAAAATAATCTGTACTCTTTTGATTAATAGAGGTTGCTCTTGAAAGATAAAAGTCATTTTTGTTTTTCGCTCGTGTTTATTATCAATTCAAAGTTTTTCACTCCGACTGTTGTCTGATGGGTCATGGATGGGTCTGGGGGAGCTGCTTGGAGACTTGCCAGGTGAGCTGAGAGCTGATTGTCCTGCATGATCTCTTCTCAAATGGGCGCAGCATCCCCTTGATTGACTAACATTTGATCTGTGATAATTCATATCCTTTTCCCCTCTTTTTGTGTTTTTTCTTGATGTTTGTACTTGGGAATGCATTTTTTATATACCTGTAATACCTAATCTATTGTATAAGGCGGCTCTGTTGCTTTGAGCCACCACCCAGTTTCAGAATATCAATGTAACATTGTAGCCTCTATGGCCCATTGCTGCAGGTGACAGAATGTGGTCCCTGCACAGGTGGATCATACTTTAGTGACTTAATAAAGTTGCTTTGAGAAAAAAGTTTTTCACCCCGACTGTTTTAATTTCACATTTATTCATGGAATCTTTAGATTAATATTTGATTATACTGTCACTTTTTTAAAATTTAAATCTTTTAAATTTTTACAATTGTCATTTGTTTTGTTAATAGCAGAAGTAAATTTGCAAATTAATGGGCATAATAGTTTAATCGTTAAGAACAAGTTCTTAAATATTAATTGCAACAATTCATAGAAAATCACCTTTTTCATTTTTGCTAAAAATGAAAAACTGCTTGTGCGATTATTTAATGAAGAAATAATATTTAAATTGAGATTAATCCACCCCTACCCGAAAAGACAAAAAAAACAAACAAACAACTAATTAATTATTCAAAAAGCAGAAATCTGTGGTATTTGATACATCTCAAAATTTTTTCTAAACTTTCAGCTTTTTCTTGCCATTTTCTTTGCCTTACTGTCATTAGTCAGTTAGATTAGTACATGGTCTACTCATTTCACGGTGTCAATCATCTTTCTTCACTAGTTGTGATAACAGGATTGCAAATCCATGTCCATTTTTTATTCTTTGCCTTTCTTTCTTTGTTTCTCCCCTTGAAGTTAGAATAGCCCTATTAACGTTCAAGTAACTGCTTGTAATAATAATGATAATAAATAGAGTACATTTATATATACAAGAATTGAATAGAATAATGAAAATCATTGGAATACTTCTATTAATATGGTGTAGACTTTACTATTTGAAACATAATCTGCATATATTCTACATTGATTAGAGTTGAATATTAGTCGATGAATTTCTAGTCAAATATTAAAATATTCTTCACCGGGAAAAGTCTGATGTCCAAAGTTATCAGTGAGGAATGTTGACCCATCTTTTATTAATCAAGAATATTTCCTAGAGGCAGATGGTATAACTTTGAGAAATGTCTAACATAATGGTTAGGACTGTCAAATCAATATTTGATTGATTGGCTGTATGAATTGGAGAATTATTATCTTGGAAGATGATGGTTTTGTCCGAATGACATCTTTACACTACATATTGAATATGCATAATCAAATAATTTATAGTTATGATCCCTGACTGACTATGAATAAAATCTAAATCATTAAAGTTTCATCACCATATTTCACCGGTTGGTAGAGATACTCATTTTGAAGAGTATACTGACATAAATTCTACTATGGATAAAAAAAAATGTTGTAAATAGTGTTTCATTTGACAATATAATTTATTTTCAGTTAGCCACTATTTATATTTTATAACCATGATAAAAATTGCTTATGCATCGAATGTAGCATTAACATTAGCCAAGCATGGCTATATATATATTGTGGAGCTTATGATGAATTTTTTAAGTGTTCATATATATATTAAACCGTAAATACAAGTAGCTGATTGGTTATCATTTGTAAATTACATCATCCTAGCCAATGCTTGAAATAAATTAATAGAATGGCAGCAATCTGTTGTCAAGGCAACACTCAGATAATAAATGCTTTCTCAATAGATTGATGATATTCTATTAGTTTATTTTAAGCATTACCCTTTGGTGACATGCATATAGGATATTTAAATGGACATTTTAAGGTCCTATATATGAGAGTGACTCAAAATCAATATGGGTCTGACCATAATATTGGCATCAACAAGGGCTTTGAGTATTTCATTATTGGATTTTCATTGATATGGCTAGTTGAAGAGTTGGAAGGTGGAGAAGATTGAAACTTATATATATATAATATTGTAAATTGTCTCAAGTCATCATCAGGCAAGGATTTAATGAATGTTCTAATCAATTTATTTTATGAATATAATCTTTTACATATCATCATCCTAAAATAACAGCGAAACATGTGTGTGGACTTTGAAAGTGATTCATTACTTTACTGCCATCTACCTAATTCTAGAGAGAACAATTAGATATCTACACAATATAGATGATATATTTTATTTTTTTAGCTTGCTATTGGTTTCTTAGTTTCATTGGATGATGTCACCTCCATTTCAGATTTACTTTTTTAAACAATAAACTATATTGAGCCGATAATTTTATTCAGCTCGTTATAATTTCTGTGCATGTAAATTACGTATATACACATATGGTATATTAGGTATAAATAAATAAATGCTGTGTGTATAGAAAGTTTTTTTTTTTTGGAATTAGTTATTAGTCTTTTTGTAGTAGGTTTTTGGTATTATTTATAGGTTTTTATTGGGATTTGAAAAAAAAAAAAAGAAAAGGCAAAATGGTAGATTAATTATTATTTTTTTTATATAATTGAGAGATTAAATCAAATGTGATATTAAAAATATATTTTTAGTTGTTTTTGAAAACAATTTTTAATTAAATTTTTTAATCTGAAGGGAGGGGAGGGGGAAAAGAGTTGTAATTAATTCTATTGTCGTGGCTTCTAAGTTAGCTGGTGTTAAAAAACTAAAAAAAATTTAAAGAAATGCAATCACTGGCTGGGAACGTAATCAGATAAAAGGACAATGGAAAAAGGACTATAAATAAGAGACAAACCTATTGTTTAATTAATTATTAATTTTTTTTATAACAGTAGAGAGCTATTTTTGAAAAATAAAAATGTTAGAAGGCTAAACAACTAAAATCTGTCCCCAGCCGGGACACTAGCCGATTCCTGGATTTCATCGCCGAGAAACCATCGAAGAGAAAGCGAAGTTAGCCGGAGGACAAAATGCGTTACTGTGAATCAACTCCCAAAGGATCCCAAGGAATACGTACGGACACTGATCGATCAGGGTAATATAAACTTTGTTTTTTTTTTTTGTAATGGGACTATTGATTGCTGATCCATAAAAACATATCTGATTAGGATTGTATCGAATCAGCCACGAACTATACGCCGCGACAAGGTTTTGTCATATATATATTTATAATGCGTATAATAACATTGTTCAATTTGTTTTTATGTTTTGTTAAATTTTTTTTTTTTTTTTGTTTTGAGGGTTTTTAAATAACTTTTGACGAAATTCAAGACTATAGTGGAGATTAAAAATAGAAGTGATTTAAGAAGGCAAACGAAAAGTTTAAGGGTGGAGTAAATATTGAAAGAGAGGGTAGGGGTTTAGTATAATAACTATCTCCTAATAGTAAGTCACTTAGTTCCTGCACCGATCAAGATTCAGATTGATCTGGGGCGCTTATATATGTATATAAGTAAGAGCGCATATTCCTTCGAGAACGAAAAATATATATTACTCTTCACCTTTGTATATATTAAAAAAGAGAGAGAAAGAACGAAAATGTTAGGCATGTTGAGGGATTACTAAGGATGTATTTCTATCTGGGATCTTGAATAAAAGTAAAGTAAAACTCATAATAAAGCTGATTATTATTTGAAACATATGTAAGTGTTCGTATTCATTCCTTTAGCATTTGTATGTGATAATAAGACATATGACCGTAGGTATACAAGCATATAAAAAAAAAAATGGGATTGCAAGGGGAGGTTAGCTGGATCTGTCATACGTATAAAAATTAACAGCCACGAGATAAGATTCTTCTAATTTAGTGGCTCCAGGTTAGTAAAAAGATATTAGATTATTTAGAAAAAGCTCAAAGGGAAGTAGGAAGACATGCATTGGATGCAGAAGTATGGACAGCAAGGGAGGCAATTCAAGGAGAAATGGGATGGTCAAGTTTTCATATGAGAGATGCAAAAAGTAAAATGAAATTGTTTGGTAGATTGCAGTTTATGGATAATAAAAGAATAGCTAAAATAGTATTTAATTGGGTTATGAGTAAAGGGCAGGTAACAAGATGGGTGAGAAAGGTAATGCGGTATGCAAAAGATTTGGATAAAGAATTTATATCAGTATATTTGTACAAAAGATGGGATGATTGTGTTAAGAGGATTATTGAATGTTATAGTAGTAAGGAATGGGATAAAAGAATAAATTTATTAATAAAGACTAGGGAGTTAGAGAGATGGAGAAATAGTATGGAGAGTAAAAAGAGTTTAAATATATATAGAAATAAACAGAATATTAGGTGTGAGTTAATATATGATAATAGTAAGGAAAGCAGTTTATTGTTTAAGGCTCGAACGGGATCTTTAGATACAAAAGAATATACATGTAAATGGAAAAATATGGGTGATTTATTTTGTAAATTATGTAAGGAAGGAATTGAAAATATTAGGCATTTGTTAAATGAATGTAAATGTTTGAAAACAGAAAGGATATATATAATGAAGTGTGGAAAAATAAATATGAAAAGAGTGATTATACAGAAAGTGAATTATTGGTTTTTATGCTGGGTTTGGGAAAAGATAAGGGGGATTTAGATATAAAGGTTATAGAGTTGACAAAAATTATGTTGTGGAAATGGGATAGAGCAGATTATGGGTAAATTTAGAGTGGGGAATGTAAAAGAAAGTGGCTAACAGGTTTATCTGGGCATAATTGCTGAGATATTCTTGACTTCGTTTAAGGAGAAGCCATAATACATCACATCACATCATCAGCTACAATTAAAATCTTTGATTCTTGGCCTACAAACTTTTAGATACGAAAAGTAATGGCACAATATAATAAATTAAATGAGAATAAACAATTTATTACTGTGTTGGTATTGAATAGATACATATAATTCTAACTAGTAAAATCAGCATCGAAAATAAATATTAAGCAATGTATAGGATAAACATGATAGCATCACCAGCATTAATCATTAATAGTCAACAATTATTCCTTGTGACTGGATTAAAAGGGGTATATTACAATTAGAGTAATCATCATACAGTCAATACCAAATGTAGGGCATATTATAAAAGCAGTTATTAATATTTTAACTGCTTACAAATACATAAGTGCTAAACATAATTATAAAAATTATTCTATATCAAAAATGCTGGGATCATTATATCAGTACTGATCATCATCAATGATCTATCCATCTAGTATCATGAGTTCACTGGTTATCAATAAAATAGTAATTATCTACATGAAACAAAGTAGAATGCACTTTAAAGATGTTCTTCTCCTTTGTGTCATCCAAAGAATTCTGTAGATGTCCAAACAAACAATTATACCCACACTTATTTACCTATGTCTACCATTATTATCCAGAAGTAGGAGAAAATAAAAAGCAGATTGGTAATCTATGAGTATCTGAATGTTGGAACAATGAACAATATCCAAAAGTAGGAGAAAATAAAAATTAGATTGGTAATCTGAAGGAGGAAAATAATTATGAATAACTAAATGTTGGAGCATTGGACAATAGCCAAAAGTAGGAGAAAGTAAAAAGTAGATTGGTAATCTGAAGGAGGAAAATAATATTGAGTATCTGAATGTTGGAACAATGGACAATATCCAAAAGTAGGAAAAAATAACAAGTAGATTGGTAATTTGAAGGAGGAAAATAATTATAAGTATCTGAATGTTGGAATAATGGACAGGAAAGATTAGTACTGGATTTTTTTTTTTTGATTCTCTTAAAAAGAATAGCCTATATGTTTCCCAACCAATAACAGTGATAAATTATTTATTTCATTTTATGTTTGAAAAATATTTTAATTTTATAATTCTAGAAAAAAAAAAAACTTTCCAAAAATAATTACCATTGTAAAACATAACCACAAATGGTAGAAAAAGACAACTTTTTTAATTACAAGTTATTATCAAAGAAAAATTAAACTTTTTTTTTATATTGAGAATGCATAAAGTTATTGAAATTTTTTTAATATGACTTTACTTTTGTCCAACAATATAAAATACTTTAAACTGTATGTTTAGTTTTTATATAATAATAATAGTAATGTTTATTAATGAATATTCAGCAACACACTGGTTGTGTAATATGTCTTTTTTTTTTTACATGTATTACTAATAAAAACTTTAAAATTTTGTAAGTAAAATATTTCTCTGAAAGCAGTTTCATTGGGTGTACTATTATTATTGGTCATATAACTTTCATAGTCAGTGTGAATATTTTCACTCAAACTTATAAGTTATAGTCAAACATTGGTGGCCTAGTGGATAGCATAGCTGCCTTCCAAGCAGCTGGCACGGGTTTGCTTCCCAGTCAATGCTTTGACATATAAAAAAAAACTTATAAGTTATAAATAATAATGTAGCTTAAACCATGGCACATACGCTTTAAAGATGGATCACTATTTATACGGAATACTCTCCTTTCCAAACACAAGATAGAGTTTTTATAAAAGATAGAATGGATCCACTCTATCTTTTTCACCCAAGCTATCACACTCTCAGTTCCAAATGCTTCAGATTGGTCCATACATATAGCTTGGGTGAAAAAGATAGAGTGTATCCATTCTATCTTTTATAAAAACTTTATCTTGTGTTTGGAAGGGAGTATTCAGTATAAATAGCGATCCATCTTTAAAGTGCATATACTGTGGTTTAAGCTACGTTATTATTTATAATTTATATAAAAACATTGTGCTATATAAATAAAATATTTTACATATGTTCAAACTTATAAGATGATTTAACTGTTTATTATTATTATCATCATTATCATTATTATCATTGTTACTATTATTATTATTGTTTGATAATGCATTTAAGAATATCCAAAAATATAAATCCACATTCATTACTTCCTGATATTATATACTAAGTTCAAACAATGACAATTAAAGAACTTATTTGATATCTCCCCTAGATAAAATTGAATAATTTATTCTTTGGGCTTACAGACCTACTATGACTTTTTGTTCCACTGAATTACGGACTTTTATCCTTTTGTAAATTCTTGCTCATACAACACCTTAATCAAAAATATAAGTTTTATTTATATGCAAAATTGAACTTTATGCGCACATTTGGTTAAGTCAGAGTCCAGTTGTCAGAAAGTTATACATTTCTAGATGCAAGGTCTCTTTTTCGAAACAAAAATTCTATTACTTTAAAAGTAATAAATGAAATCTGATATTTGTCAATTTTAAGAATGATCTTAAATTATTTTTCCAAGCATATTTTCAAACAAATCAGGTCAAATAGACTTTCTAAAAAAATAAAATAAACTGAATATTCAAAAGCAAATCATTCTTACATTTTTATTATTATTTTTGATAGAATATACACATATATTAACTTTTTTTTTTTGCTTTGTATTATTGTTTAATCTTAATTGAATGTTTTTAAAAAATCCTGTAATTTTCAAGCATCCTGTGTGCTATTTTTTAAATATATTTTTTGTGTAGTTTTTTTTTTTTTTTGGTTAGTTTGTCATCCATTGTTACCATGAACACTTTCTTTTTGTAGATAATCTTATATGGTGTGTTATTTTTGAATAAAACAAATGTATGAATGTCCATGTGTTTGTACTAGTAAATGGGGCTTTTTTGCTGAGGTATTCACTAGCTTATTTAGAGATAGTTTGAGAATAATTTTATTTAATTTAATAATATTAAATATAAACACTTACATGAAAGGAAATCTCATTTTATGTCATGATCTGACATTAGTCATTGTTGAAATAGTAACAAAACTTGATCTAGATAATAAACCAATCAGCCCATGAATACCCTATGTGGTTTAATGCAGTGATAGATTCTAAAGTTTATGGTTCGGGGATTGCAGTTTATTTCTGTTTCTTTCAGCAATTGACCTTTATGTGAACCCTCTAGCAACAAACTATTAGATTATTTATATTTATTTAGTAGGTTAATAAAATTTGATGAGAATTTTCCTATTGTTGTTTATTTAAATATTGCAGCAAACTTTTCTTTAATGACATCTGAGAATTCTGCTGAAAGACAATCTTATATTAAAAAAAGATGTAGACTTTTCACTTATATATATTGGATCATATCTCACAGTTGTTGTATCAGAAGTATGTATTCTTATTATCAAGAGGAAGATTGGAAATCTATATACTTTTCTTTTATCCACTAATTATATATATTTTTGGTTTTGCAGATTTTAACATTAAAAGCTCTGTAATTCAACAGTTAAAGGTTTCACTCTTCCTATTAGTTACTAGAAATAAATGCAAGCTGTTTGAACAGTTTATTTCTTGAAACTTGAGAAGTGGAATTTGAATAATTGATAGGTATTTGTTTCTCTCTAGAATAGGGGACCCCAACCTTTTTGCACTTAAGAGCACATTCTCTAATACCGGCCAGGTGGCGGGCACCATTTATTTTTTCAATGTAAATAATACATATAATGTACAAAAAAATATTTATTTACGCTGTAAAAATATAGTATGTCCTACAATCTCATTACAATATAATACAATAATTTATAAGAAATTTTAAAAATTAAATTTATTTGTATCAGATAAATAATTTTTATCGTGTTAGGATAGCGGTGGGCACACATGAAATCGTCTGCGGGCACCATAGTGTTCGCGGGCATAGGGTTGGGGACTCCTGCTCTAGAACATTGTTTGTGGTGTTTATGAAATCACAAATCTTCCAGGGAAAAAGAACATTCATCTGCTCATGTTTCATTCATCTATGAAATCATAGAAATTGATTTTATTAATATTGAACCTAAGTAGTATGTAAATTGTATTCTATTATTTAACAATTTAAGTGAAATAAAAATTTTTTTTGAATAAGTATTGTTAACAGTGTTTATAAGTCAGTTGATGATAAATTATATGAATAATAAGTTGTGCTTTTCCTTAGATTTACATCTATGATGATGAATATTAAATGAATGTATACTATGCTTAATAATATCTACTGGATAACTCATCAGAATCAAAAGCATATTTTTCATCTATAATTTTTATAAACAAATGTTTTATCTATAACTATCAGTTTTTAAAATAGATAACCGTTATGAAAATAATATTTATAAATATTAAAAAAACACTTTTATTTAATATGATGACTAATGCATTAAAAAGCAAAAAATAATTTGGTACTCATCGACTAGACGACTCACTACTGAAAGCATATATATATAACCTAGTAAACAACATTTTTCTGTGCTTTTACATAGGTACAACACCATCAAGTGGCGTGCATTGGAGTTGACTAGTACCAATAATTTTTTTTTTGAACTACAATTTTGGTTGATATATGTAACTTAAATAAAATTGTGGGGTCTCCATAAATTAATTAGTTCTATCAATACAGTTTGTGATCAAACTAAATACTCTATTATTAATTGAATTAATTAATTGATGAATGGCTATGATTTTTTTAAAAGTTGTATATTGTGCCATTACAATTTGGTCACTAGCCAAATTTATAGTAATGTGCATGTAGAAAAGGTAAACCAAAAATCATCATCACAATTTTATATAATCATAAAAGAAGCTGTAGGGCATCCAAGTTCAAACCCTTCCAGATCAAAATTTCAAAAGCTTTAAACAGAAAGAATGGGACAACAATTATATGCTTTATTTGTGTGTGTGTTGATAGAAAGGTAATACACACATTTAAACTATTTAATTTTTCTTTAAAAAGCAAAGTTATAATGCATACATATAGGCAATGTATGTGTAAATTATTTAATTGTTTTATATTTCAAATATTAAACATTTTAATTTTCTTTAAAACTAACCTATGCTTGATCAATTCTAATATTTTATTCTATACTTTTATTTTGCTTTTCTTTGATTATAATTGGGATTTAAAAGTTACAGATTTAATTAAATAATTGGTTTATAATTCCTAAGCTAGCAATCACATTATTTAGGGTTAGTTCATGAATGATTTGAAAGAATGCAGGATGTGTGTACATTACATACAAAATTTTACATTTCCTAAATATTGAAAGAAAAGGAAGTATTAAATCTGTTAAATTATTTTTTTTTGTACAATTTTTTTTGTTAAAACAGGAAATCTGTTTAATCAGATATCGATCTTTGTAGTGAATTTTTTGTAAATGATTGTCACTTTGGAGCTATAATTTTTGAAATTTGTCTTATCAAGATCTAAAGAAGGAAGCTCAAAGATTTGAAGTGTTACCTGGATGTTAAAAGGAAAGAAAAAACAAAAGAAAGGAAATAAGAATTGAGTCTATTTTTTTTTTTAAAACAAAAGTGTCTGGAAAAAGGATTAAACTTTTCAGTTGAAAAATAATTTGGTTGAAAATAAATTAAAGATCTAATTAAAACAAATTTGTCCAAAAATAGCAAGTGATGCTATCTCTGATTGGTTAAGGTAGCTAAAAATTGGATATAAAAAGCTGTCTTGAATTATTATTGTTATTGATTTAGATTATTAAACTATCCAATTGAATGCTGAAAATATAAAAAAATGGCTTGCTAGAAAAATTATATGTGTGTCCCATCGGTTCTGGACCATCTGGAGGAAGCTGCACATCACATAGGAAAGAAAAGATGTGTCTAAAATAATATTCTACACCTTTCAACTGACCAGATAAATAAGATGTTTTTAATAGAAGGAAGAAAGCATTCACCTGCATTCAAAGAAGATGAATTAATCTACTGATAAATATTAATCATCAAGTCCAATTAATTGTTACAACAACTGATTTTAAACTCAAGAAAATTTACAAATGTGAAAACAACTGCTGTATTTCATCCACATGCTTGACAGGAAAAGAAGAAAAATTAATATAATGATTTCCAAATTATCCACTAAAGCAAATAACCTCAATAGAGTCACCATCATCAAATAGTTATACACCTCAAGAAAGAGATTGTTCCCACATAAAACAGAAATAGTAGCTGCAGAAATATAGACAAGTTTGAACCCTTGGAAATTCGCCACAAACAAAAGATCGGTAATATGACTTTTTATATCTATTTTCTTTATGATATCAGTCTTAATAAACATTTTAGCAATAAAGTGGTATATTTTTATTTAAAGAACTTTTAAAGACTATTCAGATCGATTAAAACAAGAATGTCTTACTAATAATAACTTTGAGCTTCATAAATGATCTTGAATGTATGAAAATGATTTGTTTATTAATTTTACAATATTAATGTGTAAAACAATTTTTTTTTATGGTATTATGATTTTAGTTTTAACTAATATATTATTATTATTTTGGTTTTAAATAATATTTTGTTATCATGGGATAAAACACGCACATACATAATGATATTTTATATGTGTATAATTGCGATTGAATGAGGAATAATGAGTAGTATTAGAATATTGGATTATTTTGTTTCAAGTTCAGTATAGATTTCAGCGCTTGGAAGGGAGGGGGAGAAAATAATTTAAGACTCTTTTCTAAAAACTTGCTCTTTCAATTTTACTAACATTTTTTTTTATTCTATTTACATGTTGGATTTTTTAAGTATGTGTGTTAATGAGCAGATAATATTTTTTGTCTTGAAATACTTTTCATGGTTAATGTGACGTCCAACTTAACACAAAATACATTTGAAGGGAAAGGGGGAAGAACTTAAAATTAATCTGAGGATTGTTATATAATCAATTATTATTATTATTCATGTCAATTTTCATATTTATCTAGAAATTTTTCTGTATATGTTAGAAATGTAGTAATAAATATTAGTTTGTTTTATTAAACGAGGCGTATATATTTCATTAAGTGTAGTCTTGGTTAAGTGTGATTATTCATCATCATCAATGGTTGAATATTGGTTATTTAAGATATAATTAAGTATGCTAAAATTAAGCAATAATTATGCATTTCTTTATAAAATTTAGTTTTATGTTTAGGCTTAGTCCTAGAGCTGTAGTTGAAACCCTTGTCATTATCGTTATTATTATCATCATCATCATCGTCATCAACCTTTTAATTAATGAGCTGTTTAACTGTTTAAAGGCCATAAATAAATATTGATTTTATAATATTTAGTGATTTCTTAGTATTATTATAACCACATCCCATCATCTATTTCATGCAAGGATGAGTGAATTGCCATCCTAAATTAGTTATATCTAATCTGAGCTAGTGAACTTATAAAAATATTGAAACACATTTGTTATGTTAAGATCTGAGAAATGATTTATGTCTAGTATACTCCACTTTGGTTTATAGATGTTTTACTTTTACCTAAATATTAGTGCATATAGTGATATGGCTCAAAAAGCAAAATCTTCCATTTTTATTAGAAATAAAGTACCAAAAAGGGGATTCAAACCCGGTACATGTGAAAGGTTATTAGATATAACCATGTCTAGATTCAGATAATCTAGTGGCGCCCTGCTAGACCATATTCACTTAGTATTTGTTTAAACATGCACTTAACATCAAACCAAGAAATGAAAGTGGATAAAACCTACTGCCTGTATACCTGAGTTATATTTTATTGAATTACTAGTGTACTCACTTCACGTGATTTTCATATACGATTTCCATATAATACTTATTGATAATAATTTGTTAATAATTTACTTATTTCTTTTAAATATTTATGTTACATTCTATGGACTACTCAGGTATGGTAATATCTTTTTTTTTTTTTTTTTTTGAACTCATTAATTTAGGTTACAATATAATAATCAAAATTGTGATTTAAAAAAATTATTTTTTGCATTTTACCGCATTAATAATCAAATTAAATAAAAACTTTTTTAAAAAATATTATATATATGTTATTTTTTAGTTTGAACTATTTGTTAAGAAGTCTATCTCTATATCATTTCAATTTTTCAAAATTATTTATCATAAACAGAATTTTTAAATTAATATCAAGGCATATAAACTAAATCACAAAGTGAAATTAACGATAGGGCCGTCTATTTGTTCAGGCATCACTCAAAAATTACTGAACTAATTTGAAATTCTGCCCATCAATATTGTTAGGCAGGATAACCCTGAAATATTGCATAGCTATCTTTACTTACCTGTATACAAAATTAGTTTGGTACATTAAATTAAAGGGTTTGAAATCCATAACAACATAATTTAATAATTTTTTTTTTACAATATCTATGCTAATCCTTGCTTTTAATTAAGAGTGAAAAGCCTTTTGTTTATATAGTTGTAAAATAAATATCTATAGATTTTAGCTTAAAGATGAGCTATTATTTTTTTTGTATATTATTCTATACATTAGTCTGCTACATATTGACTGAGTGAAGAAAATAGTTTTCTTTACTAATCATAGTTCAAAATTTTATTTACACATAAGTAGTAAGTATAGGGGATTTGAACTCAGAATTTCAAGCATCCTTCAACTATTCACACTATCTCATACAACTAATACACATGACCACACACATGTAGAAAAGATAAATAATCACCAATATCCGTATTTAATGCTAAACCAGCACTCATCAGTTGGTCCAGATTATCATCTCCCACACATATATATATAATCAGTGCTCAGTTTATATTAAGATAGCAAATCTTCATACTTTAATGGACAATTAAAGTTCCCAGGTTTGTGAAGAGTGCCTGGTTTTCAAATATTTACACCTCAAGCTTGTATCCTTTCCATCCCTCTTATATGTATGTAAATGGATACGGTCCTATACATGAGGGGTCAGAGTGACTTCAGGTCAACATGGGCATGGCAGTAATATTAGCATCAGCATGGGATTTGAGTTTTCATCATCAGATTTTTAATGATATGGATGGCTGAAAAGTTAGAGGTTGGAGTGGATTGAAGCCTGTCCATTAAAGTATGAAGATTTGCTATCTTAATATAAACTGAGCACTGATTATATATATATATGTGGGAAATGATAATCTGGACTAACTTATGAGTGCTGGTTTAGCATGAAATACGTATATTGGTGATTATTTATCTTTTCTACGTGTGTGTGGTCATGTGTATCAGTTGTATGAGATAGTGTGAATAGTTGAAGGGTGCTTGAAAATCTGAGTTCAAATACCCTATACTTACAATTAAGCTCCAGGTTTGTGAGGAGTGCCTGGATTTCAAATATTTACACATAGGTAGACAACTTATGCTGAAAAGTGTTGTTTGCATTATTTACATTTAACA
Source organism: Epiperipatus broadwayi (assembly GCA_028023455.1). Taxonomy (NCBI): domain Eukaryota; kingdom Metazoa; phylum Onychophora; class Udeonychophora; order Euonychophora; family Peripatidae; genus Epiperipatus; species Epiperipatus broadwayi. Next base: position 8,551,781 of record JAQFVV010000039.1, read on the forward strand.
TATATTTAATAACTAATGGCTAACTAGTCACATTGTATAATATAAATAAGTGTTATTACAAAGCCAATTAAATGTGAAATTATTTACAATCCTCTTAAAACTTGAAGGCATATGTAAATAATAATAATAAAGGTCCATATGGCTTATTATAATTTCTTTACTTACATTTTTATCTATAGTAATGAAATGAATTGGGAAGGTCTACTTCAATGGAAAATTGTATCTAGTGAGTCACTTTTCTTATGTCTATTATAGACTACACTTAAGTATATTACAGTGAATGCTCTCTCTCTCTCATGGGAGTAAGAGAATTCTTTTTATATTGCATATTTCAGTTGTTTTCTGGAATCATTATCATCCTATCATTAAAAAAGAAATTAATTCAATCTCATCAGCAAACAAATGGCAATTAATCCTATTCATATTTCTTAATTAATTAGTTTTTAATTAAACAAGGCAAGACTCCCCATACAATGCCAGAAGGCTTGTGCATAAAATCCCTATCTAGTGCCTACTCATACAATATCCCCAGACTTGCACAAGCCTTCTGGCATCCATTGAATATTTTGGTTGGCACAGGGTGGCACTACTGTATGGAGAGTTTTGCCTTGCTTAATAACAGTTATGTGCTAGTATAAGAGATAGTGATCATGTGATGTTTAGTAGTTTATTTACATTTATATTAATTTGAGTTATTTATGATATATATGAGGGGGGACCCCAAAATAACTGGAATCGTTTTCTGGTTTGCACACTTGTTGTAGTTTATACTTCTGCTGTTATATACTTCTTTCAGGAACCCTTCTGCATTAATCTGCCAAATGACATCACCATGTGAAATTGGGGGGTGGCACATAGCATATTTTTTAGTAAAGTGCATTTTCCTTATTTCTTGATTTTTTTATAATGGTTGAAAAGGTTGAACAATGTGAAATTCTATTTATGTTTACAGAAAACAGCAAGGAAAGCAGTTGTACTTCTAGGAACGTTAATCCATCCATAAACTTGTGTTTTACAAAGTCAAAGCAACACTAATTTTTTTTTTGACACAGACAACATTTTTCTCTCAGATTTAGTTCTAATGGTTAGACATTTGTTCTGCATGTTCTGAAACATTTATGTGTTGTGGTAAAACATAAACATCATGTTTTGTGGCAAAGAAAACAGTGCAAGCTCCACCCCAACAAAGTGTCATCTCTCATAGACTTGATTGTGAAACACTTTTTTAATTAAATTCAGCATGATCCAGCTTATCTATCGGCCACATTCACTCTAATGCCCCATCCCCTCTTTTTTTGCAGACTTAGAAGTGGTGGCAAAAAATGATGGAAGCCTTAAAAGGCATCATTTTGCAAGTGTTTCCAGATTACTTTGAAATATGAAAAACACGTTTAGATCAGTACATTGTATCAAATGGATAGTAATTTGAAAGAGATTAAATTTTATAACACTTAAAAATAAATAAACAATTTTTTTTATTATAAAATTATGATTAATTTTGAATCCGTCCCCATATATATTCAGAAATTTATTTTTTATGGTATTAATATAAGATTATTGATATATGTAAGCATGTTCATATAAAACAACCTCCCTCTACTCTAGAGTCTTGAGGTTTATATGATTGTTATATAATCTTTGGGTTATGTTGGTGGTCTCCTATTTTTTTTATTGATTGATCTATTGAATTGACATTGGGGATTTTTTTTTGAGTTAAGCTTTGAAAATATAAGTAGAAAGTAGATATAAAATATGTTAAAAAATAATAAAAGGTAAGTTAAAATAATTAGTAATAAAAAGAAAAAAAAAAGAAATAATATTATAGGTTAAATATTGAATGTTAATATAATGAATAATAATGTAAAATATAAAAATGTGAATATATAATGTTAGAGTTAAATATTTTTTTTTAAAAAAAGAATAAAATAATAAAAAATAAGTGAAATAAAAATAAAATATCTATATATGATTATAGAAAATATTGATTAATAAATATAAAATATAAAAAAGATTAAAATGTATTATACAGAAAGAGGTAATAATTATATATATATATAGAGGTATCTAAAGATATATGTAGGTATAGGAATTTTGGTTATAAGATAGAATATATTGTAATGGCCCAGGTTTTGTACCAGAAGAGGGGAAATGCATCTAACTACGGTCGGACCTAAGGTCTTTGGGTAGGATGCTGCGAATGACATGATGGAGTAACTAACCAATAATAATGTCTACCTCCAGTAGGCTAGCTCTAGGTTTACTCATTAAATTCAGAAACAATTTAGGCCAGTTCATCCATCCCCCACCCCTCTTTCGGATTCCATTATGCCTTGGAATTCAAACTCAGGGGAAATGTTGCCCTCGGCTTTCTTCAGGGTTGAATGTATTCTAGATAGCAACCACTGCATCTTGGTATGGATTCCAATTGAGTGTAAGACTCACTGAACCGTAGTATTGTATTATGATGTAAAAGAAAGTGTTTTACCCGGTTATGTCATAATTGATGGATGAATGGATAAATAACTCTGGATTTAATTACTTTATCACATCATTCGCAGCATCCTACCCAAAGACCCGAGGTCTGAGCATAGTTAGATGCATCCCCCCTCTTCTGGTGGAAAACCCAGACCGTTACAATATATATATAATGTAAAATTATATATTCATGTATATTTGTATTCATGTACTTATACTGTGTTTGTTATAGTTCGTCAATAGTGGTTATAATTATATGAAGCATTGTAAAAATAATAAAGAAAGTAAATGATATTAATATTATATGAATTTGGCAATGCAATAAGAAAGAAATATTTATATTGGTAGCTTTCAACTTCAAACCATGTTTGAATGCACTGAATATATATTTCAACTCCTATTAAGGTATATATATATAGTAATGCTAAAACTGTGGATATGATTGCCTTCTTTAGTGAATCATTAGTACATCCCAGTTTATGTAGACCACTAGTTTTAGATCACACCACAAGAAAAATTTACGAGTAATTCGTATTATTTTAGAATCTATACTGGCACTGAAAAAGAAAAATGTAAAAAATAATTACAATATATATAACAAAGTAATTATGGATCCAGATTTTGAGCCATCCTGAATATTTATATATCAGTAGAGAATATTAAAAAGAAATTAGATATACCGTATATATCTGAAGGTTTGTAATGATGGTATATTATAAGATGTGATATGTTGGACTATTTCCATCATTTAACATTCACTCATAAATGATGGAAATAGTCCAACATATCACATCTTAGATATACCGTAGTTTAGATAAATTTATTTATACATAGTAAAAAGTCTTTGCACTTATTAATGGGGTTTATTTTCCATTCTTTAAAACTAGTTCATAATGACTTTCCATTCTTTTAAAATTAAAACTAGAAAATCCTGAGTTTGTCTACATTTTTCTGTTAAAACAAAACAAAACAAAATAATTCTTATACATTTTTCATGTAATAACAATAAAAAGAGTAGCATAATAATGATATAAAAAATAATGTTTTTGTGTTGTTAAAACTCTTGAACTTTTGTTATATATATAATTTACAACGTATACAAATTATGACTAAGAGTATAATCTCTTAGCTTATGTTCTTTTGTTTTATGTGAAAAATAAATTTTGACTAACATAGTAAAGAGAATATTAATACTACCTACTAACAGCATCTCATTTTAATCTTCCCTGCTATGAACTTTAGACAAATTGGGTTTCTATGGTCTATTTTTGGAACAACAAACAAGTCGCAAAAGTTTCCTGTGCAAACATTAACTCAAATATATCCTTTTTTTATTTGCATGCTATTTCATAATCATTTACTTGTTTTTTTTTTACTTTTTGGTCTGTATTTCTATGGTCTAAATGTACAATAAATTTGGTTTTTGAAAGATAGTAAAGAAAAGAAACTTAAAAACTTTATTTTCTAAATTAGTGAATTATTAATATTGTGTATGTGTGTGCACACACAATATTTATGGCACAAAGTGCAAAGATCTTAACAGGCTCACATTTATGCAGTTATAATAAAAGAGCAATACAGAGACTTCAGACCACTCAAAGAAGTATGAAGAGATGCATGTTGGGAGTAACAAGAAGAGATTGAAAACGCAAAATATGGGTAAGAGAACAAACATGTGTTACTGACCTCATTGAAAAAATTAAAAGATTGAAGTGGAGTTGGGCTGGACATATTGCTAGAAGAGATGATAATAGGTGGACAATTGAAATCTTAAACCGAATTCCAAGAGATTGTAAAAGACCCAGAAAGAGACCACATGTGAAATAGATGGATGAAATAAGAAAGTGTGCAGGGATGTATGCGGAGAAGAGAAGCTAAAGATTGGAGAAGTTGAATTGAACTTGGAGAGACCTTCATCCTCAAGTGGATTGATAAAGATTGATAATGATGATGATGAATTAGTTTAAAAAAGTATTACAAACTGATAATATATCTTTTTTTAAAACTAAATGTATCTGTTTTCTGTTTTATTCAAGTCGTGGTGTTTTTGTACATTTACATAAAATTTATATATATGTATCTCATTTTATTCTATTCATTTTAATGCAATGAGATAAATCCTATTCTTAATTTTGTTCTATGGTTAAATAAATTGGTCAAGCTAGATATATTTAAATTTCAGTTGGAACTTCTTTTATTTTTATGCATTTCAGGAATATGTTTTTTACTACTTTGATATTGAAATTATATTAAATTTCTATTTTTTTTTTTTTGTAGTATAGCTTTGTCAGGAAGTTGAAAATCCATTGATAAAATTATAAATTATAAAATTTCTGTAGATTGACAAAGTAATTTCTTTTGGATAAATAGATGGCTCTTTTTAAATAGTTTTTTTTTTTTTTGTTATAAAAAAATAAACAAACTATATTTGACACGTTTAATTCTAATATTAAAATAATAAATATTTTTATATTAGAATTAAAAGTTAAATTTTTTTTTTCTATCTTGAATGCTGAACTGTACAAATCGATAATTTTAACACTTGACTATATGGATTAGTGCTTCTGGTTTTCATAGATTATCAGAGTGCTGAAACATGATGGACACTATTCAATATGCAATTTTAATGGATACATTACTCTATGTGCATCTTTGATTGCTCTATAGATCTAGAATTATATATCACAACACATAATCCAAGCATCTGGTTACTACATATACATTAAAGTTCTTGATTTTGGAAACTAGTGATGAATTTTTATGCAAGGCATTGGAAATCCTGGAGATTTGCACTATGATTTTAAACTTAGCAATTATTATGACATTGGATTGTTAACAGTTGCACCTCATCTCATTAAGGCCTCTAGTTTTTTATAAGTTGTCTGGAAGCTGAAACATGATGGACAAAACTCAAGTTCCCAAAGAGTTCAACTGTGATTTGAACATTGGATTGGGACTACTGTGTCACTCATCTTTGCAGTCTTGAGGACTGAATGTTGCTTGGAGAGCTCCCAGGGCTTGCTTCCTGGTCTTGAAGGGGACCTGGAATGTGGGTGTTTTGGGTTGTAATATGGGCTTCAGATGAGAGAGTCTGGAACTTGGGGAACATTCCTGGGGCCTGAACTCTGGTTCCTAGAGGGGACTGGAATGTGAGTGCTATTGGGTTATTAGTACAGGTTTCATTCTTCTCATCTTCAGGGCAGTGGAGATGATGTGATATATTGTGGTTTTAATCTCTTTGTTCTCTATGGGATTTATACGTTGGTTATTAGACTATGTGATAATCTGTAGATGGCATATGATGTAAGCATGTGAGATTTACATTTTTGATTAGTGCTATGGCTTAAACTTCAAATCAGGGCTCCTGTGTCACTCATCTCTGCCATCTGGATGGCAGGACCAAATGCTTGGAAGATCCCACAAGCCTGAGTTTTTGGGGAGATCTGGGTGCTATGGGAATTAGTAAGGGCATTGGATGAGAGAGTCTGATTTGGAAATACCCCAAGGCCTGGTTCCTAGTCCTTAGCAGGGGGGGCTGAGACATGGGTGCTGTGAGGATTAGTACGGGTTTTCACTTTCTCATCTTTTGGATGTTGGAGATGATGTGATTCTTGGTAGCTGTGATCTATCTAGTTGCCATTAAGGTCAGGGGTTACTTAATAAACTATAAGAGAAGCTATGATTGACAAGGTATATTCATATACAATTCAAGATTTTTCTGTTCACTTGGTAAATCAAGTTCTGCATTGTAAACCATAGTTTGAATCTTATATATCACTACATAAGACATGTAAATTTCAAAGATTAATATTATGTTAATAAATCATATTTTGAAAAGAAAATAATAAATATTTTTATTTAAGGCTTACATTTGATTAGCAATCGCAAGATGCCTGGGAAGGATGATATTTTAAACCAGATGAAAACATTTAACGTGAAAAGAATATAATGTCTTAGTATTTTTTATTAGTATTAATCATTATTTTAAAATGTTAAAAAAAAAAAAAACAGTAATAAAGGTAATAACATATGATAAATCAGTTTATTATAAATCCAATACGGGATCTTCAGAATGCTCGGTTTATTATTTAAAAGTATATAGATTTTCAAATTTATAATACCATGATTATTAGTTTTTATTAATTATATGAGAGACCAGTATTATAAATTACATTTTTTTCTCATGTGTCATAGCATCAGCCGGGAAGCGAACCCGTTAACCCGGGACAATTGCTTGCAAAGCAGCTATTGCTGATCTCTCGACCACCAATGCTTGAAATTAAATTACATTTGCAGTTGAAAGGTCTTACCAACTCAATTAGTCACTCATTTACTGATTAGTAAATGTTTGTTTCTTTTCGACTACCAGGTATAAGTGAGAATGAGAAGGTATTAAAAGTTCACTATCTTGCACAGACTCATGCCAATTTTTTGGGTTTTTTGGGAGAATGATTGGAGAAATATTTGCCCTGCAGTGAAATATTTATTATGTAAAACTGTTCTTTTGTTGAAGAAACTTTGCATCACTGAAATTTTATTTTTAATTCGTAAAAATTGACTATATGGATATTAGTTTTGTGCCTAGAGTGGTTACTATGACTATGTAGTGTACCGGTCAGTTTCGTCTGTTCATTCAACACGAGCTAGCATCTAGGCAAAAGCACCTCGAGTCCAACCATGTGCGAGATACCTAGGTCAGGCACACCCATGAACTCTGCCCTATTTACCCATTTCCCAGCTCTGGCAACTTATGAGCAACGCTGCTGATGATACACGAACCAATCCCATCTTTCCCAGCCGGCAATCACAAAGCGGAAACATAAAAAGACTCTAACTGGAAGTGACTTATTTATAGATATATTATTATGATTAGCGGAATTTTATCATCTAGTACCTTAAACCTTGCTATATAACATAACACATTATTATTATTCAATAAATGAAACAATGACTCTGATATTTTAAATGTATGAAAGATTTATTAAATTAGCTTAATATAAATATAACAGAGTAATGGCGTTATCTGTCAACTATAAATTTCACGCTTTCTTTCCATTAAACCCTCTCACAGTAATACAAATCAAGCGTACTTATTTAAGTTACGCTGCAATGATAAATAACTAATAGTTTTGTTTATTGCGGCGATTTATATGTCAATAGTTAATACGAGAAATAAACATGATTTTTGATAGCATAAGAATAGGGCTGTTTCCAGTTATTAAGTATGACATTTAGTAAAAGATAGCACTTTACGATTATTGATTTTATGGTAATGACATTTGACAAGTAACTCAATATCTGCATTTGCGAAACAAATACGTGTGTGGGACATGAGAATGGTGTCGCAAAATGGCGCACCTTTGAATATTAATAGAAAATATACAATTTGTGACTAACCATTTAGCAAAATCATAACAGTATGATTTAAGAGCATAGATAGGGTTTAACTAGAAGGAAAAATGGAGGAGCGGTGCGTATATTACGGCGATTTGTTGAAATCCATTTTAGGATCGAAGAACGTGCTTCAAATTATGTGAACGAAGAAAGATGACTGACTTAACTGCAAACTTTAGGCAGAGTCGAGTCATAAGATGAAGAATGCACTTTATGAAGTTGCCATGGGCCAGAATGTTTCTTCCGGAGCAGTCCCCATGCAATCATATATCTAGTGCCGAAGAAATCAAAAGGGATTACCGACCCTGTTCTTGGACGTGGAGAGTAAGATCTGGGGTTCGGGTCTTACCGAGACCCCATGGAATGAAGCACAAAAAGATAGATATGAGAATCTATAGAAGGCCCGTATACACGCAACGCTTAAATTACTATAATATACAAGTTTTAATACTAAGAAATGGAAATTTATTACCTATCTGAATTAATAACTCTTCGTACTGGTATGATTTAAATTACTCAAATGGCCATGCAATAATTGAAATTAACGCTGATATTATAGCTTAAAGAATGATAGAATCCCCTCCCTGTTAATTACTTTTAAATGACAGATATCTATAACTTCCCACAACGTATAAATGGTAGAAATACTTGTTTTTGAAGCGCTTTTGAAAATACATTATTTTATATATATATAAGACGAAGACGGGGGATAAATATTTAAAGAAAATATTAACTAATTCATATCAATACGTCAAAGATTTGATACATTTGCACTATTCTTACTCAATAATAATAAAAAAAACATTTCTAAGAAAAAAAAAAAGATTTGTATTCTGTTTTTAAGTAATAGAATACGAGAAGAATTATTTGACTCTCTTTTATTTTTCTCTCCCAAACTGGCAAGCATTTATTGCTATATAATAACAAACTTATTTTACTAAAACAAATCATTTCCCCCCCCCCAACGAAAGCTTGCGAATTTGGGATAGCCATTGACATATTATTCAACATATAAAGTAATCATGGAAATTAATAAAATATTGCCGCATAGAAACGAAATTAAGAAATAATAATTATTTAAATAGGGTTTAATGGTTGGAAAGCTTAGTGGAGAGTTATATAAAGAGATTGAAATATATTTAAATCATAAGGTAAAAGTTTACAAAGTATTTACACGAATTAATTATTAAACACTATATTTAGAGAAGAGGGGAATTACTTGATATGAAATTTGGCAGCAACTCGAAATGATTACCTTGGTATAATCTCGGGCGGTTTCTTTGGTGGTGTTTGAATTTCCTTCGGTGACTAGATCTAGTTTAAAAGGCATGACTGTTCAGGCAGGTATTAAGTTCATTGTTCATAAATCAGGTACATCTTTATCGGGCTCCTTGAGTATGGGTCTCAGGAGAGACCGTCTCCGAACGGAGAAGAAGGGTGGAAGTTCCTTAGCCTCGGTACATTGAAGTTTTTACAGGTCAAAAACTAACGTGGATTTTATCTGCCACTCCTTTCCTTCACTTTCTAATCACCTTTTTCGGTCAAAAATAGCTCGTTTTATATCTATGCCAAGGTATTCAAAGAATGTCTTTTTTTTATCTCTTCCAGCTAATGAAAATCTCCACTTTTAACTTAACAAAAATTTTGTGTATTGTTTGGAAGACGCAATTAGATAAGGTGCATCGAAATAGATTTGACAAAACATGTTTATGACAAAAAGTAACTCAATTATTTTAACTTCTACTTTTAACTTTAGGGAAATGTTTAATTAAAACATTTTTTTAAATCAAGATTAAGTTTCCCTCCTTTAATTATTTGAACAATCACTAATTGCGACTTCCCTCTTGGAATTAAAAAAAAGAAGTAGACTTTGATAAAACAAAATAATTTAAAACACAAAATCTGATAGATCGAATTTCCCGAAATATTTTGAATTAGTATTTTTTTTCTAGCAATTATTCTTCCATGACCTATTGCCTATACGTACTCACTACGCACATATTCTAATTAAACGTAATATATTTTTATTTACATGTTTAAGTTCAGATACTTACATAAATATCGACGTTATTGATTATTTTAAATATAAAAAAAAAACTGTTAGTGAGTAAGAATATATACGCACGAGTAGGGTTCGAACTAGGTTTGGCAATGGAAGATTTGAGGTGGCTGTGAAGCGCAATCTGAGTCTCAGATTCCGCTTCATATTCCCGCACATACAATTGATAACAAAAAAAAATGTTTTAAATAAAAAAAAAATCTTACTTGATGTTTTGGTGACAAAAGAACAACCTGGTTTGAAAAGAATACATGGTTTTATCCTTAAAACAAGTCATCAGACTACTGTTAATTTATATCTATATCTTTGTATAACTTTCTTTTTTTTTTTTTTTTGAATTTTTCTATCTCAATCTTGCTGCTATGTGCTAAGAAAAATACATTTCTTCATGACCGTAAAACAAATTTACACTTAAAACGATGTCTATAAATTGGGGCTGTGGTCCAAATTCCTTAATTTCTCTGTCAGTCTGCTATCTATTGTCCTTCCGGGTCTAATTCCTTTTATATTTTCCTCGGTCTGGAGGTTCATATAGTTTTTTAGGTCTGGTTTGCTCACCCTGCCATGAGTTAGGCTGGTCTTGATAGGGTTGGCCCATTGGTGCGGCCTGGTACCTATCCTGCTCTCCTCTCCACGTATTTGTCTGCTGTTCTTTACTCATCAGCGTGTAATCAATAGTAGTGAGGAATTGTGCCATTTCCTCTATCTTTCTCAACCGGCATCCTACCATCATTGGGTCTGCTGGAATCTGAACAGCTCCTGTAAGCTATCTATATGTAATTTAGGATTTTCTCCTGCGTCCCCTTTAAAGGACTTTACTTGAATGAACTTTGCAATCTGAGTTGGTGCATACGAAACGTGTTCCAAAGGCGTAATGAGGTTTGACCTTCTATCTGTAAGCTCCTGGGTCAGTTGTAGTTTTTCTGGCCTGCTATATAATTCATCTTTTGTCTTTACCTTGGTCTCTTCTGGCGCCTCTCTATTACTCTCTAGTGTCTTCATTGTACTCTTCTTCATTTTACAAATTTCATCTTTAATTTCAACTAGCTGTTCGTTTGCTCCCATCTGTGTCTCTTGCAAGTCTTTAATGGCCCTTTCTTGTTTCTCCCTACATCTCTGTCCATCCTCTAGACTATCATTAATTTTATCAAAGGCTCCGTGGAAAGTGGCTTCTTGCCTATCTATCCTATTTCGTGTCAGCATTACTTCCCCCGTCATTTTCTGCACTGCATCATTGGTTTCCTGTTTATAGTCCCCCAGTAGCCCTTCGAATTTAGTCTGCACTTCCTCATAGCCACTTTTGCAATCTGTCTGTATCTTGTCTATTTTTTTCATTAAACTGTCATTCATTTTGTTACACATTGTTATCATAATGTCTTTCACGTTTTCATCCCTTGCTTCTATTTTGCTTAATCTGGCTTCTAATTTTTCTTCCATTCCTTTCAACATAGTGACTAATAATGCCATGTTCAATTCCTGATTATTAGTCTCCACAGGTTTCTGGACAATCTCATCCTGGGTGCTTTTTCCAACCTTATTATTGTTTTCTATCTCTTCCACATTTTTATTTTCTTCTGAGATTATTTTCCCTGATCTCAGCATCTTTCCCTGACATGTTACTTCCTCTTTCTTTTCTGTATTCGTCTCCATTTGGCTATGAGCTTAGAATATATATATAGATATGTATTTTACTTATTTATTAATTTTTTTAAAGATACACTCAAAATGTTCACTTATAGCTTCTTGTTTTATTTTATTCATGAAATGATACACCTATCCTCCCCATTCTCGACTGTCTCACCCTAATCCCACTCCCCAACTCCCGTACCCAATCTAGACCTGACTTATTATTTAATATTCTACCCTGCCTGACTTTTACAATTTTATGCTTGCCCTAATTCATCACTATATCTACACTAAATACTAGTCTCATATTATTTTTCAACTTATCTCGTCTTTTCTCCCCAGTGTTTTCCTTTCGGTTGTTCCCTTGCACCTGAAACATATTTAAGATGTGTAATTTATTTAAACATCAAAATTTGCGTGAGCTATTTTATAACTCACATTTTATTATTTAACAATCCGTTTGATATTAGATCTACTTATACTCTATAACTAATGTCTCCAGTTCTATAAGTAGCTATGCAAAAAACCCTTAAATCAGATTCTCATTATCGCCATCATTTTATCATTTAATAATCTCCGTTATGAACTGACCGGTGGTAGTAGCACTGAAGAATCTAAGATTTTGGCGTAATTAAATTTATTAAATATTAATTTAGCGTTGCGAATGTATTGCTAATTTGCATAAAAATGCATATCTACTTGCTATGT